>SNSD01000027.1:0-469434 GCA_004522665.1 Venturia nashicola
ATATTCTATAGTATAGAATAGGTATAGGCTTAGTTAGTAACGAAACTATCTAGTTGTTCTTTTATTATTCCCTATAAGCCGAAAGTAATAGTACCTATAGATATATAAAATTGTAAAGTAGTATCTAAAGTAGTACTAATTTTCGCTATTTTGTAATACTTCCTAGCAACTGTATAGTCTATATTCATGTAATAGACTTGTTAGGGATCTATTGGTAGAGATATTATACTTGTACCTGTATCTAGCGATGTCCACCACCAGCAAGGTATCCATTCCGATTCTCGCTTTGTTGGGTAATGTGTGAGATGTGATTGCAACTAATTCGCTAAGAACCTTGCACCATCATACCTAGTAGAACTACACAGTACATACCGGAAATCTGCCTCGGGCGCGATACTACTAGAGGTCTCGCTCGAGCACATTCCAGCCGGAAACCTTGGGCAAGGCTGACGCATCGTTCGCTAGGCAGATTGCGGGTCGGTCAAGGCCTCGAGGAGATCTACTGTGTAGACATCGCAGCATTTTGCATGGATTTTGATGCCTTGTCCTCCGGATGACCGGCTTGAGACTGTGCACATTCCATAGAGTTCAAAGAAGAGGATAAAGGAGCTCTCACTACTGCTGGCTGTCGCCAATCGAGGTGACTATCGCGTAACCTTCCAGTTCCACCACCAAGGGATGTGAATGCATTGCTTTACAACTTCTTCGCCACAACTCAAGCGACCAAGTCAATCGGAAGCACAGCGAGTCGGGAATTTTGCGAACAATTCAATTCCTTTCGATGGTCGTCACACAACTCGTCGCGGATGCTCACGGCCCACCATGCATAGTACATGGTCTCTTCAAAACTTAAACAGTACATATACGGAATACCCCAACAACAAAGACAGGCTGTGTTTCTCCATCCTCGCACCTCGTAAGGACCCAAACCAGGTCCACGCACGGCTACACTCGGTGAGGTGTCTCTGATAGCACATCATGCTGTGAATACGTCAATATATTCCGTCCAAGCCATCGAAAATCCCGTCCAAGTCATCGAAAATCCCGTCCAAGTCATCCAAAGGTCACAGTGTGGAATGAGGTCAAGTCTGCAAAGGGCCAGAAGCTCCATCCTTCTAACTCACTGCAGTGCAAGACACGGCACCTCCGGCTTCTGGTTGGTGAGAAAGTCTTGATGCGCGGACTGGCATCGAATGAGCCTGCACTGCAGCACCACGCCAAGCGCTGTGGATGCACGTACGCCCCACAATCCACATGGATCATGCGTGTACGTCCACAATGCGAGCCTTTTCCACTCTTCCACGCTTCTTCTAGAAGAATGCCTTATCGCCGCTAGCTCGAGTTCCAGAGATACGGGCAACCTAGGGTGCAACGATGGGAATTTACCTCTCTTTAGGCCGCTCTGATTCGCCATCACCGTTAACGCCTATCTTTGTCCACTGGCTGGTGGATGATGCTGCGGCCGCCCCGAGATATACTTCGGCGTTATCACCGCTCTGGGAGGCAGCTATGCTGCCTATGTTCGCAGGAGGCGAGGGAGTCTTTGTTGGAATACTCGTACCACGCAGACATTGTTCCAGCAATTGCTGTCTACTTCAACCTCACAGCGACTATGGATTGGATGGGATTGATGGGATGGAATGGGTGGAATGGATGGATGGGATGAGCTGGGATGGGATGGATGGATCATGGATGGAGGGATCATGTGACGGGGTACGCCCTGCTTTGCTTCACCTTGCGGGGATGACCTTCTGGAATCTGCCTAGCGGGTCTCGCCATATCGCCATCTGGTCCATGCAGTAACATGCGCCCGCTAAACAAACCAAGCATTGGTCTAATTGCTGTTAATTGGTCTTGGATCCCGGGTCGTGCCTCTTATCTTGCGTCGTCCAAGCTTCTACTGTATATCCTCAGCATTTATTTATACTCGAGCTCGCGTCCTTCCTCATCGCTCCATCTCGCGCGCCGTCCTTCTACTTAACCCACACACACTGCCGCTTCAGCCTTCACCATGAGCGCCAGGCACGAGAGTACCGTCTATCACGATGCCGAGAAGGCTGCTCCTGCATACGAGCCCGCTGGCTTGGGCGACCATTTGCGTGGCCGTCAGTTCAGTGTCACGAGCGATGATGTTTGTGAATCTATCAAAGCAGATGAATCATCTCTAACAAGTCCATCAGGTAGCCATTGTCGAGGCTGATCAAGGCAAGCTTCACCGAAAATTGAAGGGTAGAACATGCAGATGATTGCCATGTACGTTGTC
Source organism: Venturia nashicola (assembly GCA_004522665.1). Classification (NCBI taxonomy): domain Eukaryota; kingdom Fungi; phylum Ascomycota; class Dothideomycetes; order Venturiales; family Venturiaceae; genus Venturia; species Venturia nashicola. Next base: position 2,264 of record SNSD01000027.1, read on the forward strand.
ACCGCCGAGACTCGACAAGCCTTGGCTTTGAAGCTTCAAAAGATTCCCATCAGCCTTGTTCACAAAGTGCAATGCTAATCCTCAATCACAGTGGTGGTGCTATAGGAGCTGGTTTGTTCGTCATTTCTGGAGGAGCTTTTCAAACTGGCGGTCCCGGAGCTGTTCTCATGGGCTTCATTATCATCGGAATCATGATTTACCTCATGAATCAAGCTCTTGCTGAGCTTGCGTCATGTACCCGATCAATGGAGGTTAGTGATTTTAACTCCAAACCGCCCAATAGCAATCCTGATAATGTCCATCTCGAAGCATTCACCATGTATATTTGCCGATTTATCGATCCATCCTGGGGCTTTGCTTGCGGCTGGCAATACGGCATTGGATGGCTCACTGTCCTGCCTTTCGAAATCTCTGCAGCTTGCAACATCATTCACTACTGGTCATCGACAGAGAACATCACCAACGTGGCATGGATTCTGCCATTACTTTTCGCCCTCACTGTGATTCAGTTCTTCGGAGTCAAGGGATATGGTGAAGTTGAATTTGTGCTATCCATCATTAAAATCACTGCCTGCGTGGGTTTCATCATTCTCGGTATCATCATCGACTGCCGGTGGTGTGCCAACGGATAACCGTGGATATATCGGAGCTCGCTACTGGTAAGGACTTACAACCCTGTACTCCGTTATTCATCTGACATCCGCAAGGCATGCGCCATGGTCTGGCTTCCTCAACGGCTTCCACGGCTTCTGCACAGTTTTTGTTACTGCCTCCTTCGCTTTCGGTGGAACTGAATTGACCGGTCTTGCCGCTGCTGAAGCTGAGGACCCGCGCAAGGAGGTGCCCAAAGCTTCCAAGCAGGTTGTATGGCGGTATCTGCATTTTTTACATTGTCAACCTCTTCCTCATTGGTTTTGATCGTCCCAGCCGACTCCCCTCTTTACAAGGGCGAGGGGTCCACCAGTCGTCACTCGCCATTCGTCATCGCCATTCAACTCGCCGGGATTAAGGTCCTCCCATCCATCTTCAACGCTGTCATCCTGATCTCGGTCATGTCTGTCGCCAACTCCTGCACATTTGCCTCCACCCGTACTTTCAGGCACTTGCACAACACGGCATGGGTCCCAAGATCTTCGCCTATGTTGACAAGAAGGCCGTCCTCTTGTCGTAACCGGCCTCCAACTCCTTTTCGGATGCTTGGCCTTATCAATCTGGCACCAAGCGGAGGTAACATTTTCAACTGGCTCTTGGCTTTGTCCGGTCTCTCCTCCTTCTTCATTTTCGGGAGTATCGCAGTCGCGCACATCCGATTTCGCCTGGCATGGTTTGTGATTTCGCTCCCTCCTTTCCAGGGTAACACTAATTGATATCGCAGGAAACATCAAGGCCACACCATCGAAGAACTCCCATTCAAGGCTGCGTTCGGCGTTTGGGGCTCATACATTTGCGCCGTCATGAACTTTCTTTGCCTCGCCGCACAATTCTACGTCGCCCTCTACCCCGTCGGCGATCCGTCTGGCTACCTCGATCCCACCACCTTCTTCCAAGCCTACCTTGCTGGTCCCTTCCTCATCATCTTGTACATCGGATGGAAAGCCTACTCCTGGTTCGCTCGTCCAGAGGAACGTCCACTTTACATTCCCATAAAGAACATTGATATATACACGGGCATGCGTGAGGGACAGATGAACACGATCTCTGGACCACATGTTGATGTTGAACAACGGAGAGCCAGTATTGTGGAGATGAAGGGTGAGAAGCCTAAAAAGACGCCTATGCAAATTGGCAAGGCCATCTTCCAGTCCATCTTCTAACCGAATCGGATTGTGAACGTGTTTTGGATTTAGATTTGTGTATGAGGACAGGAGTATATACCATGTCGACGTTTTTGAATAGACAGCCTGGAGGGAGATGAATTTGGAAAAGTGAAATGAAGATTTATGTTGTATATCACACTTTTCAGGTGGAGATGAACGTCGAGGATGTGCGATAACCTTGTCTTTCCGCTTCTCGTTTCACCCGTTTCTTGCGCGACCTCTATTCGGCGTCATGAGCTTGTTTCACATGCTCTCTTGTCAAAAGCTCCTCAATCCTGAAGATCCTTTGCAACACCCTCAAAACACAGACTGTACACCCAGTTTGGCGTTCAGGGTCATATTCCAAGTCGCAGATCCGTCTCCGATTTGAGATGCGATAGGATACAGACGTCAAAAAACGAGGCAAGAATTCTACACCAATGCCGAAAAGCTCCGAACGTCGATAGATATTAATGGAGGATCCGTGCTTTGAAATTGATGAAGTGGGAAGTGTAAGAATAGCAATTAGTGGGGGTGGGGGCCTGCGGGTATGGTACGTGGTCGTTGAGTGTGCGATAGCGGGAGGAGAGACTAGCCCGTTTGCCGAATGTACATGGTAAGATACCTACTATAGTATTCAAATCCAAGCCCTCTGATTGGCTCAACATCACGTTATCGGCATATGTGGTCGGTTAATCTCGGGTGCGGTAAGATACAATAATCCTAATGCGTGGTAGAAATTGTGCTGGCCTATACCTGCACCAAACGCAACCATTCATCACCAACCTCCGCATTTTGCTCGACCCACGCATCCATCCTATACACGGCGCCAAAAGCGATGTCAACAGTGAATCGGGGTCAATTGGAACACTCGAACAACAGGTGCTCCCATTGGTACGCCGACGTCAGACGTCCTGCGTCGCAATGACGGCTACTGGCCCATTGTCAACTTTCACGACGCATCACCCTCTCGACTCCCCATCCTATCCCCTATCCACACGCCACGTTAGCTCCCCACGGACACGGACACGGACACGACATTCGAGAGGCACCACTGATTAGCCACGAAGTTGACGTTATCAGTGAATCATCTTCCACCTCCCTCCTTCATCCCTCGCAACCCTCGAGATACCGACTTCGTAGGCCTGGCATACGTCTCCATTTCGGGAAGTCATGCACAGCGGGAGTACCCGCGCCCATCAGTCTTGTTTCAATAACCAACGAATACCGGTCTCTAGTAGGGGTGGTTCGTGAATTAGTGACCTCAGATCTTGTCCATCAGCTTACCAACCAATGAACACCAATCGAAAAGTTGAAATAAGACTGACACGCGCTGGTAGGAGGTTGTTGGAGTAGCAACGTCGAACCTCGCGGAACGGCCCCCTCCGAAAACCCAAGCCAACGAAATAGTCCGATTGGACAAGGAAGCAAGCGTAGGGGCCTCGATCAAGGCAAGTTACTGCTTAACTATCTCACACAATTTCCTCGAACCGTTCAGCGGCAAAAAGCTGAATTTGCCTCAGGTTCCACGCTCGCGCCGCCTCTTCAGTCTCTGCTTAGCCTTGACCGGACCGACATCTACATTCCACGACCCCGAACGCCTCAACCTCCTTTCCTTTCCTACAAACAATACACTCAAACTCGGGACACAGCCGCTTAGAATGACCGGTGGCCGTGGTTGCAAGTCGCCTCGAGGCGATCCCGTATCTTTTTAGGGAGGCAAAATCGATCACAATATGTCGCAATGATCAAACATCAGACCTCTAGGTTTGGCATTCAAGATGAACTGTGTACCCATGAGCGGGGAAGTTCGCCGCCTGAAGTTGCTGGAGTCAAATCTGGAATATTGGCTGCCTATCAGCTTCTTCAAGCTTCGAACCTTCCCGGCCATGGTCACACAACTTACCTTGGTTGACATACGTCTTTTTCCGGGACTTTCGTAGTATAAGACTATGCCCTGCTCACTCTACCTGGGCGTCCAATTCTTATAATGGACAGTACTGGCATCCGGCGGTCCAGAACAGACCAACTGTGAAGAGCTCATGGCTATTATGCGATAAGATTACCCGACCCGCTTGTTTCCTCATGGCAACGCTCCTTTATCCTAAATATCTAAGATTTCAAGGAGCCATTTCTTCAGCGTGTCCGCACATGGATCGATTCCAAGATCTGGTAAGCCATACATGGACATTTGTTCTCTGACTAGGCTCTTCCATATACCGACAGGATTCCCGAACTTCTGGGATATGACACATTCGACATTCGGCGTCCGGCATCCGAAGCTATTCTTCCCGCAACTTATTCGTTTTCAACGCCCAGTCTTCACACTCGCCTTCTCTTGCCAAGGCATTACGCCATCATGCCGAGCCTGAACTCGCGGTGCTATATACGGACGCGATCTCAGCGCGGGAAGCTTGACGGATAGTCAAATCAGAGGAACTAAACAGGTGGTTGGGGCAACTTCACACATCGCCAGCTTACCATCAAGGTTGTGGATCGAATACTCTTCTGAGCCTCTGCTATCACGACTACTTGCGCTTCTTCATGCCCATGTATATCGATTTTAGTTGTTCTTCGCTGTAATCTTCGCTGTAAGCCTCTGTTTCAAGATGCATTCTGTTACCCCGTTAATCATGTCGTAAACTTGTTAGGATTCGAGCTATAACTCAGAAGCCCCAGTTTTCTATAACCATAGTCCACTCACTAATACCATCTCAAAACAATAGAATGAAATACAATTTTCGTGAGCTTGGGTCAGTCGGATAGCTACCCTCCGACACGCAAAACCGTGTGGAGGGATTTTGATCAATTTCATATAATTATTCTTTCACGACTCGAAGTCTGTCTGGAGTCTGGACCTTCACATCTTCCATCCCACAACCAAACCCTTTCAGATCTGTCCTGCCGCAAACCCTTCCCGACCGGATCCGCCTTCTTTGTCGGTGTTTATACCGAGCTGATACCGAGCCGCAGATCAACTAACCATTTTTCCACCACGGTCCAGGATAAGAATATTCACTATGTGTCCCCCGGCCATTTCCACTTCGGGCAAGAGGTAAAAAGTTACCCTGATGTTTTGGAGAGCCTCATGACCACCGTGAACGTGACGACTGTTTCCAAGTGTATATATTACTCGCAATCCTCATTCTTTACTTTTGTAGCCACCTTTGTCGTCCATCTCCTTTCGCTATGGCCATCTTCCCCTACATTGTTGCCTCGCTCGCGGCCGCTATCTTCGTTCAGGCTGGTCATATTGAGAAGCGCGGAACTGTGGGAAACAGTCACATTGTCGGACTCGCTGCAGCGGTCCCAAGTGGCACTACTGGAACTATCTACAAGACGTACCAGCCATACTTGAAGGTGTGGAACACCAAAGAATTTTAGTCGACACTAATACGAGCAGGTTGTCCATGGTTGCGTACCATATCCAGGAGTGGACGCTTCGGGCAACACCAAGTAGGTTCCCCAACCAGCGCTTCAGACTCTTCTCTAACAGTTTTTAGTGAAGGATTGGAACCCACAGGCGGGTCGAATAGTGGATGTGGTAGCAGCATTGGCCAAGTCTATGTACGAGGCGCAACAGCTGGCAAACATTACGGTCTGATGTAAGCAAAAAATATTCCTTCGTATCCCCATCTGTTCACGTCGATAGGTACATCTGGTATATGCCAAAAGACGAACCTTCATTCGGCCTAGGTCATCGTCACGAATGGGAAGGCGTTATCGTGTGGCTTTCCAGCTCCACAGCAACAACTGCCACCAATATCGTCGCTGTTTGTCCTTCCGCACATGGGGGCTGGAACTGTAACACTACAACAGGCTTCTTTCTCTCTGGCACCAGTCCGCTGATCAAGTACGATTCTCCTTGGCCGATCAATCACCAATTGTTCCAGACGAACATGGTGGGTGGCAAGCAACCGCTCGTCGCATGGGAGAGCATGTCGCTGACGGTTCGGAGTGCGCTCGAACATGCTAAATTTGGGGTCGCGACGGTGCCGTTCAAGGACAGTACTTTTGAGATTAATTTGGCCAAGGCGAAGTTCTAGGTGCAGGCGTAGCAGGCGAGTGCAGGATTCCATGGAGGTGAGTCGGACCGTTGGAGATTGACTTGTAGCGCTTTGCACATGCCTTTATTTAGATGGAGAGATTGCTTATCAACACCGCAATTTCACAGCGGAATCGGGGAGTTTTAGGCGACGACCGTCAATTCCAACGCTGGCACGTTGGTGTTGTCGTCAGCCATAGCCTTTATGTAGCGGAATACCCGCTTTGCTATATATACGATCCAAATATATTCGACCATCCGCTGGGCGGCCTGAACGATTAAGATCCTAGCTAGTTTCGAGGGAAGAACTTTATAGCCCCGGGAGGGGGTAATATAGCTCCGTTTTATCATCGTAAATTTAGTATTCCCTGATAGGAACCGACTACTTTCCTAGATAAAGAGAATATCAATTTGTATATATAGTCAAAATTACTACTTATCGGCTAAGATTGCTTTCGAGGTATAAGATAAAAGGCGGTCGAACTAAGTTATATTTCTCTTGAATTCATGATATCTTCTAACTATAACGTATAATATTCTACTATAGTTATATATATTACTAAGTCTAGTATTACCTAAGTTATATAATAACGATACTATAGTCTACTAATAATACTTAGTTATCTACCTTAGAGTCCCAACGGAGCGGGGTAAAACTAAGAGTAGGGTCCCTAACGGGGCGGGGCAAAACGGGGGGGCCGGGTTAGGGGCGGGTTAGGACGGGTTTTAGGGTCGGGTTATAAAGCTATAACCCTAACCCGACCCGCCCCGCCAAGCTTTAAACCCGCCCCCTTAGTTAGGGGCGGGTTTTTAAGGGGGGAACCCGGAGTTTTTTTCTAGAAACCGTAATAACTATAGATCTATTATATATATTTTAAATTTTTAAATACTTATTATAGTCTCTAGGTTATACTCTACCTAATAGGAATATAATATATTAATATATCTATATAAATAACCCTATAGAAATCACGTGGAAAACCTATTTACGGCGAACGGGGCGGGTTTTCTTCTAAACTATAACCCGCCCCGGGACCCCGTCCTAACCTATTAAAACCCGACCCGCTAACGGGGTAGGTTCCCTACCCTATAACCCGCCCTAACCCGCCCCGTTGGGGACCCTAACTAAAGGGGGGGTATTAGGGCTAGGGTCCCCAACGGGGTAGGTTAGGGCGGGTTATAGGGTAGGGAACTTACCCCGTTAGTAGGTCGGGTTTTAACGGGTTAGGGCGGGGTCCTAGGGCGGGTTATAGTTTAGAAGAAAACTTACCTAGTTTACCTAGGGTCCCTAATAGGGCGGGGCGAAATAGAGGGGGGTCGGGTTAGGGGCGGGTCGGGGCGGGTTTTTAGGGCGGGTTATAAAGCTATAACCCTAACCCGACCCGCCCCGCTAAGATATAAACCCGCCCTATTAGTTAGGGGCGGGTTTTTAAGGGGGGAACCCAAAGATTTTTTACGGAAACCTTAATAACTTTAGAACTGCTATATATATTTTAATTTTTTAATAGCCTATAATAATCTCTAGGTTATAGAGTATGTTTTAGGAATATAAAATATATATATATCTATATATATAACCCTATAAAAATCACGTGGAAAACCCGAACGGGGCGAACTAGGCGGGTTCTCCTTTAATCTACAACCTGCCCTAGGACCCCGCCCCAACCCGTAACCCGTTAGAACCCGACCCGCTAATAGGGCGGGTTCCCTACCCTAAAACCCGCCCCAACCCGCCCCGTTAGGGACCCTAAGTTTACCCTAAACGGGTTTTCCACGTAATTTTTATAGGGTTATATATATAGATATATTAATATTTTATATTACGATAAGATAGAGTATAACCTAGAGATTATTTTAAGTATTTGAAAAATTAAAATATATATAATAGATCTATAGTTGTTAGGGTTTCTAGAAAAAAATCTTAGGTTTACCCCTTATAAAACCCGCCCCTAAAACCCGCCCCGACCTACCCCTAACCTAACCCCCCCCCCCCTTTTTTTCGCCCCGCCTATTGGAAACCCTAATTGTAGCGGGTTTTTAGGGCGGGTTATAAGGGTATAACCCTTACCTTACCCGCCCTATAATCCTATTAAGTAGGGGCGGGTTTTTATAGGGGGAACCTATAGCGGTTTTATAGAAACCTTAATAACTTTAGATCTAATAGATATATTCGAATTTTTTAAAAGCTAATACTATTCTCTAGGCTACCTTCTACTTTCCTTTAATAAAAAATATTAATGTATCTATATATATATATATATATATATATATATATAAATATTACGGAGAAAATCTTTTTATAGTAAAAAGGATAGGTTTTACTCTTTTATATAACCCGCCCCTAGAATCTACCCTAAACTATTAGAACCTAAGCTACTAATAGAGTTAGTTCCCTATCCTATTACCTACCCTAACCTACTCTATTAGGGACCCTAATCTACCTATTAGGGTACCTAACAGGGCGGGTTGAGGCGGGTTTTAGGGTAGGGAACCTACCCTATTAGCGGGTTAGGTTTTAATAGCTTAGGGCGCGGTCCTAGGGCGGGTTAAAGATTAGAGGAAAACCCGCTCTATTTATACTAGTACGGGTCTACGTAATTACTTAGCGCTTATATAACTATAAAGATATAATCTAATAGTAAGTAATAATCGCCCTAACTATATAGAGTATAGAGGTATAGTAAGACTTCGTAGTATATAGTTAGTAGATTTTGATATAGTATTTATATATTTCTAGTTCTCTCCTAGTAGTTAAAGTAAGTAGATAAATAGAAGTACGTTTATTTAAATTTATACGGATCAATTAGTCTCTTAGCCTAAACGAACGATTACTAGTTAAGGAAATACTTATATAACGAGAACCTACCCTCGTATAGAGCTTCAAAGAATACGGTAAAATTAGAAAAGAAGTAGTACTAGTATAAGTTATCTAAGTAGTAGACTATAAACCTTAGTAAGCGAAACCCTTTAATATCCCTAAGGCTCTATTAAGCGAAATTCGTTAGATATTTTACGAAAGAATTAAGATAGGAAGACTCGAGCCTAGTTATACCTTATATTATAACGTATAGTTTCTAGTCTTAAAGGAAAATGGTACATATCGACTAATTAATAGCGCTATAAATATTAACGCGGTTACTATTAGGGACGTAAATATACTACTAACGGCCGATAAATTTTCTAACTCGTTTACTAGATACGTATAGATATCGCTTACTAACCTTTTCTCTAGATATAACTAGTTAGAACTCGCTAAGGAAAGTCGCGATCTTACCTCGTTTATATACCCGTTTAGTCTTTTACGAATAACTTTTTTACCTTAAGGAGTAATAAACTTAGTAGCCTAATTCTACTATATATCTAAGATAATTATTTCCTACTAGTTTAAGTATAGCGATATTTACGTAGACGATATAATTACTAGAATACCGAAAAAGTATAATAATAATAAGGAATCTAAACTTAAGGGAGTACGTTAAGGAGTCTTAGAATACGTAGTTAGACTAGATATAGCTATTATAGAAATTTAACGCGTAGGAGTAATAATATTAGGAGAAAAGTTCGATATTTATAAAGAAGGCGTAAATATAGTCGGATACTATTACGATCGAGAAGGATAATACCTAAATACTTCTAAGGTAGCTACTATTTTAAACTAGTCGACTCCTAGGTCTAATAAGTCTATAAGAGCTTTTATTAGAGTCTATATCTATTACTAAATCTAGATATAAGATTTTACTATAGTTTCGAAACCTATCTTCGTATTATTTAAGAAAGACTTAGAATTCTATTAGGGAAAGGAATAAGATAAGGTAATAAAATCTCTTTAGAAAGCGCTTACGACTATACCCGTACTACGACCTATTATATACGAACTAGATTTAGGCGAAATTATTCTTATAGTAGATAATTTAGGAGAAGGATAGGGAGCGGTTCTATAATAACTAGACGAACTAGGTAAGAGATATCTATACCGATATAAAAGCGGAATCTAGTTACTATCGGAAAGGAAATATAATATAGTTAAACTAGAATACTACGCCCTTCTATACGTACTTAAGAAATTCTACCTTTATCTATAGGGAACGTATTTCGTAGTCGAAATAGACGCCTAGACTTTAATCTATTAACTTAATAGGGTATCTTCGAATATAGTAGAATCGCTAGTTATATAATAGCTCGTATAGATTTAGATATAGGATTTTAATATTCGATATATTCCCTGAAAAAAGAATATAGTAGCTAATAGACTCTCCCGCTAATTTAGTAACGTACCTAAAGAGGATATCCCTACTATTCCTAACTTCGATATCGAGATTTTATTAATCGACGACTTAGTACCCTTTACTATTCTAGTATCTACGTCTATAAATATAACCTATAATATATAATCTAGCTCTACCTAATAACCGTACCTAGCCCGGAAAATAATAATAATACTAGTAGCGAAAGTTCTATAGATTAGGATAAGGAATACGGAGAATTTAGTTTACTAGAACCTTAGGTAGGATTAGATAGTAAATATACCGTAGAATATCGAGTAATTAGTAACTAGCTTATAATTTTAAAAATCGCGGACTACCTTAAAGATAAATAGATTACGGCTATAAAAAGAAAGGTAATAGGCTACCTTATAGGCTTATAGCTAGAGGATAACTATTTAAGCGGGGTAAATAAGGATAAGCCTACGATCGTATAATAAATAACTAGGATCCCTAATAGGGCGGGGTAAAACGGGGTAGGTCGGGTTAGGGGCGGGGCGGGGCGGGTTTTAGGGGCGGGTTATAAAGCTATAACCCTAACCCGACCCGCCCCGCTAAGCTTTAAACCCGCCCCGTTAGTTAGGGGCGGGTTTTTAAGGGGGGAACCCGGAGTTTTTTTCTAGAAACCTTAATAACTATAGATCTATTATATATATTTTAATTTTTTAAATACTTATTATAGTCTCTAGGTTATACTCTACCTAATAGGAATATAATATATTAATATATCTATATATATAACCTAATAAAAATCACGTGGAAAACCCGAACGGGGCGAACGGGGCGGGTTTTCTTCTAAACTATAACCCGCCCCGGGACCCCGCCCTAACCCGTTAAAACCCGACCCGGTAACGGGGCGGGTTCCCTACCCTATAACCCGCCCTAACCCGCCCCGTTGGGGACCCTATAAATAACTAGGACTAATAGAAGGAAATTATTATCGTTCTCTATAATAAATACAGCTATAAAGGACGCGAAACTACCGTAGTACTAGTTTAGAATCGATATTACTAGGACGGGTACTATAATAACGGCTATAAATATATTAAGAAATATCCTTAGTTTAAAATAAGCGATCGAGCGTATATAGTAGAACCTCTAAATATAACTATTATATTTAATAATATTATAATAGCTAAAACTCAGGTTTTTCTTATTTAGAAAGATATTCTATATAGATATTATTAATAATCTAGTTATCCTTCTCCTCTTTTTCTTCTTTCTCTTTATCTTCCTCTCTATTACTCTTAACATCTAATTAAAAAGTACGTTTATCCTTATCCTTAGACCTATTTACTTTATTAGCTAATTTTTTAGTAGTAGCTTAGAGCTCTTATATCTAGGGTCCCCAACGGGGCGGGTTAGGGCAGGTTATAGGGTAGGGAACCCGCCCCGTTACCGGGTCGGGTTTTAACGGGTTGGGGCGGGGTCCCGGGGCGGGTTATAGTTTAGAAGAAAACCCGCCCTATTCGCCCCGTTCGGGCTTTCCACGTGATTTTTATAGGGTTATATATATAGATATATTAATATATTATATACCTATAAGATAGAGTATAACCTAGAGATTATTTAAAGTATTTAAAAAATTAGAATATATATAATAGATCTATAGTTATTAAGGTTTCTAGAAAAAAATCCCGGGTTCCCCCCTTAAAAACCCGCCCCTAACTAACGGGGCGGGTTTTAGGCTTAGCGGGGCGGGTCGGGTTAGGGTTATAGCTTTATAACCCGCCCCTAAAACCCGCCCCGCCCCGCCCCTAACCCGACCCCCCCCGTTTCGCCCCGCCCTATTAGGGACCCTACTTATATCTTCTTATCTATACTAAGAGTATAATCTAAACTATTAGTCGCCTATAATACTAATAGTTTTATAATAAGATTAACCCTATCTATATATCTTATTCTACTAAATCTCTCTCTTACTTCTACCTTTTTACTAAATATTAACTCCTATAGCTCTATTATAAGCTCTCTATTAGGTAGATTCTCCTTTAGCCTAATCTTATCTATAGGGTATATAGCCTACCAACGAGTAGGACTAGGAAGCCTTTTATCGAAATTATAGTAATAAGAGATTAAGGGTAGTTAATTAGCTAGGTAGACTAGTAGTTACTCTTCTCTATCTTTATTATAGAATAAGCTTACTAGACTCTAAAAGGATATTAGAAACTACTAGGAGACTACTAGAAATTGAAAGACTTACCTCTAAATCTTCTTCTAAAAGAAATTTCTAGATATTATACGTACCCTTAACTAAATTCAAACTACTATTTATTAAATTTACTAACCCTTTCCTAATTACTTACTAGGACTATCCTACTTACGTAAAGATTACTAGCTAAAACTCTACGTAGCGTTAATCGTAGGACTTATCGAATAGTATAGTAATATTACTACCCTAGGGTATTATCTTAATATCTATCTCCTCCTCTTTACCTAATTCTTAACTAGAGCTTTCTTCTACTCTATTATTTATATCTTTATCTTAATCTTTATTACCGAAGTCGAAAAGCGTAAGTAGGTCTAGTTTAAGGAGGCTAGGATAGGTACTATTCGATATTCTAGGGCTAGATTAGTATATATTACTACTAGGATACTACTAGGTTCTTACCGCTTATTATTAATAGCTTACTTAGCTTGCGCAAATTAGGACTACTACTTAGTATCCAAGAGAAGATTCTTACTATTAGACCTTTTTAGTTTTTAACGAGTCTCTAACTTTACTTAATTTAATACGCGCTAACTCTTTATAACCTAGAGTTCAAAGCCTCTCTTTTTACTACGCTACGTACGTTCTTTAACTATATAAATATTAGTAGAGAGGAGTTAAGTTGGTTTTAGTAGCGCTATTATAGATCTACGGATTTACGTTAAACTAAGCCTAGGGTCCCTAACGGGGCGGGGCGAAACGGGGGGGGTCGGGTTAGGGGCGGGGCGGGGCGGGTTTTAGGGGCGGGTTATAAAGCTATAACCCTAACCCGACCCGTCCCGCCAAGCTAATAACCCGCTATAAGGGGGATAAAGGTATATAACTAGAATAGGAAGTAGAATAGGAATAGAATATAATATACGGCTAATATATAATAATAGAATATAATATACTACCGTAATACTATAATTTATAGAACCCTAATAATTAATAATATATGAACTAGATTAACGGTACGTATATAGGAACTAAGATAATATAATAATACGATCTAATTCTTATTACTTACGTTAACTCTAGACTCTTTCTTCTTTACTCCTAACTACCTTATCTATCTCTTTATAAACTACCCTATCTATCTCTTTACGAAATACTTAAAGATCCTATTACCTTACCTTTATATAGTAGCTAAGCGGTAGAAGTTAATAGTAATCTAATACTATTAACTTCTACGCTTATCTTACCTATATTTTGGAGGTCGTACTAGGGTTTCTCTCTATAGCTAAGACGATTCCTAGTAGCTATTATAGTATTATAATCGAACTTATACTTAGGATACTCTCTCTCTCTTTTTAGACTAGATTATCGAACTCTCGAACATTAGGCTTTATATTAGACTTTAAATATTAGACTTTAGGACTTTAGGACTCTCTTTCTTTACTATTAACTTAACTATAGGACTATTAGACTATCCAAAAGGAACTTCGTATATTAATCTTCGACTACTAGACTTTTAAACTTTCCTTCGAATACTAGACTATATACGACTCTCGACTTTAGACTCTCGACTTTAGACTCTCGACTTTAGACTCTTAACTTTAGACTCTCGACTTTAGACTTTCAACTACTCTTTTTTTAGAATACCTTTGAACTTTTTATACGAATATTAACTAGCGTTACTTCGTACCTTCGAACCGACTATTTCTCTCCTTATAACCGAATAATACTCGATCAACCGTCTATTACTAAACTTAGAAATAGGAAAAATCTTTATAAAGGTCTAAGTCTAAGCTATATTAACGGAAAATTAGAATTTAAAATAATTACTAGTAATATCCTAGTTCTTTTAACTCCTTAGACTAAGTCTAGGATATCCCGTTAGTAGAAATTATACTTTATACGAAAATACCTAGGATTACCTATACTATTAATATATTGCCCCTCTATAGCCTATATACCCTTATCTAATAAGTTAGAAAAGAGAGGCCTAACTATACTATATACGAAACGGTACTACTCTCGCAGTCTAGGCTACGAACTCCGTATATTAGCGTATAGATCTAACTCCTTTTAGCTACTTATCTTCGAAATTATCTAGAAACTCTTAGTATTAATACTCTTATCTCTAAGAAACGTACGCGAACGAATATAATATAAAATAAATAGAATAACTTAAGACTAATAAAAAATCGAAATACCTATATACTCGCGCCTAGACTAAAGGATCCCTCCTACTAGAACCCCTTCGGATTCTTCCGGCCCTCTCTCTAGTAACCCGTCTACGGCTAATCTTAGCCCTATAATTAAAGGACTAGCTACTCGTTCTAATATAATTAACCTTATTAATACCCTTAAGGATTTTACTGTTACTAGAAGATAGGAAAGAAAGGCTTAAGCCTTTAATCTTAAAAACTATACGTTCTCTCCTAAGGAACGCTTCGATAGTAGGAATATTACGGACTTCTTTATTCGCCTTAAAGATACCTTCGATACCTACGATATTACTAACGATACCTATAAGATCTAGGCTCTTACTCGTAATATTAAGTCTAGCTATCTATACGATATTAAGCTTTTAGGTAGCTATAAGGAACGTAGCTATAGAACTCTCCGTAAATCCCTTCGTAAGGAATATATCGCTACTAATAACCGTTAACGAAAGGAAACTACTACTTATCTCTATAAACTTACCTTTTAAAGCGCCTCTTAGAAACTAGATACTTATAGCTTTATTAAGGAATTCAAGAACTACTATCTACTTATTATTAGTACCGATAAACTAACTAGGTCTACTATAAGTAGGATCTTCCTTAGTAGATTACTAGAATCGGTTCGTTAATAGGTTAACCTAACGCTTAATATCGACCCTCGTATAGGGTCTATAACGGGGCGGGTTAGGGCGGGTTATAGGGTAGGGAACCCGCCCCGTTAGCGGGTCGGGTTTTAACGGGTTGGGGCGGGGTCCTAGGGCGGGTTATAGTTAAGAAGAAAACCCGCCCCGTTCGCCCCGTTCGGGTTTTCCACGTGATTTTTATAGGGTTATATATATAGATATATTAATATATTATATTCCTATAAGATAGAGTATAACCTAGAGATTATTTCAAGTATTTAAAAAATTAAAATATATATAATAGATATATAGTTATTAAGGTTTCTAGAAAAAAATTCCGGGTTCCCCCCTTAAAACCCGCCCCTAACTAACGGGGCGGGTTTAAAGCTTAGCGGGGCGGGTCGGGTTAGGGTTATAGCTTTAGAACCCGCCCCGAAAACCCGCCCCCCCCCGCTCCTAACCTAACCCCCCCTATTTCGCCCCGCCCCGTTAGGGACCCTACCCTCGTATTCGCTCTATCTTTAACGATATTAAACGGATTATCCTTAAAGCTAAACGGATTGTTATTAGTAACGAGAATATATTACTCTTTATATTAGACAGTTATAAAGAAAGTACCCTCGATAGGGTTATTAAACGAATAGTCCTTCGAAGGAACGAGGCTATAGCCGAAGAAAAACCTAAAACTACTAAACCTTAACTTAGGACTAATATTATTAAAGCTCTTAAGGGTCTTCGTAGAACGAATACTTCTAGGGACCTCCTACTCTTCGCTATTACCGAAAGTACGGATCCTACTATAGTAGTAGCTAGGAAAGATATAAAATAGTTTACTATACTTAATAATTAGATCTATAATAACTTTCGCTCTTCTACTTAGTCTAATACTATACTATTAGGAAGTCCCTTCGTTTATACTAACCTACGTAGAAATTACTATAGGGGGCTAGCTAATACTAACTAGTCCTCCTAGTATATCTAGAATACCGCTAACTAACGTAGTTAGTCCGTTAATATTTAGTCTACTAGTATCCCTAGTAACCCCTAGCCTCCACCCCTAGCCTAGCTAAGAAACCCGAACCTAACCGCCCTACCTACTAACTACCCTTTGATCCCTTCTTCGTTGCCGCCCCCTATATAGACTACCTAGAACGGAATATCGGAAAAGAGAGGTTGTAGGAGCTATAGAAGTATAGAATATTACGAACGGATATACTATAACGTTACGGAACTAGTTACTTAAGGAATTTACTATTAGAATATAAACGTAATACCTAGATAGTAGTACTAGAGAACTTTAGCCGCTCTAGGCGGAAAAATCGGAGGAATTATTAACGGCTAGAACTATAGTAACTAGATCCGTACTTAATTAGCTTAGTCTTAATAGGGCTCTAGTAGTATTTCGTTATTTAGGATAGTTAAGTTATTTATTAGAATTATTAAATTAAGCGACTAAGAGTAGGAAGACTTTAGTATATAGGTTTAGGTATCGAATATTAGTAAGGTAGGAGGAGGCGGATTTATACCTTCTATTATTCTTATAGCTACTACCTAACTACGTTTATCTATACGAAAACTACTATTAGAAAAGGCAAAAGGAAAATAGCCTACTAGGGTTACTAAGTCTAGTAGATCTAAGGCCCCGATAGTTAAGTATATAGTATATAGTTATATTACTAAGACCGCGGAATAATAGAATAGCGAAGGAGACTCGGATATAGACTTAGACTTAGAAGACGATAAACTAGACGTAACTCTTAGGAACTCGCTACTAGAACTATAAAAGAAAACTCGTAAGCCTAGGAACCCGACTCTTAAGTAGTACGTTATAAAGAAAGATAAGGCTACCGACGGAATACGTATAGTAGGGAATATCCTCTAGTAATTAGTCTAACTTAGTCTTTAGGATACTATTATTTATATTCCGGTATTTAGAGATCTCTTATATAAGTCTTTACTAGAATAATTAGCTAATAACATCCGTCCTAAAATAGAGGAAATAGAACAAAGGAAATAGGAAAAGGCTACTAAAAGGAAGCGGAAAATAGAAGAAAGATAGAAAGTAGACGGAATAAAATAAAGAGTAGGAATTATAGCGCTACGCTCGGAAGAGTAGGAACTAACTTCGGAAATAGTTTATTATATTAATAAGGATAATAACCGTTCTTACGTCTCTATAAGGAGCCCTACTTTAATAGCTCGGATTAGAAAACTAGAGATTAAGGCGTTATATAATACTAGAGCCGAAATAAACGTTATATCTAAAGGAGTTATAAGGAGTTATAGATTGGTAGTTAATAGTATTAAGTAGGATATCTAGAGACTAGTTTTGGATAAGCTTAAGGTTACCGACGGGAGGAGAGTTCCTCTAGTTAGCTAGACTAGCGCGCGTATACGGATTACCGGAGTAGACTTTAATTATAAAAATATAGTCTTTATAGTACTTAGGGACTACTCTTAGGGAATAATACTAAGTTAGCCCTTCTTAGTACGGAGTCGTCTCGTTATATAGGCTAAGGCGGATAGTAGTATTTCGTATAAGGTATTCTCTATTGTTACGGGAGACCCTAGTATATACTAAAAGGTAAGGTAGTAGATAGAACTAAGTTAACTAACGAGCTAGAGAGGGGGAGGAGCTCTCTCCTTATACTCTAACGAGGAGACTATACTTTAACGTATAGTCTCCGGTTCTACTCCTTTCGTAGTCTATTCTTCCTTCCTTTTAGCTACTAGGGTACTAGCCCCTAATATTAGCCCTATTCTTCCCCTTTAGCGACCGGCGAAAAACGCCTAGCTCCTACTAGTTTATTATAAGGAGCCCTTAAGCCGCGGACTCCCCTCCTCTCTCTAGTACCTTTTAGGCGGTCCTACTTATATAACTCGTACGTAACCCTTATTTAGGTAGTAGGACCCCTATTTAGGTAATAGTAGCTACGCCCCGGGCCTAGGCCCTTATAAGTTATTTTTGTAGTACGTACGCCCGGGTATACCCCGTACGTCCTCGTACTTACCCCGCTACTCGGTGCCCGTTTCCCGTTAAAGACTAGATAACTTTACTAAAGCCGGGCGTTCTATTACGGTATCTATAGTAATCTATCCTTTTACCTCCTTAGTCGATAGGAATAGAGTCTACCTACGCTAGAGGCGTCTCCGGTCCCTATAACTCCTATAGAGGAGTCTCCGGTCCGTGTAACTAGCTATTTAGACGTATCCTAAGTATTATAGTACGTCTTTCGGCTAGCCCCCGTCCTAGGACCGGGTAGCCCGGGTAATTTAGCTAGCTTCTATAGGTTTCCCTCGTATCGCTTATAAACCCTCTTGGATAATACTAATTTAATCCCCCTCGAAGTTACTATCGACTACCGTATTATTATACGCGTAATTATACCTTAATTAGTATCTCCTAAAGGGTATAAATACCCCTATCCCCTAGGCTTTTTTTTTGTTAAGCCCTTATATATATATATATATATACTATATATATATATAGTAAGTATCTCCTACCTAGTACTAAGATAGTAGCCTCTGTTTTAAACTAACCGTATTTAGCTCGTCGTACTACTATCGCTACTACTACTATATCTAGTATCCGTTCTCTCTTCGGTAGCGCTAAGGCCTCTAATATTCCTAATAGTCTACTACCTAAGTTTAAGCTACCGCCGTCCGGTTCTTCGGAGTCGGGTCCTACTACCGCCTAGAATACTTAGTCGCCTACCTAGGACCCTTAGTCGCCCGCCTAAAACCCTTAGCCGCCCGCCTAGAATCCGTAGCCGCTCGTCCTAGACTCCTAGGATCCCGCTACTACTACTAGTAGTACGCCGAACTCGGAGACCCCTAGTATACCCCTATCGTCGTCCGCTAACGCTAGTCTCTTTACTACCGCTATCGTCCTCCTTATAAATACGACTCCCGCCCCGTCGCCGATAGTCTTCTATACTACTACTTCCCCTACTCGTACTTCTATCTCCGGTCGCTCCTTACCGTCCTCCTCGCCCGTCCGTACTATCGCCGCCCGCCGAGATACCGCCCGCTAGAATACCGCCGCCCGCCGCTAGCGTAAGAACGCCGCCCGTACTACCCTTACCTCTCCTACTACTATACCTAAGTAGCTAGTTAGAACCGTACGTCTACTAGTCTTTTATAGTAACCGTATATTAACTCTTATTCCTAGGCCCGTAGGCCTATATATTATACTACGTACGCGTCTACTAGTCGGGACTACTACTACTAGAAGCCTCCGCCCGTAAGTTATAACCGGTAAAGTTTACTTAGACTTAGGCTAACTACTTATAGAACGATAGTAAGCGCTACCGGCCTTCTCTCGCCTACGCGTACTATACCTAGTACCGGGCTTAGTATACCCTAATATACGTACTACGGTCCGTCGTTATTACCCTAGGTAGCCTATAGTAGTATACCTAGTATCTTAGGAACATCTCGGCGTAAGCCTCCGTATTAGTAGTAGGTATCGCTTTAAAAACTACGGTCTTACTTAGCCTGTCCTTTATTATATAGAGGTTTATATTACTATTAGACTCCGGGAGTTCTATTATAAAATTAATTAATAACTCTAAGAAAAATCTATCGGGGACTAGGAGCGACTATAGGAGACCGTATTAAGCGCTACGCTAAACCTTATTACGGCTATAGCCGTTATAGTTCCGAATAAACCTCCGTATATACGAGGCTATTAGTAGCTAGTAGAAGTCTCGGCCTATAACGGAGAGCGTATTCTCTCTACCTAGGTAACCGGTTACTACGGAGTCGTAGTTCTTCTAAATTAGCTTAGTCCTTAAATTATCTAGACCCCTTATATCGTCGTCCGACTCCTTTCGCTCTACGTCCGTTATAAACGGGGCGCCGGGTACCTATAGCTTACCTTAGTATCGTAATAGGCCTTAGGTATCGATCTTATAGTCCGCGATTTAAATCTTAATACGGGCCCCGGTAGGAATAGCTCGCTCGCCGGACTATACCGCCTAGAATACCTATTAATAGTATATATCCTTAGTAACTACCCTATCCTAGAGCTCGTTAAGGGCGTTTTCCTAGAACGGGCCTCGACCTATACCGAAAACCCTATATCCCGTCGCTATAGGGGCGGCTAGCGTATACTTAGTTAGGCTGGCCTCTAGGATTAGCTATTAGACCCTCGAAGTATAATCGTAGTAATCTAGGTTATCCTAATCTCGTCTAGATAGCGCGTCTAGTACTATTACTTCTAACCCTAGGCGATATACTATAGAGAACCTATATCTTATTAGGGTCTCTACGAACCGTATCTATCGCTCGGATAGCCTCTACTTTTTTATAAAGTATTCTAGGTTCCTATAATCTATTATAATTATAAACGGACTATAGCTACGAAGCTCCGTATCCTAGTATTATAGGTACTAGACTACGGCTAGTAACTTTTTATTATAGATATCGTAGTTAATTTCGGCCTTATTTAGTTTTTCTAAATAGAAAGCGACTAGGTAGCGAACCCTACTAGTCTCCTAGCTTAGAACCCCGCCTAGCGTAAAGCTACTACTATCGGCCTCTAGAAACGTCGAAAGTACGGGATCCTACTATCGTAGTACTAGGGCGCTTATAAAATACTCCTTTAAATCGTCGAAAGACGCCTAGGCCGCTTTGTTCTAGGAGAACGTAGTATTTACCCCGGTTAGCGACGTAAGCGGGGCGGCGCGCGTAGAATAGCCTTTAATAAATATTTAGTAATAGTTAGTAAATCCTAGGAACCTACGTACTTCCTTCTAGTTATATAGGACTATCTAATCTCGGACGGTTTAAACCTTCTCCGGGTCGGCCTAAAGGCCCCCTCCGTCGGCGTAAATAATAAAACCTAGATACTTAATACTCTTCCTCGCGAACTCGCTCTTCGCGGGGTCTAAGTATAGGCTAGCGTCCTAAAGCGCCCGGAGAACGTTACGTACCTTCTCGAAATAATCTTTACGGCTCCCTTAGGTATAGATTAGTACGTCGTCTATATACGCCAAGGCGTATTCGTCGAGGAACTTCCGAAGTACTATATTAATATACTATTAAAAACTAGACGGTACCCCGGCTAAACCGAATAGAGTTATAAGCTACTCGAATAGCCCGTACCTAGTCTAGAATACTATTTTGTACTCGTAACCCTAGGCTATCCTAAGCTTCTAAAACGCGCTTACTACGTCTACCTTTAATAAGTAGGTATAGCCCGCGAGGTTCTAGAGGGTCTCCGAAATAAGTAGGAGTAGGTATCTATCTTCCTTAGTTACCGTATTAAGTACTCTATAGTTATAGTAGAACCTTAGGCCCCCCGCGGGTTTCCGGACAAAAAGTACTAGCGCCCTACCGTCTAAGCTCGATAGCCGAATAAACCCCTTAGCTAGTAGCTCGTTTAGCGTTTTCTATAGGACTAGGAGCTCCTCCTTAGATATACCGTAAAGCGGCCCCTATAGTAAGGACTCTATTATCCCGTCGGGCTTCGTACGTAGCTCGATTCTATAGTCTACCCCCGGCCGGTAGGGGGCGAGTTTTTCCGCCTCTAGGCTTAAAAATAGCGGGATTATATCGTAAACCTCTAGGGGGAGTTACGCGCGGAGTTCCGCCTCCGTATTAGGCCTTTTCTCTATTATAGCCTTCTCGAAGTCCTCTATTACTATAGTAGCGACCGTTACCGAATAACCGTCTTCTACCTTCTTAATATAGAAGGTTACTAGTATAACTACGAAGTTATCGGTCTCCGGCTACTCCTATTCCGTTAGCGTTAGCGCGGCGTCCTCGCCGGGGCTCTCCGATCGATAGGCTACCGTACGAGGGTTACTATCTTCTACCGCCTTAGGGGCGGATTCCGCTACCTACCTTACTACCCGCCCGTAGTATAGCCGGCCTTCGTTAGGCGCTATCCGGATACGGTTATATACCTTCTAGGGGTTCCCTAAAATAACCGGAAAGGCTAGTTTAGGGACGTAGTATACGTAGACTACCTACTCGAAGCCGGCTATCTTAAGTTTTAGGGCGACTACCCCCTAAATACTAGACCCGGCTATATCGTATATAGCGCCCCGGATCCGTCTCGTCGTTTTTCCTACCTTGGGGAGTCTAAGCCGTTTAGATAGGTCTCCGTCTATTATAGCGTAGTACTAACAGCCTTCGTCTATTAGGGTAGATACGTAGGAAATACTATTAATTACTAGGGTCCCTAACGGGGCGGGGCTAAACGGGGGGGGGGGCGGGTTAGAGGTAGGGTAGGGCGGGTTTTCGGGGCGGGTTATAAGTATAAAACCCTAACCTAACCCGCCCCGCTAAGCTCTTAACCCGCCCTATTAGATAGGGGCGGGGTCTCGTAACCTAACCCGTTATAACCCGTATATAATACCGTTAGTACATTTAGAATATACGCGGTATTTCTAGTAGTCTTCTAGTAGTCAAAAAGAGTCTTCTAGTAGTTATAACGATAGTCGAAATATTTCTAGTAGTCTTCTAGTAGTTATAGAGCTTATAATAAATTATATTATAACTAAATCTACGGCTCGAAAGTCAAGAGCTTAAAACTAAGTACGACGAGCTCGGCTCCTAGTTATAGGGCCCTTATTATTACCTTTATAACTACGTCGGCTATTAACTATCGCCTAAAGATCTATACTACCTCTAGGTAATACTACCGGTAGTCTTATAGCGCGACCCCTCCTACGCCTTCCTATACTTCGGGTAGTAGCTTAGGTTCGCCGACGTATTATAATACGACTACTAATACGATCTCCTATACCCTTAACTAGTTCGAGCCGCTTACCTAATAGACCCTTATTATCCCGTCGTAATCTATTCGCTAACCTTCGTATAGGGGGAGAAGCTCCTTTAGCTAGTAGTAGCGTATTATTAGGGTCTATAGTATCCTCCCTATCGCTAATTTTATCTAACCTCTATATCTCGTTAACTATACGAATAAGTTCCTTAGTCTATTTAGCTCGCTTAGTAGCTAATTTATCTTTAGTTATATAAATATCCCTTTTCCCTATTGAATAGTAGTTAAGTATATACTACTTGGAATCTACTATCTACTTATAGTTACTTACTATTAACGTACTAAGAACCTATACGCTATATAACTTATTATCCGTATTAAAGTTACTAGTAATACTAAACTCTCGTTCAATACTAATACCGGCCGCTTAGATAGTAAAGAGATCCTTTACTATTATTACTATCCGTAGGAACCGGTACTTAATAGATCTCTATTACTAGAATAGTTCCTTAAGATCTAGCCGTACTTTATCTAGGGATTATCAGCGACTACTAGAAGACTACTAGGGACTAGGGTTTTCGCTTACTCTATAAGCGATACTTATCGAACTCTCGCTATATATCTATTACTACGCGCGTCGCTGTTAGGCGCGTATTATACTTAGTAGAAGGCTCTACTACCGTACGGAGATCTATAACCGAATCGAGATTAATATACCCTCGTTAGAGCGATAATAGGACTTTAACGCGGCGTATTACTAGGTTTCGCTACGTATATTAAGTATTATATAGAACGTATAGTTCCGTCTAATAATATACCTACCAATCGAGTAGATCTTCTAGTATAGACTACTATTTAGGCTAGTTCTAAGTATTAAGCTTGTAACGAGGATAGAGTAGGATTACTATACTATAGTACTTTCTAGCCTATATATTAGACGTTATACTATAGTAGACCCTAAGCTTATCTACCGCCTTACTATATACCCGACTAATCTCTTACTTCTACCGATAGTTCTTATCTCCAAGCCGTTCCTCTATATTCTCGAGGTATATAAATAGTCGATTATAGATATCGAAGACCGAGTAGATTATTAGGTTACGTATAGAGCTAATAAGCTACGTATATACCGCGAAGGGACGGAGGATAGTAATAAGGTAGGAAACTTAGCCCTATTTATCTTCGCTTAGGCTAAGGTATCGATATTCCTTATCTATAAATTAATTAATCGGGTCTCTTAATCTTAGAAGTCGTATAAGTATATAGTACGTCGAGTCCTATATCGTCTTAATATCTTAGGTATATCGTAGAAGTCGAATCTTAGCCGGAATAGGGTAGTAAGCGCGATACTAGATTATTTAAATCTCCGAGAATATAAGCTATCGGCCTTCGCTTAAGTTGATAAAGATCGCAATTTAACGGGCCTTTATAACCGTATATAGTAGCTTTATAGAAGAATTAGTATTACGAAACTACTAGGAGACTACTAGGAGACTACTAGGAGACTACTAGGAGACTACTAGGAGACTACTAGGAGACTACTAGGAGACTACTAGGAGACTACTAGGAGACTACTAGGAGACTACTAGGAGACTACTAGGAGACTACTAGGAGACTACTAGGAGACTACTAGGAGACTACTAGGAGACTACTAGGAGAATACTAGGAGACTACTAGGAGACTACTAGGAGGCTAAAAGAAGGAAAATAACTTAAACTACGCTTAGAATTAGTAGACTCCCCCCTTATAATTACTAGAACCCTCTCCTCTTCCTCCGCCTCCTAGTTCCTAATAAACTCCTCCTTTTTCGGCCGACACTTAATATCTACGAGGAGATTATTATAATATAGTTATATAATATAAGAGATATAGGGATATAGCGCGATCTCGTTTACTATATTAGGAATATCCCTACTAAGTACCTTAATATATTTATTTACCGACTATACTATTATTTTATTATTCGACGCGTTATCCGTAGTAAAAGTAATAACCCTAGTACCGAGATTCAAATACTTAAGGCGCGCTATTATAACTCTAGTAAAGTCCCTACTAGTATAAGCGCTATAGTAGGGCTCGAAACCGATTAAAGCTTCTATTAGGGTCTAATTATAAACCTAGTATACTTTAATTACGAGGAAGCTATTCTAGCGCGGCGTAGACTATCCGTAGGGTCCCTAACGGGGCGGGGCTAAACGGGGGGGGGCGGGTTAGGGGTAGGGTAGGGCGGGTTTTCGGGGCGGGTTATAAGTATAAAACCCTAACCTAACCCGCCCTACTAAGCTCTCAACCCGCCCCGTTAGATAGGGGCGGGGTCTCGTAGCCTAACCCGTTACAACCCGTATATAATACCGTTAGTATATTTAGAATATACGCGGTATTTCTAGTAGTCTTCTAGTAGTTAAAAAGAGTCTTCTAGTAGTTATAACGATAGTCGAAATATTTCTAGTAGTCTTCTAGTAGTTATAGAGCTTATAATAAGTTATATTATAACTAAATCTACGGCTCGAAAGTCAAGAGCTTAAAACTAAGTACGACGAGCTCCGCTCCTAGTTATAGGGCCCTTATTATTACCTTTATAACTACGTCGGCTATTAACTATCGCCTGAAGATCTATACTACCTCTAGGTAATACTACCGGTAGTCTTATAGCGCGACCCCTCCTACGCCTTCCTATACTTCGGGTAGTAGCTTAGGTTCGCTGACGTATTATAATACGACTACTAATACGATCTCCTATACCCTTAACTATTTCGAGCCGCTTACCTAATAGACCCTTATTATCCCGTCGTAATCTATTCGCTAACCTCCGTATAGGGGGAGAAGCTCCTTTAGCTGGTAGTAGCGTATTATTAGGGTCCGTAGTATCCTCCCTATCGCTAATTTTATCTAACCTCTATATCTCGTTAACTATACGAATAAGTTCCTTAGTCTATTTAGCTCGCTTAGTAGCCAATTTATCTTTAGTTATATAAATATCCCTTCTCCCTATTAAATAGTAGTTAAGTATATACTGCTTGGAATCTACTATCTACTTATAGTTACTTACTATTAACGCACTAAGAACCTGTACGCTATATAACTTATTATCCGTATTAAAGTTACTAGTAATACTAAACTCTAGTTTAATACTAATACTGGCCGCTTAGATAGCAAAGAGATCCTTTACTATTATTACTATCCGTAGGAACCGGTGCTTAATAGATCTCTATTACTAGAATAGTTCCTTAAGATCTAGCCGTACTTTATCTAGGGATTATCAGCGACTACTAGAAGACTACTAGGGACTAGGGTTTTCGCTTACTCTATAAGTAATACTTATCGAACTCTCGCTATATATCTATTACTACGCGCGTCGTTGTTGGGCGCGTATTATACTTAGTAGAAGGCTCTACTACCGTACGGAGATCTATAACCGAATCGAGGTTAATATACCCTCGTTAGAGCGATAATAGGACTTCAACGCGGTATATTACTAGGTTTCGCTACGTATATTAAGTATTATATAGAACGTATAGTTCCTTCTAATAATATACCTACCAATCGAGTAGATCTTCTAGTATAGGCTACTATTTAGGCTGGTTCTAAGTATTAAGCTTATAACGAGGATAGAGTAGAATTACTATACTATAGTACTTTCTAGCCTATATATTAGACGTTATACTTTAGTAGACCCTAAGCTTATCTACCGCCTTACTATATACCCGACTAATCTCTTACTTCTACTAACGGTTCTTATCTCTAAGCCGTTCCTCTATATTCTCGAGGTATATAAATAGTCGATTATAGATATCGAAGACTAAGTAGATTATTAGGTTACGCGTAGAGCTAATAAGCTACGTATATACCGCGAAGGGACGGAGGATAGTAATAAGGTAGGAAACTTAGCCCTATTTATCTTCGCTTAGGCTAAGGTATCGATATTCCTTATCTATAAATTGATTAATCGGGTCTCTTAATCTTAGAAGTTATATAAGTATATAGTACGTCGAGTCCTATCTCGTCTTAATATCTTAGGTATATCGTAGAAGTCGAATCTTAGCCGGAATAGGGTAGTAAGCGCGATACTAGATTGTTTAAATCTCCGAGAATATAAGCTATCGGCCTTCGCTTAAGTTAATAAAGATCGTAATTTAACGGGCCTTTACAACCGTATATAGTAGCTTTATAGAAGAATTAGTATTACGAAACTACTAGGAGACTACTAGGAGACTACTAGGAGACTACTAGGAGACTACTAGGAGACTACTAGGAGACTACTAGGAGACTACTAGGAGAATACTAGGAGACTACTAGGAGACTACTAGGAGGCTAAAAGAAGGAAAATAACTTATACTACGCTTAGAGTTAGTAGACTCCCCCTTAGTAATTACTAGAACCCTCTCCTCTTCCTCCGCCTCCTAGTTCCTAATAAACTCCTCCTTTTTCGGCCGACACTTAATATCTACGAGGAGACTGTTATAATATAGTTATATAATATAAGAGATATAGGGATATAGCGCGATCTCGTTTACTATATTAGGAATATCCCTACTAAGTACCTCAATGTATTTATTTACCAACTATACTATTATTTTGTTATTCGACGCGTTATCCGTAGTAAAAGTAATAACCCTAGTACCGAGATTAAAATACTTAAGGCGCGCTATTATAACTCTAGTAAGGTCCCTACTAGTATAAGCGCTATAGTAGGGCTCGAAACCGATTAAAGCTTCTATTAGGGTCCAATTATAAACCTAGTATACTTTAATTACAAGGAAGCTATTCCGGCGCGGCGTAGACTATCCGTCGAGGATAATTGAGACTTTCTAAGGTACTAGTAGGAGGCGTTTACGGATAGACTCCTCTAACTTCTTTCGTAGGGTAAGGATTTTATTAGTAATAGTTAATAACGAAGGGAGCCGTCGCTTAGGTTCGAGGTATATAACTAGGCGTAGGAATTCCAAGTTATCGATAGTTATTAATAACTACTTATATATAATAATCGTACGAAGGAGTTGTTCGTCGAAATTAGCTAGGGATAGTATAAGGCTTCTAGCGTTCGCTATCTTAGTCCTAACTCGTCGATTCTAGAGTAGAATATTAGTAGAACTAAAATTAGAAAACCTAGTAGTCTCCTAGTAGTCTTACGGCTACCCTTAGGCCCTCTTCTATAGTTAGCTATACTATTCCTCGCGCTAAGGAGGTCGATAGATATACCCTCGTCTTTACGTAAGAACCGATTTAACTAGTTCTATTCTTATATAGATATTTTACGACTAGATCGTATCGTATATAGATAGTACGAGGCTTACTAGAAATACGAAGAGCGCCTTTAATAAAATACTACTAGCCCGTAGCTCTCCTATCAGCTCCCTATACTAGAAGGTTAGGGGTAGGGACTAATATATTTTCCTGGTACTATCGTATTGTAATCTACTAGTTATAGAACTACTTAGAGTTATTTAGTATCTATTTAAAATAGGCGTCGTTTTTACCTACCGATAGTAGGTTACCTATAGGAGGAGGGACGTAGGTTGCTAAAGATAATAAAGCTATAATAGAGAAGTAGTATTAGTTAAGAAGAAATAGTATATAAGTAGTATCTCTTATTTAAAGCTACTATTATATTTGTAGGAAGTACTAAGAATATAGCTAAGCTACTTTAGGTTCTATAAGGCTAAGAAACTATTTAATAAAATATAAATATAAAGATATAACTTCAATACGTAGAGATATAAATATATTAATAGTATTTACGGTTTTATATATATATCTTCTATAAATCTACTTACTTCTAGATAATATTATTATATACTAAGCTCGGAAGATATTTTTGAATAAAAATTAAATATATTTATTTAATCTTCATTTAAAAATATATAGCTAGCCGTTTATTCTTTAATAAAGTAATTCTTTAATAAAGTAATTCTTTAATAAAGTAATTCTTCAATATATTATTAAGGAGAGATACTTATTTATTAACTATTATAGAAATATTCTTCTTGTATATAAAGAGCAAGTGATTTATAATTTAAATATAAGCCTAGTAGTCTTCTAGTAGTTAAAGAGGGAGATATTGGTATAGAATATATTATTTACTAGTATACTAAATAAAATATATCCTCCTAGCTCCGAATTTATTAAATTAACTCTTCTTCTTATTACTACGAAGCCTCCTCGCCAATTCTATATCCTTGGACTAAATTGTAATACGATTTATATAAATAGTATAGAGGTTAGTATCTAGGAATAATATATTAGTACTAGTACTAGTATAATAGGTTAAAATATAACTTACCTTTAAAAAGACTAATAAGATAGTATTCTATAGCCTCTTAGAGTACTTATATTATAGTTACTTGAAATCGAAGGTCTTCCTTAAAATTATATATAACCTCTCGAACAACCCTACTAAATAGTATTTTCTATATAAGGAGGTTAGTACTCTTCTAGTAGCGGCGGATCTTACGTAGAGTAACGGCTAGAAAGCGTTAGAGACTACTAGGATACTACTAGGAATTTTACGTAATATATAATTCTAACTTACTTCCTAGCTTGTAACGGTAGGGCTTTCTTATACTACCTATATTACTTTTACCTTTCCTAGTAATTTGTTTTCGAGTAGCTAATCCCCCTAAAGGCTTTACTAGGGCCTTACTACTAGTAGTATTTCGAGCCTTAAGCGTAGATCTTCTTCTAGTAGCTATAATAGTACTTTTACTAGTACTAGTAACTACTTTACTAGCTATTAGTCTCTTTACTAGTATTCTTTTTACTAGTATCTTTCTTACTAGTATCTTTTTTACTACTAGTTCCTCTCTTACTAGTAGTAGTAGTAGTAGTACTACTACTACTACTTCTACTACTACTACTTCTATTACTTCTACTACTACTACTAATACTACTACTACTAATACTGCTACTACTAATACTACTAGTAGTAGTAGTGATATAAATCTCCTCCTTAATTTAGGAATAGAATCTAAGGGTTCGCTAGGATCTTCTAGTATTTAAGTATTAAGTATTACCTAGTTAGAATCCTATATTTAAGCAGCATCTAGCTTTTTTATAGTAGTATTTAACTTTCCTCCAATAGTATCTAACTCTTAAGTATTAAGTATTACCTAGTTAAAATACTACAGTTGAGTAGTATCTAGCTTTTTTATAGTAGTATCTAGCTCTTCTCTAATAGTATCTAACTCTTAAGTATTATCAATTAGGTCTTTTAGAGTAGTTTCTAGGTCTTCTCGAGTATCCTTAAATTTATAATCTTCTTTATCTAGCTCTTTAGATTTTGGTATTTCAAATAGGGTCTTTTCTCTAGTAGTCGGTTCCTTCTTCTTAGTCTTCCTATACTTACTAATAATATTTCTATTATTATCTACCACCTGAATATCTAATACTTACGAAGATAAGGAAATACTTAAGGAATAGCTAGTACTTCTAGTTCTAAGTAGCTCTTCTTCAATTTAGGTACTAGCCGGCTAGGAATTGAGATCTAGATCGCCTAGACTACTAGGATAACTACTAGGCTCTACTAGTTTAATTGGAGGAGAATCTAGTAGAGGTAGGGTAGCCTTTTTTAATTCGTTAGCTACTCGAAGATCTACTATAGAAGTAAGGCTACGCTAGCGGGTACCCTTACTACGTACTATTAAATAATTAGTAATAATTATTAGTTAATTTACTTTTAATTTAGTAGTTACTAGTAGTAATCTAGTAGTAATATAGGTTAAAAAGTAAGGATAAAGCTATATAGATTATTAGCGTACGTACGGACGTAAAAACTCTATAGTACTAGTAAACTAGCGTACCGATATCGGACGACTATACTTTTCGTACTATATAGCGTAAATATACAAAATACTTCTACTAATTATACTAATTAAATTTACGCTTAACTCTACTTTAATCTCGCTTATTTTATAAGCCTTAAACTACTAGCAAACTACTAGGCTTAGCCTAGCGTAAATCTATAGATCTATAAATAATAGTACTACTAAAACTAACTAAACTCCTCTCTACCAATATTTATATAGTTAAAGAACGTACGCGGCGTAGTAAAAAGAGAGGCTTTAATCTCTAGGTTATAAGGAGT
The DNA here is from genome assembly GCA_004522665.1 of Venturia nashicola. NCBI lineage: Eukaryota > Fungi > Ascomycota > Dothideomycetes > Venturiales > Venturiaceae > Venturia > Venturia nashicola. Next base: position 33,161 of record SNSD01000027.1, read on the forward strand.
TAGCGCGTATTAAATTAAGTAAAGTTAGAGGCTCGTTAAAAACTAAAAAAGTCTAATAGTTGGAATCTTCTCTTAGATACTAAGTAGCGGTCCTAAATTGCGTAAGCTAAGCAAGCTATTAATAATAAGCGGTAAGAACCTAGTAGTATCCTAGTAGTAATATATACTAATCTAGCCCTAGAATATCGAATAGTACCTATCCTAGCCTCCTTAAACTAGACCTACTTACGCTTTTCGATTTCGGTAATTAAGATAAAGATATAAATAATAGAGTAGAAGAAAGCTCTAGTTAAGAATCGAGTAAAGAGGAGGAGATAGATATTAATATAATACCCTAGGCTTAGGGTAGTAATATTACTATACTATTCGACGAGTCCTACGATTAATACTACGTAGAGTTTTATCTAGTCGTCTTTACGTAAGTAAGACGGTCCTAGTAAGTAATTAGGAAGGGGTTAGTAAATTTAATAAATAGTAGTTTGAATTTAGTTAAGGGTACGTATAACATCTATAAACTTCTTTTAGAAGAAGATTTAGAGGTAAGTCTTTTAATTTCTAGTAGTCTCCTAGTAGTTTCTAATATCCTTTTAGAGTCTAGTAAGCTTATTCTATAATAAAGATAGAGAAGAGTAACTACTAGTCTACCTAGCCGATTAACTACCCTTAATCTCTCCCCTTTAATTCTTTTCTATAGAGTAGGTTACTTTAATACGAAATCTCCTAGCTTATCGCTATAATTTCGATAAAAGGCTTCCTAGTCCTACTCGTTAGTAGGATATATACCCTATAGATAAGATTAAGCTAAAGGAGAATCTACCTAATAGAGAGCTTACAATAGAGGTATAGGAGTTAATATTTAGTAAAAAGGTAGAAGTAAGAGAGAGATTTAGTAGAATAAGGGATATAGATAAGGTTAATCTTATTATAAAACTATTAGTATTATAGGCGACTAATAGTTTAGGTTGTACTCTTGATATAGATAAGAAGATATAAGAGCTCTAAGCTACTACTAAAAAATTAGCTAATAAAGTTAATAGGTCTAAGGATAAGGATAAACGTACTTTTCAATTGGATATTAAGAGTAATAGAGAGGAAGATAAAGAAGAAGAAGAAGAAGAAGAGGAGGAGGATAACTAGATTATTAATAATATATATATAGAAGATTTCTCTAAATAAGAAAAACCCTAGTTTTAGCTATTATAGTATTATTAAACGTAATTTCTATTTATCTGCTTACTTTAACTACTAGGAGACTACTAGGAGACTACTAGAAATATATAAATATTAAATACAAAATCTACTAACTATTTACTACTAAATCTAACTATACCTCTATACTCTATATAGTTAGGGCTATTATTGCTTACTATTAGGTTATATCTTAGTAGTTATATAAGCGCTAAGAAAGTATTACGTAGACCCGCGCTAGTATAAACGGGGCGGGTTCTCCTCCTATCTATAACCCGCCCCGGGACCCCACCCTAACCCGTTAGAACCCGACCCGCTAACGGGGCGGGTTCCCTACCCTAAAACCCGCCCCAACCCGCCCCGTTAGGGACCCTATTGATTACTACGTCTATAAGTATATTATTTCCGTCTATATTTACCCGGTAAGCGTCCTAGTCCTCTATTAGTACTCGACCTACTCCCTTCCTCTATCTTCGGAGGGGAGCTATCCTTTTCCCGGCGGGTTAGACTCGGTAACCTCTAGGACCGGGGCGGTCTCTATTATAGCCGGGACCGTTAAGGTATTTATCCCTACCCCCTTTCGGGAGGGTCGCTTAGTAGGGCGGTATACGTAGTCGCTTATATAGTACCCGCTCCCTCCGTACCGGAAGTAGAGACCTTTCTCCTTACAGCCGTCTAGCTCTACCTTAGATACCTACTTCGCCCTTAGTATAGCGCTACTCCCCCCTTATATAGGGGGGCGGGGCGCGGCCGCCTTAGCTCGGTCTATAACCCGTACTAGGGTTATAATAGTATTACTATCTACGGTACTACCGTATAAGGCTAAGCTTATAGCCGCCGTAGTATAGGGGCCGCCGCCCGACTACTTCTACTTAGACCGCTAGGTCGAGAATCGCGCGGCGAACTAGCTAGTATATTCGTAGTTCTATATAATACGTCTAATCTCCGCGGTAAATTGGGTAAACCCCGTCTCCCTCTATATAGTTACTAGAAGTATATTATCCTAGTTATAGAGGGTCTTCTATAGCTACTATATCTTGACCTCGTCGCTCTACTAGGAGCCGTTAGATACTAGTAGGAGTTCGTTAAAGATTAGCTAGTAATCCTACTATAGCTAGCCGTCGTTATATTTTAGGCTTACTAGCTTTTCTAGGGCCGTCGTCTTTTCTATAGAGTCCGTAAAAATACGCTTAATCTCTTAGAGAAAGTCCTTAGGGTTCCGTTTACCGTCGGGGCCGCTAGCTACCTAAAAACCCCTTATACGAGCCCTTTTCTCGTGGGTTAGGTAGTCGTTAATAGTATCCTAGTAAAAAGGGGCGGGAAGTACCGGCTTCTATACGGCCCTCGTCCTATAGGAGCTCTAGATCCGGAGAAAAAAATCTCTAAAAGTAGCTATAGACCTATCCTATTATAGCGGTCGCTATTCTCGAGGTCCGTAGACTAGGTTATCCGTCGCGGAGTCCGATCCGCCTAGGCCGCAGTTCTAGATAGCCGAGACTAGGCTCTAGATAGATACGTCGTTACCCTTTAGCTTTACGTAGGCTTTATCCGCCTTAAGTAGACCGGCCTACGCCCTCTATAACTAGGCCTCCTACTCCTCTAAACGGGTAGCCTAAGCCTACTATTATACTATTAACTACTAGATAATAGTACTATAGTTGTACGGCGTAATATCACTACTATTACCCTCCGTAGGGTCTATCGTAGTCTCCGTAGCTTCTAGAGCGCGTCGAGAGAAAAAAAAATAAAAAGAGTTAACTTAATATTACGGGAGACCCTAGTATATACTAAAAGGTAAGGTAGTAGATGGAACTAAGTTAACTAACGGGCTAGAGAGGGGGAGGAGCTCTCTCCTTATACTCTAACGAGGAGACCGTACTTTAATATATAGTCTCCGGTTCTACTCCTTTCGTAGTCTATTCTTCCTTCCTTTTAGCTACTAGGGTACTAGCCCCTAACATCTATAAACGGCGAATAGAGCGTTATATAGTAAGTAGTTATCTCGGAATTCCTATACGATAGGTATAAGTCTAGTCTTCGAATCCCTTATACTTATTTAGACCAAGAAGATAATTCTAATTCGGACGATTCGGAAAATAAGGAGGCGGAGTCCTAGGTCTTAGAAGGATATCCGCTATATATATAAGAAACCTAAGGCTTCTAGTACTAAACTTAGGCTAGAATATATACGAATAGCTTTTTAACGACCTAATCCGCGACGAGTTTCTCTTACCGCTAGACTTTAGGAGACTTCTATATAATAAGACTTATACTACGACTAGACTTAATATAGCTACTATAGTAAACGAGATAAAGCTATAAAAAGAAAGGGATAAGCTTCTATAGGAATAGTAGATAAGGTACCGAATATTTACCTATCGTCGCCTTATACCGGCGAAGTCTTAGACCGGATTACTAATATTTAGATACTTGGATAAATAGGACCTACTTTCCCTAAGGATTTCCTTATTTTCGACTAGCTCCCTAACAAAACATAGAACGAAATACGTAAATAGTATATATAAGAAGAAAGTAGATAAGATCTAACCTTAGAACGTTTAGCTTACTAATAGATCTATACCTAGGGTCCCTAACGGGGCAGGTTAGGGCGGGTTATAGGGTAGGGAACCCGCCCCGTTACCGGGTCGGGTTTTAACGGGTTGGGGCGGGGTCCCGGGGCGGGTTATAGTTTAGAAGAAAACCCGCCCCGTTCGCCCCGTTCGGGTTTTCCACGTGATTTTTATAGGGTTATATATATAGATATATTAATATATTATATACCTATAAGATAGAGTATAACCTAGATATTATTTAAAGTATTTAAAAAATTAGAATATATATAATAGATCTATAGTTATCAAGGTTTCTAGAAAAAAATCCCGGGTTCCCCCCTTAAAAACCCGCCCCTAACTAACGGGGCGGGTTTTAGGCTTAGCGGGGCGGGTCGGGTTAGGGTTATAGCTTTATAACCCGCCCCTAAAACCCGCCCCGCCCCGCCCCTAACCCGACCCCCCCCGTTTCGCCCCGCCCCGTTAGGGACCCTATACCTAGCGGTGGTATAGATTAGAGAGATATAATACTAAAAGAGTAGTTTAGTACGGAACCTTACTATTACCTTAATAGATTCCTCGAGAAACGCTACGCCCGTTTCCCTCGTTAGACTCGGCTTACGGAACTCCGGTTTAATAATATACGTATTAACTAGTCCCTTAGCCCAAACAAACGATTACTAGTTAAGGAAATACTTATACGACGAGAACCTACCCTCGTATAGAGCTTCGAAGAATATAGTAAAATTAGGAAAGAAGTAGTACTAGTATAAGTTATCTAAGTAGTAGACTATAAACCTTAGTAACTAAAACCCTTTAATATCCCTAAGGCTCTATTAAGCGAGATTCGTTAGATATTTTATAAAAGAATTAAGACGGGAAGACTCTAACCTAGTTATACCTTATATCGTAATCTATAGTTTTTAGTCTTAAAGAAAAACGGTAAGTATCGGCTAATTAATAGCGCTACGAACATTAACGTAGTTACTATTAGGGACGCGAATTTACTACTAACGGCCGATAAATTTTCTAACTCGTTTACTAGATACGTATAGATATCGCTTACTAACCTTTTCTCTAGGTACGACTAATTAGAACTTACTAAAGAAAGTCGCGATCTTACCTTACTTATATACCCGTTTAGTCTTTTACGAATAACTACCCTACCTTAAGGAGTAACGAACTTAGAAGCCTAATTAAACCGTATATCTAAGATAATTGTTTCCTACTAGTTCAAATATAGCGATATTTACGTAGACGATATAATTACTAGAACCCCGAAAAAGTATAATAACGATAAGGAATCCGAGCTTAAGGGAGTACGTTAAAGGGTTTTAGAATACGTAGTTAGGCTAGATATAGTCCTTACGGATATTAAACGCGTAGGAGTAACGATATTAGGAGAAAAGTTCGATATTTATAAAGAGGGCGTAAATATAGTCGGATACTATTACGATCGAGAAGGATAATACCTAAACGCTTCTAAGGTAGCCGCTATTTTAAACTAGTTAACTTCTAGGTCTATTAAGTCTATAAGAGCTTTTATTAGAGTCTATATCTATTACCGAATCTAGATATAGGATTTTACTACCGTTTCGAAACCTATCTTCGTATTATTTAAGAAGGACTTAGAATTCTATTAGGGAAAGGAATAAAATAAGGTAATAAAATCTCTTTAGGAAGCGCTTACGACTATACCCGTACTACGACCGATTATATACGAACTAGAGTTAGGCGAGATTATTCTTATAGTAGATACTTTAGGAGAAGGATAGAGAGTAGTCCTATAACAAATAGACGAACTAGGTAAGAGGTACCTATACTAATATAAAAGCGGGATCTAGTTACTATTAGAAAGGAAATATAATATAGTTAAACTAGAATACTACGCCCTTTTATACGCTCTTAAGAAATTCCGCCTTTATCTTTAGGGAACGTATTTTATAGTCGAAACGGACGCCCGGACTTTAATCTATTAACTTAATAGAGTATCTTCGGATATAGTAGGATCTCTAGTCACGCGATAGCTCGTATAGATTTAGATATAGGATATTAATATCCAATACGTTCCCGGGAAAAAGAATATAGTAGCTAATAGACTCTCCCGCTAATTTAGTAACGTACCTAAAAAGGATATCCCTACCGTTCCTAACTTCGATATCGAGGATTTTATCGATCGACAACTTAGAGCCCTTTACTATTCTAGTATCTACGTCTATAAACGTAACCTATAGTATACGATCTAGCTCTACCCGATAACCGTACCTAGTCTAGAAAATAACGATAATACTAGTAGCGAAAGTTCTATAGATTAGAACGAGGAATACGGTAAATTCGGTTTATCGGAACCTTAGGAAGGATTAGATAGCGAATATACCGCGGAATACTAAGCGATTACTAACTAGCTTATAATATTAAAAGTCGCGGACTATCTTAAAGGTAAATAGATTACGGCTATAAAAAGAAAGGTAATAGGCTACCTTATAGCTAGACGATAACTATTTAAGCGAGGTAAACGAGGATAAGCCTACCGTTACGTAATTAATAACTAGGACTAACGAAAGGAAATTATCGTCGCCCTCTATAATAAATACGGCTATAAAGGACGCGAAACTACCGTAGTACTTATTCGGAATCGATATTACTAGGACGGGTACTATAACGACGTTAGTAAATAGATTAAGGAATATCCTTAATATTAAATAAGCGATCGAGCGTACGTAGTAGAACCTCTAAATACGACTATTATTCGGAGTAAGATTCTTAGCGTAAGATAGTCTATTAATTATACGACAATTACCCTATAAGGTAGTTATAGCTATCTTATTCAGGCAAGAGAGGAATTAAGCGGTTAGCCTAAGGTAAGAGTACTCCGTTTAGTACCTACGTCTAAGAATATCGCGGATTTTATCTTTAAGGAACTAATCTATCGATAGGGTATTATATCGGAAATTAGAGTTAATAGAGGTCCTAAGAATAAACTATATACGAATACGCTTCTAAAACTATATAATATTAGAAAGATTAAGATTTTACTATATAATAGTTAAGGTTAAGAAGGAATCGAACGGTCTTACTTAATAATATAGGAAGCCTTCTAACGAGTAACGAACGGGAACTAGAAACCTTAGAAAGATTTATTACTAGTAATACTTTAGGCCGAACGGATAATAGTTAATAGAACAACCGGTATAACTCTAGTTAGGATAAAACTTAGTAAAGAATACGTCCTTCCGATCGAACTAAAAATAGTTATATAGTAAAACCTTCTTTAGTCTACGGTTAGGATAATAGAATACCTTCTTTTTCTACGAGCTAAGTAACTAGATTAGAGAGGGGAAGACCTCTAGGAAGCTATCGTAAGGTAGGAACGTATAAGATAGGAAGTAAACGAGTACTAGGAATCGTAATATTAAACTAGGATACGTACTAAAAACCTAGACGTAGTATAACTTATCCTCTTCTATAATACGAAGATCGTTAAGGATTTCGGATCTAAATTGGATTTTATATAGGTCGGTCTATACTATATCGACGAAGTATATAAGGATAGGAGAACCGGATTACCTATTAGTAGCTACGTACTTAAGGAACTAAATAGAGTTTTAGTATATAAAACGATTCGAGGAAATAGGATTAGGATCTTCTACTAGCGGGATAGGCCTGTAGGTAATAACCTCCTTAATACCGGTTAGGAGTATAGGATAGAACAAGAACAAGACTAGGATTAAGATAATACTTAATTAGATAAGGATATAGAATAGGAATATAAAAAGTAACCCGGTAATAAGGATCTAGATATATTAGTTCGCCGATCTAGGCTATAAGTAATTATTCCTAGACTAGAAGGATTCGACCCTAGCTAATACTAGGATTACTAGGAACTACGGAGAAGTATTCGATTCGTAAACGGCTTATAAATACTTATAATATAGAAAAGGAAACGATTAGGAAAGTATATAAAATATTAAGCTAATAAGCTAATATACTATACCTCAATCGGATCCCTTATTTATATATTAGTATAAAGGAACTTAGTACGTAATCCTAGGGTCCCTAACGGGGCGGCTTGGGGCGGGTTATAGGGTAGGGAACCCGCCCCGTTAGCGGGTCGGGTTTTAACGGGTTAGGGCGGGTTCCCGGGGCGGGTTATAGTTTAGAAGAAAACCCGCCCCGTTCGCCCCGTTCGGGTTTTCCACGTGATTTTTATAGGGTTATATATATAGATATATATATATTTTATATTCTTAAAAGATACTCTATAACCTAGAGATTATTATAGGCTATTAAAAAATCAAAATATATATAGTAGTTCTAAAGTTATTAAGGTTTCCGTAAAAAATCCCCGGGTTCCCCCCTTAAAAACCCGCCCCTAACTAACGGGGCGGGTTTATATCTTGGCGGGGCGGGTCGGGTTAGGGTTATAGCTTTATAACCCGCCCCGAAAACCCGCCCTAACCCGCCCCTAACTCGACCCCCCCGTTTCGCCCCGCCCCGTTAGGGACCCTACGTAATCCTAGGGGACCTTTACGCCTCTTTAATCCTCTTCCGCTATATACGCTCTCGACGTTTTTAATCCTTCTCTACTTAGTACTTATTCGATTCTCTTCTACTTTACGCGCTTTCGATTCTCTTCTATATATTAGGAATTACTACGACCTAATATCCCCTATAGCTACTAAATACGTCTATCTCTACTAAGTAGATACCTATCTAATAAGTAGCTTATAATCTAGGAAACCTTAAGTATATAAGTATCTATTAAAGTCTAGGTCCTTGGTTAAGTCTAATATTAGTTTGGTCCTACTAGTTCTTTAGGAAGTATTTATACCCCTCGAGGTCCTCCCGTACGGTCTACCTTAGGTTCTTCGATAATCTCCGGTTTAAGCTTCGATAAGATTATATTAACTTATTAATCCTACTCGGTACTTAAGCTTATATCTACGATACCTAGAGTTTATACTTAAGAGAATACGTTTACCGTCCCTCCTACTCTAGCCTCTTTAATAGCTTCTTACTCTTCGGTAGCCCTCCCGGCGGCGCTAACGTTTTACGTCCTATCCTCTATCCAAGCCTCCCTACTCTTGTATTTTAAGATTAGAATAGATCTATATAGTCCTAAGGAGGATAATCCTATAAGTTAAAGTAGTCGTATTCTCTTAGTCTTTTACTACTTAGACTTTCGCTATATCGGCCTTTCGTAACCTTCGCCTATTCCCCTCCCGTTTATCCTTAGTCAAATTAATAGTATCCTCTATTATTGTACCGGTCTAGCTTTACGCTTAAATAGACTTAGTCGGGTATTACTTTCGTAAAACTTAACTTTAGCTATTAAAGGGACTATATCCTAGTATATATATTATAACGGTTTAATTCTCGGATAGCTAGCTTCGTAGTAGACGTTTATTACTTTTCCTTTTTATTAGTTTTTATATATATATATATATATATATATGTCCGGAAAGGTTAGGAGAGTTACCTTTTATATATAGAGTTAGGAAGTTTACTTTGTTTTATTTAAGCTATCGTACCTAATTCTAAATTGTTTTATATAGGAACCGTTTATATATTAGCCTTTGTTTGCGTTGAACCTAGTAAAGAGTATAGGAAGTAGGAAGGCGAACGTTATAGAACGACGTAGAATTTTTGGTAGGGGAGGGAGAAGTCTTTTAAGTCGGGAATCCGTATTAAAGTCGAGCTATATTACGAAAAAAAAAACGAATAAACTAGAATTAAAAAATACGAATAATACTACGTACAATACTACTACAACTAGAAACTATAAGGAAAATTTCAACTAATTACCTTAAAAAGTCCTCCTATCTAACCGACTTTACTTGAATATAACCGTAATAGATTAGGTTATTAGAGTAATAACCTAATAATTACTATTACTATCTAGTATACCTCCCGAGGAGCCGCTTCCTATACTAAGCGTTAATATACGCGACGTACAAGGCTACTTTAGAAATGTATAGGATCTTTTAATATATTTAATTGTTTTTAGGAGAGCTTTGAATTCTTTCTTAGTTTTAGAAATATTTAGGATTTTATAGTATATCTTAGGGTCCCCAACGGGGCGGGGCGAAACGGGGGGGGTCGGGTTAGGGGCGGGGCGGGGCGGGTTTTAGGGGCGGGTTATAAAGCTATAACCCTAACCCGACCCGCCCTACTAAGCTTTAAACCCGCCCCGTTAGTTAGGGGCGGGTTTTGAAGGGGGGAACCCGGAGTTTTTTTCTAGAAACCTTAATAACTATAGATCTATTATATATATTTTAATTTTTTAAATACTTAAAATAATCTCTAGGTTATACTCTATCTAATAGGAATATAATATATTAATATATCTATATATATAACCCTATAAAAATCACGTGGAAAACCCGAACGGGGCGAATAGGGCGGGTTTTCTTCTAAACTATAACCCGCCCCGGGACCCCGCCCTAACCCGTTAAAACCCGACCCGCTAACGGGGCGGGTTGGGGCGGGTTATAGGGTAGGGAACCCGCCCCGTTAGGGACCCTAGTATATCTAGATACTTTAGTATACGCGTTAAGGTTTTATTACTCTTTCGAGTCTTTTCTTACTTTCAAGTTCTTTCTTAGTATCTTAGGATACGAGAAGTTCTATACCCCTTTAAGATTCTTCCTAGTATTTAGGTTTATTGGTTAGTCTCGTATAGTTTTAGTATATATCTTAGAATACGTTAAGGGTCGACGTATTATCTACCTAGGGAGGGGATATAAGGGGGATAAAGGTATATAACTAGAATAGGAAGTAGAATAGGAATAGGATACAATATACGGCTAATATATAATAATAGAATATAATATACTACCGTAATACTACAATTTATAGAACCCTAACAATTAATAATATAGGAACTAGATTAACGGTACGTATATAGGAACTAAGATAATATAATAATACGATCTAATTCTTATTACTTACGTTAACTCTAGACTCTCTCTTCTTTACTCCTAACTACCTTGTCTATCTCTTTATAAACTACCCTATCTATCTCTTTACAAAATACTTAAAGATCCTATTACCTTACCTTTGTATAGTAGCTAAGCGGTAGAAGTTAATAGTAATCTAATACTATATTATCTACGCTTATCTCACCTATACCGCCCCGTTAATTAGGGGCCGGTTTTTAAGGGGGGAACCCGGAGTTTTTTTCTAGAAACCTTAATAACTATAACTATAGATCTATTATATATATTTTAATTTTTTAAATACTTATTATAGTCTCTAGGTTATACTCTACCTAATAGTAATATAATATATTAATATATCTATATATATAATCCTATAAAAATCACGTGGCAAACCCGAACGGGCCGAACGGGGCGGGTTTTCTTCTAAACTATAACCCGCCCTAGGACCCCGCCCCAACCCGTTAAAACCCGACCTACTAACGGGGCGGGTTCCCTACCCTTTAACCCGCCCCAACCCGCCCCGTTAGGGACCCTAACTAAGCCTAGTAGTTTACTAGTAGTTTAAGGCTTATAAAATAAGCGGGATTAAAGTAGAATAAAGCTTAAATTTAATTAGTATAATTAGTAGAAGTATTTTATTTATTTACGCTATATAGTACGAAACGTATAGTCGTCCGATCTCGGTAGGCTAGTCTACTAGTACTAAATAGTTTTTACGTCTATACGTACGCTAATAATCTATATAGCTTTATCCTTACTTTTAAATCTATACTAGGGTCCCCAACGGGGCGGGTTGGGGCGGGTTATAGGGTAGGGAACCCGCCCCGTTAGCGGGTCGGGTTCTAACGGGTTAGGGCGGGGTCCTAGGGCGGGTTATAGATTAGAGGAGAACCCGCCCTATTTACCCTATTTAGGTTTTCCACGTGATTTTCATAGGGTAATATATATAGATATATATATATTTTATATTCCTTAAGGATACTCTATAACCTAGAGATTATTATAGGTTATTAAAAAATTAAAATATATATAGTAGTTCTAAAGTTATTAAGGTTTCCGTAAAAAATCTCCGGGTTCCCCCCTTAAAAACCCGCCCCTAACTAATAGGGCGGGTTTATATCTTGGTAGGGCGGGTCGGGTTAGGGTTATAGCTTTATAACCCGCCCTAAAAACCCGCCCCAACCCGCCCCTATCCCGACCCCCCCCGTTTCGCCCCGCCCAGTTAGGGACCCTAATCTATACTACTACTAGATTACTACTAGTAACTACTAAATTAAAAGTAAATCAACTAATAATTATTACTAATTATTTAATAGTACGTAGTAAGGGTACCCGATAGTATAGCCTTACTTCTATAGTAGATCTTCGATTAGCTAACGAATTAAAAAAGGCTACCCTACCTCTACTAGATTCTCCTCTAATTAAACTAGTAGAGCCTAGTAGTTATCCTAGTAGTCTACTAGATCCCAATTCCTCGCTAGTTAGTACCTAAACTAAAAAAGAGCTATATAGAAGTTCTAGTATTTCCTTAAGTAGTTCCTTATCCTTAGTACTAGTAGATATTATTATATTAAGCTACTAGATAATAATAGAAATATTCTTAGTAAGTATAGGAAGACGAAGAAGAAGGATCCGACTACTAGGTAATAGACCCTATTTAAAAAAGCAAAATCTAAAGAGCTAGATAAAGAAGAAGATAAGAATCCTAATACTTTAAAAGACTAAGAAGCTACTCTATAAGACCTAATTACTACTACTTAAGAGTTAGATACTATTATAGAAGAGTTAGATACTACTATAGAGAAGCTCGATACTACTTAACTATAGGATTCTAACTAGGAAATACTTAATACTTAAATACTAGAAGATACTAGTAAACCCTAAGATTCTCTTCCTAAATCAAGGAGGAGATTTATATTACTACTACTACTAGTAGTATTAGTAGCAGCAGTAGTAGTAGTAGTAGTAGTAGTAGTAGTAGTAGTAGTAATAGTAGTAGTAGTAGTACTACTACTACTACTCCTAGAGTCCTAGTAATAGTAGTAGTACTACTACTACTAGTAGTAAAAAAGAAACTAGTAGTAAAAAAGATACTAGTAAGAAAGATACTAGCAAAAAAAATACTAGTTAAGAGACGAATAGCTAGAAAGGTAGTTCCTAGTACTAGTAAAAGTACTACTATAGATACTAAAAGAAGGGCTACGCTTAAGGCTCGAAATACTATTACTACTAGTAGTAAGGCCCTAGTAAAGACTTTAGGGGTATTAGCTACTCGAAAATAACTTACTAGGGAAGGTAAAAATAATATAGGTACTATAATAAAACCCTACCGTTATAAGCTAGGAAGTAAGTTAGAATTATATATTACGTAGAATTCCTAGTAGTATCCTAGTAGTCTCTAACGCTTTCTAGCCGTTGCTCTACGTAAGATCCGCCGCTACTAGAAGAGTATCGAGCTCCTTATATATAAAGTACTATTTAGTAGGCTTGTTCGAGAGGTTCTATAGGATTTTAAGGATAACCTTCGATTTTAAGTAACTATAATATAAGTACTCTAAGAGTCTATAGAATACTATATTATTAGTCTTTTTAAAGGTAAGTTATATTTTAACAACCTATAACCCTAACCCGACCCGCCCCGCCAAGCTTTAAACCCGCCCCGTTAGTTAGGGGCGGGTTTTTAAGGGGGGAACCCGGAGTTTCTTTCTAGAAACCTTAATAATTATAGATCTATTATATAAATTTTAATTTTTTAAATACTTATTATAGTCTCTAGATTATACTCTACCTAATAGGGATATAATATATTAATATATCTATATATATAAGCCTATAAAAATCACGTGGAAAACCCGTTTGGGGTAAATAGGGCGGGTTTTCTTCTAAACTATAACCCGCCCCGGGACCCCGCCCTAACCCGTTAAAACCCGACCCGCTAACGGGGCGGGGTCCCTACCCTATAACCCGCCCCAACCCGCCCCGTTGGGGACCCTACTCTTTATATAAAAGAAGAATATTTCTATAATAGTTAACGAATAAGTATCTATCCTTAATAATATATTAAAGAATCACTTTATTGAAGAATTACTTTGTTAGAGAATAAACGGCTAGCTATATATTTTTAAATAAAGATTAAATAAATATATTCTATTTTTATACAAAAATATATTCCGAGCTTAGTATATAATAATATTATCTAGAAGTAAGTAGATTTATAGAAGATATATATATAAAACCGTAAATACTATTAATATATTTATATCTCTACGTATTAAAGTTGTATCTTTATATTTATACTTTATTAAATAGTTTCTTAGCCTTATAGAACCTAAAGTAGCTTAGCTTTATTCTTAGTACTTCCTATAAATATAATAGTAGCTTTAAATAAGAGATACTACTTATATAATATTTGTTATTAACTAATACGACTTCTCTATTATAGCTTTATTATCTTTAGTAACCTACGTCCCTACTCCTATAGGTAACCTACTATTAGTAGGTAAAAACAACGCCTATTTTAAATGGATACCAAACAACTCTAAGTAGTTCTATAACTAGTAGATTATAATACGATAGTACCGAGAAAATATATAAGTCCCTATAGGCTACCCCTAACCTTCTAGTATAGAGAACTGATAGGAGAGCTACGGGCTAGTAGTATTTTATTAAAGGTACTCTTTATATTTCTAATAAGCCTCGTACTACCTATATATAATACGATCTAGTCGTAAAATATCTATATAAGAATAGAACTAGTTAAATTAGTTCTAATATAAAGACGAGGGTATATCTATCGACCTCCTTAGCGCGAGGAATAGTATAGCTAACTATAGAAGAGGGCCTAAGGGTAGCCGTAAAACTACTAGGAGACTACTAGGTTTTCTAATTTTAGTTCTACTAATATTCTACTCTAGAATCGACGAGTTAGGACTAAGATAGTAAACGCTAGAAGCCTCGTACTATCTCTAGCTAATTCCGACGAACAACTCTATTATACGATTATATTAGTACCTATAGGTTGGTTAGGTAGTTAACGTTAAAGGAAAATAGTCCTAGTAGGCTAGTATCGACGGACACGAATAGATATCTATTAGTATAAATAATAATTAATACTTGATCGTACCTATAAGACTAGTTACTACTACTAGATCCTATAAAATATAGTCTAACCTAATAGGGGATAGCTGAATTAAGGATTTAGCTATCCCCTAGTAAAGATATTACTATAATCCAAATACTAGTAACTCTCTTTTTAAAGCAGAGAACGTATAAATAAGTATATAGTAGGCTTAAACCTACTTAAGTATAAGGGGTAAACAATCGCAGCCTCCAATAATAAATAAGTATATAAACAAGTTCAATTTGGGCCTAAAATATATAAAAAATAAAATCTAGGTCTACTATTAGCCCCTATAGTTTCTTAGTCGGTACGGAGTAGTATTAAGGAGTACGAGTATATATTACAAGTCGTATTATAGGTCGGAGATTATCGAAAAGTAATTAGGGTAGCCGGTTTATATTATATACTATATTAGAGTATATATATTTATTATCTCCGTATATACCTTTATTAACTGTTATATTACTATATAACTCGTATTCGAATTATTACCTATACCGATCCGGTTGAACCCGTATTTATTATAGTATATAAATATACTATATTAGCTAAATAGGGAAAGGGCCTTTATTATAATACTTATTACTACTACTTCTAGCTATCTTATTATAAATATATTATAGGTCCTAGCTCTTCCTAATTAAGTACTTATACTCCTTCGTACCCTACTCTATTCTCTCTCTTTTATTCCCTTAATTAGTTTCTCCTTAGCTAAGTTCTTTATCTCCTAGCTTAATATTCTCTCCTAATACCTTAATATCTATAATAGCTATATATTCCTAGTACTCTCTCTCTTAGGTAATATTATTATATACTTATAAGTAGAGTTCCTTATACTAACTAGCTATAGAATAAGTACGTCCTTTAGCCAAGTTGGGAAAGGAAAGCGTAGGTAGGGTCCCTAATAGGGCGGGGCGAAACGGGGGGTCGGGTTAGGGGCGGGTCGGGGCGGGTTTTTAGGGCGGGTTATAAAGCTATAACCCTAACCCGACCCGCCCTACTAAGATATAAACCCGCCTAGTTAGTTAGGGGCGGGTTTTTAAGGGGGGAACCCGGAGATTTTTTACGGAAACCTGAATAACTTTAGAACTACTATATATATTTTAATTTTTTAATAGCCTATAATAATCTGTAGGTTATAGAGTATCTTTTAGGAATATAAAATATATATATATCTATATATATAACCCTATAAAAATCACGTGGAAAACCCGTACGGGGTAAACGGGGCGGGTTCTCCTCTAATCTATAACCCGCCCCGGGACCCCGCCCCAACCCGTTAGAACCCGACCCGCTAACGGGGCTGGTTCCCTACCCTATAACCCGCCCCAACCCGCCCCGTTGGGGACCCTAAGCGTAGGGTATCTCCTAGTAGTATAGAGGATATAGAGGGTAGCTTAGTATCTTCTCCTACTAGTAGTATACCTACTCCTTGTAATCGAGTTCCTACCGATCCTACTAGGCCTAGTAGACCTCCTAGTAGGACTTCTTTACCTAGATTATTTAGTTCCCTTATTCTAGTTAGGAGTCCTATCTCCTAGTAGCTAT
The DNA here is from genome assembly GCA_004522665.1 of Venturia nashicola. Classification (NCBI taxonomy): domain Eukaryota; kingdom Fungi; phylum Ascomycota; class Dothideomycetes; order Venturiales; family Venturiaceae; genus Venturia; species Venturia nashicola. The sequence continues at coordinate 49,507 of SNSD01000027.1, forward strand.
AGTAGCTAATATAAGTATTCCTACTTATTTTATAGCTATAACCTAACTTATATATAGTATTCCTCCTCCTCTAAATATATAAACTATCTTTTTCGATAGGGCTTATATCCGTAGTATAATATCTTAGGCTAGGTTTATTAAATTTCTTTCTAAGCTTAATAATAAGCCTAAAAACCTCGCTAATATATAAGAGCTATATCGCCTTCTCTACCTTATATCCTTTAATAATAGGACTCGAAACCTGTTACAAGACTACCTAAAGGATATAGTTAAGGAGGGTACTACTAGCTATTCTCCTAACTATCCTATTAGGGAGCTTAGTTGGAATCCAAAGGGTTTCTAGGGTTATAATAGTATAAAATTATCTTTTATTAGGGGCTATAAGTATTAGTATACTAACTACTTACTAGCTATTATATTCTAAATAGTAGGAGGAGCTATTATAACGTTAACTCGGTACAACTATTACCTTAAGGCTACGAGTAGGCCTTGGTTAGATTACCGTATCTCTTATAGTATTATTTCTAGTACTTCTTATAGGCCTAGGTTAGAGGGTTACTATCCTAACTACTTCTTTATAGCTAGGTTCTCTAAAAGTAAGGATAGTAGATACGATAATAGGGATCGTAGGGCTATAGTAATAACGCCTAATACTATTAGTAATATTCGGAAGCTAATAGGTCCTAGTTTAGGTTAGAGTTGAAAGTAGTAGGATAGTTATTAGTTATATTAGGGTTGGTAGAGTTTCGGTATTACTTTTCGGGTCTTTAGGGTCTATAAGTTGATTTACTAAGTATTTTCTTATATTAACTATTCCTATATATTTAGAGTATAGTAATATCTTTACTAGGGGATAGCTAAATCCTTGATTTAGCTATACCCTATTAGGTTAGACTATATTTCATAGGATCTAGTACTAGTAACTAGACTTATAGGTACGATTAAGTATTAATTATTATTTATACTAATAGATATCTATTTGTGTCCGTCGATACCGGTCTACTAGGATAGGGTCCCTAACGGGGCGGGGCGAAACGGGGGGGGTCGGGTTAGGGGCGGGTCGGGGCGGGTTTTCGGGGCGGGTTATAACGCTATAACCCTAACCCGACCCGCCCCGCTAAGATATAAACCCGCCCCTTTAGTTAGGGGCGGGTTTTTAAGGGGGGAACCTAGAGATTTTTTACGGAAACCTTAATAACTTTAGAACTACTATATATATTTTAATTTTTCAATAGCCTATAATAATCTCTAGGTTATAGAGTATCTTTTAAGAATATAAAATATATATATATCTATATATATAACCCTATAAAAATCACGTGCAAAACCCGAACGGGGCGAACGGGGCGGGTTCTCCTCTAATCGATAACCCGCCCCGGGACCCCGCCCTAACCCGTTAGAACCCGACCCGCTAACGGGGCGGGTTCCCTACCCTATAACCCGTCCCAACCCGCCCCGTTGGGGACCCTAAGGACGAGTAAGAAGACGACGAGTTCTACGACGAAAACTACGTATACTTTATAGATAGAACCTATAAGAGAAACTTTAATAATCCTCGAAACCAACGTAGCGGACGTATAAGAGGATTTACTTAACGGGGACGATATAATCGAATATCTCGAATACCTTTTAGAACGAGAAAACTACGGGGACTATACTATATATACGGAAAACCTAACTATTGGATAAGAAACTATTTAATTAAGGAGAGAAAGGTAAGCTACTAGAAATTCAAGGTATCCTAATAAGTAATATACCTTCAAGACTATACTATTAAAGCCTACCTATCTATAGTTAACTCCTACGAAGGTACTTAAGATACTAAAGACGAAGTAGTTATTAAGGAATACTACTATCTCTTTACTAACGACGAATTTCTACCTAAAAATAACGAAGGATTCGTATTATTTGCCCAACAACTCTCCGATAATACTATAGCGTATTTCCTCGCCTCTAAATAGCCTATAAACCAAGTTGTAGATAAAATTTCAAGCTTCTAATACTACTACTCTAAAGAAACCTTCTAGGGTATCCTACCCGATATAGGAGTAGTAGGAATTTCTATAGTAGGAGAACCCTAATTCTAAGTACTATAAAAGTACTTATAGGACCGAATCGAACTCGATACGTTATTAGTAGGCTAGTATAGTATTATTTTTAGTAAGGCTAACGCTTCCTCCCTAGGAACTCCCTAGGTTCCTATACTAATTAGAAAAATTGTCTTCTATATTATCCCTACTAATATACCTTTTCTTATATATATTAAGGATATAGACTAACTAGGTGTCTATATAGACAACCTCCGAAACCTTTTAGTATAAGGTAAAAAGAAGTTTCTACTTATTAGAAAGTAAAACTATCCTTAGCTAGAGTTACCCTACCAATTAATATAGTAATAGTACTTATAGTCTCTCCCGGAACAATTTATCGCTTCGGAATTTGAAATTTCCCTCCTATAGGCTACTAATAGAGTACTTTTAGACCTTATCTTACCCCCTCTATTAACTAATTAGTTATACCAACCTATATACGTATCCTAATTCAACTAATCTTTCTTCTCCGATCTAGATAAGTAATAATTAAGGTAACTATACCGACGTTTTAGCTACCTATCGGCTAAAAGGTTCCTTAAGGTACTCTCTAGAGTAGGTTTAGAAGATATAGATACTAATATAATTAGAGCGATCTCTAACCTTTATAAATATTATTAGATAAATATATAGGTACCTTCGAGATTTAGATTTTCACTCTAGGATAACTTGATTTTCAATATATAAATTATAGTTAATATTCTCTATATCGATAGCTAACTAGTACTATATATAGTCGATATAGCTACTATATTCTAAGTAGCCCGATTCCTAGTAGGTTAAACTATAGGCGAGATATAGTAATATATTCGTACTATTTAGATTAATATCTATCTCGGACTACTAGATTAGATTATTATTAGGGTCCCCAACGGGGCGGGTTGGGGCGGGTTATAGGGTAGGGAACCCGCCCCGTTAGCGGGTTAGGTTTAAACGGGTTAGGGCGGGTTCCCGGGGTAGGTTATAGTTTAGAAGAAAACCCGCCTAGTTCGCCCCGTTTAGTTTTTCCACGTGATTTTTATAGGGTTATATATATAGATATACTAATATATTATATTCCTATAAGATAGAGTATAACCTAGAGATTATTTTAAGTAATTAAAAAATTAAAATATATATAATAGATCTATAGTTATTAAGGTTTCTAAAAAAAAAACCCGGGTTCCCCCCTTAAAAACCCGCCCCTAACTAACGGGGCGAGTTTAAAGCTTAGCGGGGCGGGTCGGGTTAGGGTTATAGCTTTATAACCCGCCCCTAAAACCCGCCCCGCCCCGCCCCTAACCCGACCCCCCCGTTTTGCCCCGCCCCGTTAGGGACCCTAATTATTATAGATATAGGAACTAACTTCTCCTTCTACGAATTTAATTAACTTATAAGTTTACTTAATATCTAAGTCAAGGAGGTTCCTATAGAGGTATATTATTTAATTAGTAAGGGAGAAAGATACTATACGGTTCTAAGGCGTTGTTTTACTATTCTTAAGGAAGACCTACCTTTAGAGAGTAATCTAGCTATCCTATAACTAGTAGTTAAGGCTATAAACGATATAGTAGGACCAAATAGACTTGTTCCTACCCTCCTCGTCTTTAGGGCTTACCCTAAGATAATAGGTTCTTTCCCTCCTAGCCAATCAATCCTATAAAGAGTAAATACAGTTGAGAAGGTAATAAAAGAACTCCGTTAAATTCGAGTAAGGGAATAAGTAGTAAGTATACTCTCTTAACGTAATAGGCCTACCCTAATTATACTATTTACGCTACTAATTGGCGGTAAAGTTCTTATTTAGAGAGAGAATAGAGGCTAGAGAGGGCCTTATATTCTAAAAAAGGTATAGGACTATAACTATATAGTTAGAATAAACGATAACGACGTTGTTTTAAGATCTACGTACGTTAAGGTATTCTACGAAAGACTAGTAATCGAAGTTATAGATACTAGTTTTTTAGATTCTAATATAGATTAACTAGAGAACTAACTAGGAAATTAGCGAAGAAATCGACTATCTACTAACGAAAATACTACTACTATACCGAAACCTAATACGGGAACTCCAAATATAACTAATTCACGTATTACCGGAGTAAATAGATAAGTTATAATTCCTTCGAGTCGAACGAGGGCGTAATATATAGCTCTAGAAGAATACTAAACCTTCTTTTCGACTACTAATTAGGCTTTTATTTCTATAAAAGAAAAAGCAGATCTAGAGCTTTACCTTAAGCTACGTATAGAAGGTATACTAGATTCCTCCGAACTACCTTTTTCTAAATTAGATCTCTAGGAAATCGAAAACCTTATTAAAAGAGATATTCTTTAGTTCTCTACTAACTATATACCCCCTCTAGGATAACGTATTTTCGACGCTCGTATCGTACGAGAAATTAAGGGTAAGGGTACTAATAAACCCTATAAGAAATCCCGCCTTATAGTATAAGGATTTAATAATATAGCTAAGGAAGCTATCCTCTATTAATCGCCTATAATCTAGAGAGCTAGTTAACGAATTATTCTTTATATTACTATAACTCTACTTATACCCTAAAACAAATCGATTTCGAAACCCTCGAAATAATCCGACTTTACCCTTATACTTAGGGATATCTCCTAGGCCTCTATTTAGTTAAAAACTACCCTAAATAGACCTATTACTATTAACCTTCCTAGAGAACTTAAATATCTCTACCTACTAGGCACCCTTATTATTATCTAGAAGCCCTTGTATAGTATTATAGAGGTAGGCCTATATTAGTTTAATACCTACTATAAATACTATATCTCGAAACTTAATATAGCTATATCTATCTATAATCTATACCTCCTAATTACAAAAGGAGATGATTTTAGTATTATTAGTATATAAACGGATAATACTTTAATCCTATATAACTCTAAATTCAAGGATAAGGAAGAGATAGCTAGATCTTAGGCTAATTTCCTCGTAAAGCTAGTAGAAGTACTCAATCCGGATAATAGTATTATTTTTAATAGCTATATATTGTCCTAGTAAGGAGTAAGTCTAGTTGTAGTATAGAAAGGCTAAGAAGAGAAACTCTTTCCTATTAATTAGGTATCTCCTAACCCTAAATAATCCTATATCTAATAAAGGGCTAGAGGAGTATATATTATATTAATTTATTAACCCGAAGCTACTTTCGACCTCTCTATAGTAGTATAATACTAAGACCTAGGCCCTAATAAGATAAAAGCCCTAAATAAGCGCCTAATTTAGTAGAAAGATAATCTAGATAGAGGTTTAACCTTTATTCTACTTAATCTTCCTAGTTCAAAGCTATTTGTTTTTGTTGATAGATCCTTCGTAAATAATAAGGATCTAAGTAGCCAGATTAGAACCCTCTTAATACTTAGGAATATATCCCTAGGCAATTTTAAGTTTAATCTAAAAGGGAATATTATCTATTAGTCTTCGATTAAGGTAAAGCGAGTAACTAGATTAGTTCTAGTATCCGAAATCCTCGCTATATCTAACGGAGTTGATAAAGGCTTTGTTTTTACGGCTACTATCTCCTAGATCCTAAATCAACTAGGATTACCTCCTATACCTATTATTATTTGTATAGACTTCTTTTCTTTATATAAATACCTAGTTAAGCTAGGAACAACAAAGGAGAAGCGTCTAATAATCGATGATATAGCGCTAAGGGAATCCTACGAGAGAAGGGAGATAATAGAAGTACGCTAGATAAATAGTAACAATAACCTAGTAGATATACTTACTAAAAGGACACCTAATACCCGCCTAATAATATTAGTCTCTACTAACGAACTAGACATTCGAGTAGAAGGCTAGGTAAACCGTCTAAGTAAAGTTATAGATAAGAGTTAATAACTATAGAGCTATAGTATAGTAGGCTAAACTATAACCTTCTATATTTCTAATATATAACCCCCTATACTACCACCGACCTAGTTATTTATTATATACGTTTATTTTTATAGTAACTTTACTTACTATATAGTCCTTTTAAGCTGGAAATCTCTTAGACCCAAAAACTTACTAAATTAGGAATTTATTAGATACGTAATATTCAATTTGGAGCTATATCTAAAAAGAAACCTATAAAACTATACTCCTTAACTACTAGAATACCCTAGGACTCTTATACTATTACCAAACCCTTATATAGGAATAGTTTATATAAGAAAATACCTAGTAAATCAAGTTATAAACCCTAGAAACCCGAAAAGTAATACCGAAACTCTACTAACCCAACTAATAACTACCCTACTACTTTTAACTCCAACCTAAACTAGGACCTATTGGTTTCCGAACGTTACTAATAGTATTAGGCGTTATTACTATAACCCTATTATCCCTATTATCGTATCTACTATCCTTACCTATAGAGAACCTAGCTATAAAGAAGTAGTTAGGATAGCGACCCTCTAAACTAGGCGTACGGGAAGTCTAGGGTCCCTAATAGGGCGGGTTAGGGCGGATTATAGGGTAGGGAGCCCGCCCGGTTAGCGGGTCGGGTTTTAACGGGTTGGGGCGGGGTCCTAGGGCGGGTTATAGTTTAGAAGAAAACCCGCCCCGTTCGCCCCGTTCGGGTTTTCCACGTGATTTTTATAGGGTTATATATATAGATATATTAATATATTATTTTCCTATTAGGTAGAGTATAACCTAGAGATTATAATAAGTATTTAAAAAATTAAAATATATATAATAGATCTATAGTTATTAAGGTTTCTAGAAAAAAAGTCCGGGTTCCCCCCTTTAAAACCCGCCCCTAACTAACGGGGCGGGTTTAAGGCTTAGCGGGGCGGGTCGGGTTAGGGTTATAGCCTTATAACCCGCCCCTAAAACCCGCCCCGCCCCGCTCCTAACCCGACCCCCCCCGTTTCGCCCCGCCCCGTTAGGGACCCTAGGGAAGTCCTAGAAATAATACTATAAGAAATACAATAATCTAACTATAGCCTACTCGTAGCCTTAAGGTAATAATTGTACCGATTTAGCGTAATAATAGCCCCTTCTACTATCTAGAATATAATAGCTAGTAAGTAGTTAGTATAGTAGTACTTATAGCCCCTAATAAAAGATAATTTTATACTATTATAACCCTAGAAACCCTTTGGATTCCAAGTAAGCTCCCTAATAGGATAGTTAGGAGAATAGCTAGTAGTACCCTCCTTAATTATATCCTTTAGGTAGTCTAGTAATAGGTTTCGAGTCCTATTATAAAAGGATATAAGATAGAGGAGGCGATATAGCTCTTATATATTAGCGAGGTTTTTAGGCTTATTATTAAACTTAGATAGAAATTCAATAAACCTAGACTAGGATATTATACTACGGATATAAGCCCTATCGAAAAAGATAGTTTACGTATTTAGAAGAGGAGGAACACTATATACAAGTTAGGTTATAGCTATACAATAAGTAGGAATACTTATATTAGCTATTATAGCTACTAGGAGATAGGTTATAGCTACTAGGAGATAGGACTCCTAACTAAAATAAGGGAACTAGGTAACCTAGGTAAAGAAATCCTACTAGGAGGCCTACTAGGCCTAGTAGGATCGGTAGGAACTCGATTACGGGGCGTAGGACTAGTAGAAGAAGATACTATACTACTCTCTATATCCTCTATACTACTAGGAGACTTCCTATCTTAGCTAAAGGAAGTACTTATTCTATAGCTAGTTAGTATAAGTAACCCTACTTATAAGTATATAATAATATTACCTAAGAGAGAGATTACCAGGAATATATAGCTATTATAGATATTAAGGTATTAGGAGAGAAGATTAAGCTAGGAGATTAAGAACTTAGCTAAGGAGGTACTAACTAAAGGAATAAAAGAGAGAGGATAGAGTAGGGTATAAAAGAGTATAAGTACTTAATTAGGAAGAGCTAAGACCTATAATATATTTATAATAAGATAGCTAGAAGTAGGGTCCCTAATAGGGCGGGGCGGAACGGGGTAGGTCGAGTTAGGGGTAGGGCGGGGCGGGTTTTAGGGGCGGGTTATAAAGCTATAACCCTAACCCGACCCGCCCTACTAAGCTTTAAACCCGCCCCGTTAGTTAGGGGCGGGTTTTTAAGGGGGGAACCCGGGATTTTTTTCTAGAAACCTTAATAACTATAGATCTATTGTATATATTTTAATTTTTTAATTACTTATAATAATCTCTAGGTTATACTCTATCTTATAGGAATATAAGATATTAGTATATCTATATATATAACCCTATAAAAATCACGTGGAAAACCCGAACGGGGTAAACGGGGCGGGTTTTCTTCTAAACTATAACCCGCCCTAAGAACCCGCCCTAACCCGTTAAAACCCGACCCGCTAGTAGGGCGGGTTCCCTACCCTATAACCCGCCCTAACCCGCTCCGTTGGGGACCCTACTTATAGTATAAGGAACTACCCTAAAAATAGTAATAGGTCTATTTAGGGTAGTTTTCGACTAAATATAGGCCTAGAAGATATCCCTAAGTATAGGGTCCCTAACGGGGCGGGGCGAAACGGGGTAGGTCGGGTTAGGGGCGGCGTAGGGCGGGTTTTAGGAGCGGGTTATAAAGCTATAACCCTAACCCGACCCGCCCCGCTAAGCTTTAAACCCGCCCCGTTATTTAGGGGCGGGTTTTTAAGGGGGGAACCCGGGTTTTTTTTCTAGAAACCTTAATAACTATAGATCTATTATATATATTTTAATTTTTTAAATACTTATTATAGTCTCTAGGTTATACTCTACCTAATAGGAATATAATAAATTAATATATCTATATATATAACCTAATAAAAATCACGTGGAAAACCTAAACGGGGCGAACTAGGCGGGTTTTCTTCTAAACTATAACCCGCCCCGGGACCCCGCCCCAACCCGTTAAAACCCGACCCGCTAACGGGGCGGGTTCCCTACCCTATAACCCGCCCTAACCCGCCCCGTTGGGGACCCTACCTAAGTATAATAGTAAAGTCGGATTATTTCGAGGGTTTCGAAATTAATTCGTTTTCAGGTATAAGTAAAGTTATAGTAATATAAAGAATAATTCGTTAACTAGCTCTCTAGATTATACGCGATTAATAGAGGATAGCTTCCTTAGCTATATTATTAAATCCTTGTACTATAACTATAAGGCGAGATTTCTTATAGGGTTTATTAGTACCCTTACCCTTAATTTCTCGTACGATACGAGCGTCGAAAATATATTATCCTAGAGGGGGTAAATAGTTAGTAGAGAACTAAAGAATACCTCTTTTAATAAGGTTTTCTATTTCCTAGAGATCTAACTTAGAAAAAGGTAGTTCTAAGGAATCTAGTATACCTTCTATACGTAGCTTAAGGTAAAGCTCTAGATCTACGTTTTCTTTTATAGAAATAAAAGCCTAATTAGTAGTTAAAAAGAAGGTTTAATATTCTTCTAGGGCTATACGTTAAGCTCTCGTTCGATACGAAGGGATTATAACCTATCTATTTACTCTAGTAATCCGCGAATTAGTTATATTTAGAGTTACCGTATTAGGTTTCGGTATAGTAGTAGTATTTTCGTTAGTAGATAGTCGATTTCTTCGCTAATTTTCTTATTAGTCCTCTAGTTACTCCTCTAGTTGTTCCGTATTAGAATCCGAAAAACTAGTATCTATAACTTCGATTACTAGTCTTTTATAGAATACCTTAACGTACGTAGATCTCAAAACGACGTTATTATTATTTATTCTAACTATATAGTTATAGTCCTATACCTTTTTTAGAAAAAAAGGCCCTCTCTAGCCTCTATTCTCTCTTTAAACAAGAACTTTACCGCCAATTAGTAGCGTAAATAGTATAATTAGGGTATACCCGTTACGTTAAGAGAGTATAATTACTACTAGGTAGGGTCCCCAACGGGGCGGGTTAGGGCGGGTTTTAGGGTAGGGAACCCGCCCCGTTAGCGGGTCCGGTTCTAACGGGTTAGGGTAGGGTCCCGGGGCGGGTTATAGATTAGAGGAGAACCCGCCCCGTTCGCCCCGTTTAGGTTTTCCACGTGATTTTCATAGGGTTATATATATAGATATATATATATTTTATATTACTAAAAGATACTCTTTAACCTAGAGATTATTATAGGCTATTAAAAAATTAAAATATATATAGTAGTTCTAAAGTTATTAAGGTTTCTATAAAAAATCTCCGGGTTCCCCCCTTAAAAACCCGCCCCTAACTAACGGGGCGGGTTTATATCTTAGCGGGGCGGGTCGGGTTAGGGTTATAGCTTTATAACCCGCCCCGAAAACCCGCCCTAACCCGCCTCTAACCCGACCCCCCCTATTTCGCCCCGCCCTATTAGGGACCCTACTACTAGGGTCCCTAACGGGGCGGGTTAGGGCGGGTTATAGGGTAGGGAACCCGCCCTATTAGCGGGTCGGGTTTTAACGGGTTAGGGCGGGGTCCTAGGGCGGGTTATAGTTTAGAAGAAAACCCGCCCCGTTCGCCCTATTCGGGTTTTCCACGTGATTTTTATAGGGTTATATATATAGATATATTAATATATTTTATTCCTATTAGGTAGAGTATAACCTGGAGACTATAATAAGTATTTAAAAAATTAAAATACATATAATAGATCTATAGTTATTAAGGTTTCTAGAAAAAAATCCCGGGTTCCCCCCTTAAAAACCCGCCCCTAACTAATAGGGCGGGTTTAAAGCTTAGTAGGGCGGGTCGGGTTAGAGTTATAGCTTTATAACCCGCCCCTAAAACCCGCCCCGCCCCGCCCCGTTAGGGACCCTACTTACTACTTATTACCTAGCTCGAATTTAACGGAGTTTTTTTATTACCTTTTTAACTATATTTACTCTTTGTAGGATTAACTAGCTAGGAGCGAAAGAACCTATTATCTTAGGGTAAGCCCTAAAGATAAGGAGGGTAGGAATAAGTCTATTTAGTCCTACTATATCGTTTATAGCCTTAACCGCTAGTTATAGGATAGCTAGATTACTCTCTAAAGGTAGATCTTCCTTAAGAATAGTAAAGTAACGCCTTAAGACCGTATAGTATCTTTCTCCCTTACTAATTGAATAATATACCTCTATAGGGACCTCCTTAACTTAGATATTAAGTGAACTTATAAGTTAATTAAATTCGTAGGAGGAGAAGTTAGTTCCTATATCTATAATAATCTAATCTAGTAGTCTAAGGTAGATATCAATCTAAATAGTAGGAATATATTACTATATCTCGCCTATAGTTTAACCTACTAGGAATCGGGCTACTTAGAATATAGTAGCTATATCGACTATATATAGTACTAGTTAGCTATCGAGCTATCGATATATAGAATATTAATTATAATCTATATATTGAAAATCAAGTTATCCTAGAGTAAAAATCTAAATCTCGAAGGTACCTTTATATTTATCTAATAATATTTATAAAGGTTAGAGATAGATCTAATTATATTAGTATCTATATCTTCTAAACCTACTCTAGAGAGTATCTTAAGGAACCTTTTAGCCTATAGGTAGCTAAAACGTCGGTATAGTTACCTTAATTATTACTCGTCTAGATCGGAGAAGAAAGATTACTTAAATTAGGATACCTATATAGGTTGGTATAACTAATTAGTTAATAGAGGGGGTAAGATAAGGGTCCCTAACGGGGCGGGGCGAAACGGGGGGGGTCGGGTTAGTAGCGGGGCGGGGCGGGTTTTAGGGGCGGGTTTTTAAGGGGGGAACCCGGGATTTTTTTCTAGAAACCTTAATAACTATAGCTCTATTATATATATTTTAATTTTTTAAATACTTCAAATAATATCTAGGTTATACTCTATCTTATAGGAATATAATATATTAATATATCTATATATATAACGCTGTAAAAATCACGTGGAAAACCCGAACGGGGCGAACTTAGTAGGTTTTCTTCTAAACTATAACCTACCTAGGACCCCGCCCTAACCCGTTAAAACCCGACCCGCTAACGGGGCGGGTTCCTTACCCTATAACCCGCCCCAACCCGCTTCGTTGGGGACCCTAGGTAAGATAAGGTCTAAATTAGCTAAAATTACTCTATTAGTAGCCTAAGGGAGGGAAATTTCGAATTCCAAAGTAATAAAATATTCTAGGAGAGACTATAAGTACTATTACTATATTAATTAGTAGGGTAACTCTAGCTAGGGATAGCTATACTTCCTAATAAGTAGAAACTTCTTTTTACTTTATACTAAAAGGTTTCGGAGGTTGTCTATATAGATACCTAGTTAGTCTATATTCTTAATATATATAAGAAAAAGTATATTAGCGGGGATAATATAGAAGATAATATTTCTAATTAGTATAGGAACCTAGGTAGTTCCTAGGGAGGAAGCGTTACCCTTACCGAAAATAATATTATACTAGCCTACTAATAACGTATCGAGTTCGATTCTATCCTATAAGTACTTTTAAAGTACTCGGAATTAAGGTTCTCCTACTATAGAAATTCCTACTACTCCTATATTGGATAGGATACCCTAGAAGGTTTCTTTAGAGTAGTAGTATTAGAAGCTAAAAATTTTATATATAACTTAGTTTATAGACTATTTAGAGGCTTAGAAATACCCTATAGTATTATCGGAGAGCTATTAGGCGAATAATATAAACCCTTCGTTATTTTTAGGTAGAAATTCGTCGTTGGTATAGGGTCCCTAACGGGGCGGGGCGAAATAGGGGGGGTCGGGTTAGGGGCGGGTCGGGGCGGGTTTTCGGGGCGGGTTATAAAGCTATAACCCTAACCCGACCCGCCCCGCTAAGATATAAACCCGCCCCGTTAGTTAGGGGCGGGATTTTAAGGGGGGAACCCGGAGATTTTGTACGGAAACCTTAATAACTTTAGAACTACTATATATATTTTAATTTTTTAATAGCCTATAATAATCTCTACGTTATAGAGTATTATATAGGAATATAAAATGAATATATATCTATATATATAACCCTATAAAAATCACGTAGAAAACCCGAACGGGGCGAACGGGGCGGGTTCTCCTCTAATCTATAACCCGCCCTAGGACCCCGCCCTAACCCGTTAGAACCCGACCCGCTAACGGGGCGGGTTCCCTACCCTATAACCCGCCCCAACCCGCCCCGTTGGGTACCCTACGTTAGTAAAGAGATAGTAGTATTCTCTAATAACTACTTTATCTTTAGTATCTAAAGTACCTTCGTAGGAGTTAACTATAGATAGGTAGGCTTTAATAGTATAGTCCTAAAGGTAGATTACTTATTAGGATACCTTGAATTCCTAGTAGCTTACCTTTCTATCCTTAATTAAATAGTTTCTTATCTAATAGTTAGGTTTTCTATAGATATAGTATAGTCCCCGTAGTTTTTTCGTTCTAGAAGGTATTCTAGATATTCGATTATATTTTCCCCGTTAAGTAAATCCTCTTATACGTCCGCTACGTTGATTTTGTAATTAATTTCGAGGATTATTATAGTTTCTCCTATAGGTTCTATCTATAAAGTATACGTAGTTTTCGTCGTAGAACTCGTCGTCTTCTTACTTATCCTTACTTTATAACTTAGTTTGCTCCTCGAGTTCGTTAGAGATATATACTCCCTAGGACAATTTCGGCCTAGTTAGCACCGATTATAAAGATATAACTATAATTAAATTCCTAAGTTATATATACAGCGAATCAAAGTCTTATAAAGGGTTAAATTAAGCGTTCTAGTACTCTTTTATACCCTTTATAGCTATTAGGAGTTGGTCGTACTCCTCTTAAGGTATCTTTCGGAGTAGTCTTTTTATACTTAAGATCTAGCGGATAAGTATCTCGAAATACTTAAGTAAGGACTTATTAGGATGTTTCTAGATTACCTCTAGTAAGGTAGTATTTCTCTAATCTCCTAGGAGTTTCTCTCGACGTTAGGGGTTCTCGAACTAGTATAAAAGTATAGTTATTATAGGTATATAGCTAGAGAAGTTCTTATTAACTATCTTAGAGTAGTAGTACTCTCTAACTTTATCCTTTAATATAATAGGAAGTATAGAAGCTAAATCCGAATCTATTATAATATCTACCTTAACGCCTATATCTTTGAAAATGCGTAGCTTAAAGTCTTAGTTATTATATTCTTCTCTACTATATTTTATATTATCTTAGTATAGTTTAGAGAGATCTGCGAGTCTTCGGGAAAATACCTATTATTACTACTATAAGTTAACTTATATAGGCCGCTTATTAAAAACGGATAGAGCGTTAAAACCTAGTATATACGTAGTAGGTCTTTATAATAGTAGTAGGTATAGTAGTAGCCGATCTAGTAGTTATTCTTACTCTTAATATTTAGATTATAGTAATATCTAGGGTCCCTAACGGGGCGGGTTAGGGCGGGTTTTAGGGTAGGGAACCCGCCCCGTTAGCGGGTCGGGTTCTAACGGGTTAGGGCGGGGTCCCGGGGCGGGTTATAGATTAGAGGAGAACCCGCCCAGTTCGCTCCGTTCGGGTTTTCCACGTGATTTTTATAGCGTTATATATATAGATTTATATATATATTATATTCTTAAAAGATACTCTATAACCTAGAGATTATAATAGGCTATTAAAAAATTAAAATATATATAATAGATCTATAGTTATTAAGGTTTCTAGAAAAAAATCCCGGGTTCCCCCCTTAAAAACCCGCCCCTAACTAACGGGGCGGGTTTAAAGCTTAGCGGGGCGGGTCGGGTTAGGATTATAGCTTTATAACCCGCCCCTAAAACCCGCCCCGCCCCGCCTCTAACCCGACCCCCCCCTGTTTCGCCCCGCCCCGTTAGGGACCCTAGTAATATCTTTACTAGGGGATAGCTAAATCCTTGATTCAGCTATACCCTATTAGGTTAGACTATATTTTATAAAATCTAGTACTAGTAACTAGACTTATAGGTACGATTAAGTATTAATTATTATTTATACTAATAGATATCTATTTGTATCCGTCGATACCGGTCTACCGGGACTATTTTCCTTTGACGTTAACTACCTACCCAACCTATAGGTACTAATACTAATTAGTAGTTATTACTACGACTATAGATTAGTAAGGTATTCGAGTAACTCGAGTTATAGTACCTAAACCTATTAATTAACCTACCCTTTTTCCAAAAATATCTTAATATAGAGGAAACCTAGGGAGCTAAACGGGATCGAATAACGGTAACCTAACTACTATACCTTTAATTATAGGTAGTATCGACTTAAGATCCGAGTTCGTAACCCTACTAAATTAACCCTTTTCTACTAAAAGGAGGTTTTTAGTACTTGAAATTACCCTTATATAGGATATAACTAAAGAATAACTTGACGGTTTCGTCGCTAACTAATCCTATACCTACGTAATAGTATAGGATAACGAAACCCTATAAGAAGAGTTCCTTAATAATTTCAAGGATTAGAGTAAGGCCTACCTTAATATAGTCTTAAAAGATAGACTCCGTACGCTTAAGATAGTACTTTGTACCCTACTTCCTCTAGGGAGTCTAGACCTAATTTAGAAGTAAATTCTCGACGCGATTACGTACCTTAGGGAGGTCTATAGATACTATCCTAGACTAGAACCTATTACTCCTACGCCTCTCTATAAGCCTAAGTATCTATCTATACGAGAAAGATAGCCTTAGTAGACCGAACCCTAGAGAACTAAACCTTAGACTTAACCTCTTAAACCCTAAGCCAAGCCTAGCCTACTAGTAGGAGATATCCTATCTTAGCTAAAGGAAGTATTTATTCTATAGCTAGTTAGTATAAGTAACCCTACTTATAAGTATATAATAATATTACCTAAGAGAGAGATTACTAGGAATATATAGCTATTATAGATATTAAGGTATTAGGAAAGAAGATTAAGCTAGGAGATTAAGAACTTGGCTAAGGAGGTACTAACTAAAGGAATAAAAGAGAGAGGATAGAGCAGGGTATAAAAGAGTATAAGTACTTAATTAGGAAGACTAGAAGAGCTAAGACCTATAATATATTAATAATAAAATAGCTAGAAGTAGTAGTAGTAAGTATTATAACAAAGGCCCTTTCTCTATTTAGCTAATATAGTATATTTATATACTATAACAAACACGGCTTTAACCGGATCGGTATAGGTAATAATTCGAATACGAGTTATATAGTAATATAATAGTTAATAAAGGTATATAAAGAGATAAAGACATATAAAGAGATAATAGATATATATACTCTAATATAGTATATAATACAAACCGGCTACCCTAACTACTTTTCGATAATCTCCGACCTATAATATAACTTATAATATATACTTATACTCCTCAATACTACTCTATACCGACTAAGGGACTACGAGGGCTAATAGCGGACCTAGATTTTATTTTTTATATATTTTGGACCCAAATTAAACTTGTTTATATACTTATTTATTATTGGAGGCTGCGATTGTTTACCCCTTATACTTAAGTAGGTTTGAGCCTACTATATACTTATTTATATACGTTCTCTTCTTTGAAAAGAGAGTTACTAGTATTTAGATTATAGTAATATATTTACTAGGGAATAGCTAAATCCTTAATTTAGCTATACCCTATTAGGTTAGACTATATTTTATAGGATCTAGTACTAGTAACTAGACTTATAGGTACGATCATATATTAATTATTATTTATACTAATAGATATCTGTTTGTATCCGTCGATACCGGTCTACTAGGACTATTTTCCTTTGACGTTAACTACCTACCTAACCTATAGGTACCAACACTTAAGTATATAGGAGAAGTATATACGGATAATACTATTAAGGACCTATAATAAACTCGTTTATTTACTTATATAGGTCTTCTATTTTATCGTAGAGGACCTAATCCTTTCTCTTAACTAACGTAGAGAACGCTTATTATTTCTCGGTTACTATTCTAGCCCGTCTCCTAGTAATATTATCTAGTAGGATAGGCTCGGCTTGGGGTTCTAAAGGTTAAGTTTAAGGTTCGGTCCCCTAGGGTTCGGTCTACTAAGGTTATCCTTATCCTTCTAGTATAGATAGATACTAAGGCTTGTAGAGAGGCGTAGGAGTAATAGGTTCTAGTCTAGGATAAAATCTATAGACCTCCCAAAGGTACGCAATCGCGTCGAGAATTTACTTCTAAATTGGTTTAGTACTTCCTAGAGGAAGTAGGGTACGAAGTACTATCTTAAGCGTACGGAGTCTATCTTTTAAGACTATATTAAGGTAGGCCTTACTCTAATCCTTGAAATTATCGAGGAACTATTCTTATAGGGTCTCGTTATCCTATACTATTTCGTAGGTATAGTATTGGTTAGCGACGAAACCGTTAAGTTATTCTTTAGTAATATCCTAAATAAGGATAATTTCAGGTACTAAAAACCTCCTTTTAGTAGAAAAGGGTTGATTTAATAGGGTTACGAACTAGGATCTTAAGTCGATACTACCTATAATTGAAGGTATAGTAGTCGGATTACCGTTATTCGATCCTATTTAGCCCCCTAGGTTTCCTCTATACTAAGACATTTTTCGGAAAAAGGGTAGGTTGATTAATAGATTTCAGGTACTATAACTCGAGTTACTTAAATACCTTACTAATCTATAGTCGTAGTAACAACTACTAATTGGTGTTGGTACCTATAGGTTAGGTAGGTAGTTAACGTTAAAGGATAAATAGTCCTAGTAGACCGGTATCGACGGATACGAATAGATATCTATTAGTATAAATAATAATTAATACTTAATCGTACCTACAAGTCTAGTTACTAGTACTAGATCCTATAAAATATAGTCTAACCTAATAGGGGATAGCTGAATCAAGGATTCAGCTATCCCCTAGTAAAGATATTACTATAATCCAAACAATATCTATTAGTATAAATAATAATTAATACTTAATCGTACCTATAAGTCTAGTTACTAGTATAAGATCCTATGAAATATAGTCTTACCTAATAGGATATAGCTGAATTAAGGATTCAGCTATCCCCTAGTAAAGATATTACTATAATCCAAATACTAGTAACTCTCTTTTTAAAGAAGAGAACGTATAAATAAGTATATAGAAGGCCTAAACCTACTTAAGTACAAGGGGTAAATAATCGTAGCCTCTAATAGTAAATAAGTATATAAATAAGTTTAATTTGGGTCAAAAATATATAAAAAATAAAATCTAGGTTAGGTATTAGCCCCTATAGTTTCTTAGTCGGTACGGAGTAGTATTAAGGAGTACGAGTATATATTATAAGTCGTATTATAGGTCGGAGATTATCGAAAAGTAATTAGGGTAGCCGGTTTATATTATATACTATATTAGAGTATATATATTTATTATCTCCTTATATACCTTTATTAACCGTTATATTACTATATAACTCGTATTTCAATTATTACCTATACCAACCCGGTTAAAGCCGTGTTTATTATAGTATATAAATATATTATATTGGCTAAGTAGGGAAAGGACCTTTTTATAAGACTTATAACTACTACTTCTAGCTATCTTATTATAAATATATTAGAGGTCCTAGCTCTTCCTAATTAAGTACTTATACTCCTTCGTACTCTACTCTATTCTCTCTCTTTTATTCCTTTAATTAGTACCTCCTTAGCTAAGTCTTTAATCTCCTAGCTTAATATTCTCTCCTAATACCTTAATATCTATAATAGCTATATATTCCTGGCAATCTCTCTTTTAGGTAATATTGTTATATACTTATAAGTAGAATTACTTATACTAACTAGCTATAGAATAAGTACGTCCTTTAGCCAAGTTAGGAAAGGGAAGGGTAGGGGATCTCCTAGTAGTATAGAGGATATAGAGGGCAGCTTAGTATCTTCTTCTACTAGTAGTATACCTACGCCTCGCAATCGAGTTCCTACCGATCCTACTAGGCCTAGTAGACCTTCTAGTAGGACTTCTTAACCTAGATTGTCTGGTTCCCTTATTCTAGTTAGGAGTCCTATCTCCTAGTAGCTATAGTAGCTAGTATAAGTATTCCTACTTATTTTATAGCTGTAACCTAACTTATATATAGTATTCCTCCTCTTCTAAATACGTAAACTATCTTTTTCGATAGGGCTTATGTCCGTAGTATAATATCCTAGTCTAGGTTTATTAAATTTCTCTCTAAGTTTAATAATAAGCCTAAAAACCTCGTAAATATATAAGAGCTATATCGCCTTCTCTACCTTCTATCCTTTAATAATAGGACTCGAAACCTGTTGCTAGACCACCTAAAGAATATAATTAAGGAGGGTACTACTAGCTATTCTCCTAACTATCCTATTAGGGAGCTTAGTTAGAATCTAAAGGGCTTCTAGGATCCTAATAGTATTAGATTATCCTTTATTAGAGGCTATAAGGGTTACTATACTAACTACTTACTAGCGATTATATTCTAAATAGTAGAATAAGCTATTGTTACGCTAACTCGGTATAACTATTACCTTAAGGCTACGAGTAGTATAGATGAGATAAGCGTAGATAATATAGTATTAGATTGCTATTAACTTCTGCCGCTTAGCTACTATATAAAGGCAAGGTAATAGGATCTTTAAGTATTTCGTAAAGAGATAGATAGGGTAGTTTATAAAGAGATAGATAAGGTAGTTAGGGGTAGAGAAGAGAGAGTCTAGAGCTAATATAAGTAATAAGAATTAGATCGTATTATTATATTATCTTAGTTCCTATATACGTACCGTTGATCTAGTTCCTATATTATTAATTATTAGGGTTCTATAAATTATAGTATTACGGTAGTATATTGTATTATTTCTTAAGAGAGAGTCTAGAGTCAACGTAAGTAATAAGAATTAGATCGTATTATTATATTATCTTAGTTCCTATATACGTACCGTTAATCTAGTTCCTATATTATTAATTGTTAGGGTTCTATAGATTGTAGTATTATAGTAGTATATTATATTATTTCTTATATATTATACGTGTCTTATATCCTATTCCTATTCTACTTCCTATTCTAGTTATATACCTTTATCCACCTTATATCCCCTCCCTAGGTAGATAATACGTCGACCCTTAACGTATTCTAAGATATACGCTAAAACTATACGAGCCTAACTAACAAGCCTAAATACTAAGAAGAACCTTAAAGGGGTATAGAACTTCTCGTATCCTAAGATACTAAGAAAGAACTTAAAAGTAAGAAAAGACTCGAAAGAGTAATAAAACCTTAGCGGGTATACTAAAGTATCTAAATATATAAAAAAATCCTAAATATTTCTAAAACTAAGAAAGAATTCAAAGCTCTCCTAAAACAATTAAATATATTAAAAGATCCTATATATTTCTAAAGTAGCCCTGTACGTCGCGCGTATTAACGCTTAGTATAGGAAGCGGCTCCTCGGGAGGTATACTAGATAGTAACGGTAATTATTAGGTTATTACTCTAATAACCTAATCTATTACGATTGTATTTAAGTAAAGTCGGTTAGATAGGAGGACTTTTCGAGGTAATTAGTTAAAATTTTCCTTATAGTTTCCGGTTATAGTAGTATTGTACGTAGTATTATTCGTATTTTTTAATTCTAGTTTATTCGTTCTTTTCCTTAATATAGCTCGACTTTAATACGGATTCCTAACTTAAAAGACTTCTCCCTCCCCTACTAAAAAAAAAATTCAACGTCGTCCTATAACGTTCGCCTTCCTACTTCCTATACTCTTTACTAGGTTTAACGTAAACAAAGGCTAATATATAAACGGTTCCTATATAAAACAATTTAGAATAAGGTACGGTGGCTTAAATAAAATAAAGTAAACTTCCTAACTCTATATATAAAAGGTAACTCTCCTAACCTTTCCGGACACACATATATATATATATATAAAACTAATAAAAAGGAAAAGTAATAAACGTCTACTACGAAGCTAGCCATCCGAGAATCAAACTATTATAATATATATACTAGGGTATAGTTCCTTTAATAGCTAAAGTTAAGTTTTACGAAAGTAATACCCGACTAAGTCTATTCAAGCGTAAAGCTAGACCGGTATAATAATAGAGGATACTATTAATTTAACTAAGGATAAACGGGAGGCGAATAGGCGAAGGTTACGAAAGGCCGATATAGCGAAAGTCTAAGTAGTAAAAGACTAAGAGAATACGACTACTTTAACTTATAGGTTTATCCTCCTAAGGACTACACAGATCTATTCTAATCTTAAAATATAAGAGTAGGGAGGCTTGGATAGAGGATAGGACGTAAACCGTTAGCGCTACTAGGAGGGCTACCGAAGAGCAAGAAGCTATTAAAGAGACTAGAGTAGGAGGAACGGTAAACGTATTCTCTTAAGTATAAACTCTAGGTTTCGTAGATATAAGCTTAAGGACTAATTAGGATTAATAAGTAAGAGGGTCTAAACAAAAGGATCGATAATTATATTCCCGTAGTTATAAATCCTAGGTTTCGTAGATATAAGCTTAAGGGCCAAGTAGGATTAATAATTTAATATAATCTTATCGAAGCTTAAACCGGAGATTATCGAAGAACCTAAGGTAGACCGTACGGGAGGACCTCGAGGGGTATAAATACTTCCTAGAGAACTAGTAGGACTAAACTAATATTAGACTCAACTAAGGACCTAGACTTTAATAGATACTTATATACTTAAGGTTTCCTAGATTATAAGCTACTTATTGGATAGGTATCTACTTAGTAGAGATAGACGTATTTAGTAGCCGTAGGGGATATTAGGTCGTCGTAATTCCTAATATATAGAGGAGAATCGAAAGCGCATAAAGTAGAAGAGAATCGAATAAGTACTAAGTAGAGAAGGATTAAAAAGGTCGAAAGCGTATATAGTAGAAGAGAATTAAAGAGGCGTAAAGTTCTACTAGGATTACGTACTAAGTTCCTTTATACTAATATATAAATAAGGGATTCGATTAAGGTATAGTATATTAGCTTATTAGCTTAATATTTTATATACTTTCCTAATCGTTTTCTTTTCTATATTATAAGTATTTATAAGCCGTTTACGAATCGAATACTTCTCCGTAGTTCCTAGTAATCCTAGTATTAGCTAGGGTCGAATCCTTCTAGTCTAGGAATAATTACTTATAGTCTAGATCGGCGAACTAATATATCTAGATCCTCGTTACCGGGTTACTTTTCCTATTCCTATTCCTTATCCTTATCTAATTAAGTATTGTCTTAATTCTAGCCTTATTCTTATTCTATCCTATACTCCTAACCGGTATTAAGGAGGTTATTACCTATAGGCCTATCCCTCTAGTAGAAGATCCTAATCCTATTTCCTCGAATCGTTTTATATACTAAAACTCTATTTAGTTCCTTAAGTACGTAGCTACTAATAGGTAATCCGGTTCTCCTATCCTTATACACTTCCGCGATACGGTATAGACCGACCTATATAAAATCCAATTTAGATCCGAAATCCTTAACGATCTTTATATTATATAAGAGGATAAGTTATCCTACGTCTAGGTTTTTAGTACGTATTCTAGTTTAATATTACGATTCCTAGTACTCGTTTACTTCCTATCTTATACGTTCCTACCTTACGATAGCTTCCTAGAGGTCTTCCCCTCTCTAATCTAGTTACTTAGCTCGTAGAAGAAGAAGGTATTCTATTATCCTAACCGTAGACTAAGGAAGGTTTTACTATATAACTATTTTTAGTTCGATCGGAAGGACGTATTCTTTACTAAGTATTATCCTAACTAGAGTTATACCGGTTGTTCTATTAACTATTATCCGTTCGGCCTAAAGTATTACTAGTAATAAATCTTTCTAAGGTTTCTAGTTCCCGTTCGTTACTTGTTAGAAGGCTTCCTATATTATTAAGTAAGACCGTTCGATTCCTCCTTAACCTTAACTTTTATATAGTAAAATCTTAATCTTTCTAATATCGTATAGTTTTAGAAGCGTATCCGTATATAGCTTATTCTTAGGACCTCTATTAACTCTAATTTCCGATATAATACCCTATCGATAGATTAGTTACTTAAAGATAAAATCCGCGATATTCTTAGACGTAGGTACTAAACGGAGTACTCTTACCTTAGTAGGGTCCCTAACGGGGCGGGGCGAAACGGGGGGGGTCGGGTTAGGGGCGGGTTGGGGCGGGTTTTAGGGGCGGGTTATAAAGCTATAACCCTAAGCTAACCCGCCCCGCCAAGCCTTAAACCCGCCCCGTTAGTTAGGGGCGGGTTTTTAAGGGGGGAACCCGGAGTTTTTTTCTAGAAACCTTAATAACTATAGATCTATTAGATATATTTTAATTTTTTAAATACTTATTATAGTCTCTAGGTTATACTCTATCTAATAGGAATATTATATATTAATATATCTATATATATAACTATATAAAAATCACGTGGAAAACCTAAACGGGGCGAACGGGGCGGGTTTTCTTCTAAACTATAACCCGCCCCGGGACCCCGCCCCAACCCGTTAAAACCCGACCCGCTAACGGGGCGGGTTCCCTACCCTATAACCCGCCCCAACCCGCCCCGTTAGGGACCCTATACCTTAGGCTAACCGCTTAATTCCTCTCTTGCCTGAATAAGATAGCTATAACTACCTTATAGGGTAATTGTCGTATAATTAATAGACTATCTTACGCTAAGAATCTTACTCCGAATAATAGTCGTATTTAGAGGTTCTACTACGTACGCTCGATCGCTTATTTAATATTAAGGATATTCTTTAATCTATTTACTAACGTCGTTATAGTACCCGTCCTAGTAATATCGATTCCGAATAAGTACTACGGTAGTTTCGCGCCCTTTATAGCCGTATTTATTATAGAGGGCGACGATAATTTCCTTTCGTTAGTCCTTATTATTAATTACGCGACGGTAGGCTTATCCTTATTTACCTCGCTTAAATAGTTATCGTCTAGCTATAAGGTAGCCTATTACCTTTCTTTTTATAGCCGTTATCTATTTACCTTTAAGATAGTCCGCGACTTTTAATATTATAAGCTAGTTAGTAATCGCTTAGTATTCCGCGGTATATTCGCTATCTAATCCTTCCTAAGGTTCCGATAAACCGAATTCTCCGTATTCCTCGTTCTAATCTATAGAACTTTCGCTACTAGTACTATCGTTATTTTCTAGACTAGGTACGGTTATCGGGTAGAGCTAGATCGTATACTATAGGTTACGCTTATAGACGTAGATACTAGAATAGTAAAGGGCTCCAAGTCGTCGATCGATAAAATCCTCGATATCAAAGTTAGGAACGGTAGGGATATCCTTTTTAGGTACGTTACTAAATTAGCGGGAGAGTCTATTAGCTACTATATTCTTTTTCCTAGGAACGTATCGGATATTAAAATCCTATATCCAAATCTATACGAGCTATTATATAACTAGAGATCCTACTTTATCCGAAGATACTCTATTAAGTTAATAGATTAAAGTCCGGGCGTCCGTTTCGACTACGAAATACGTTCCCTAAAGATAGAGATAGAATTTCTTAAGAGCGTATAAAAGGGCGTAGTATTCTAGTTTAACTATATTATATTTCCTTTCTAATAGCGACTAGCTCCTACTTTTATATTAGTACGGGTATCTCTTACCTAGTTCGTCTATTTATTATAGGACCGCTCCCTATTCTTCTCCTAAAGTATCTACCGTAAGAATAATCTCGCCTAAATCTAGTTCGTATATAACCGGTCGTAGTATAGGTATAGTCGTAAGTACTTCCTAAAGAGTTTTTATTACCTTATCTTATTCCTTTCCCTAATAGAATTCTAAGTCCTTCTTAAATAATACGAAGATAGGTTTCGAAACGGTAGTAAAATCCTATATCTAGATTCGGTAATAAATATAGACTCCGATAAAAGCTCTTATAGACTTAATAGACCTAGGAGTCGACTAGTTCAAAATAGTAGCTACCTTAGAAGTATTCGGGTATCGTCCTTCTCGATCGTAGTAGTATTTAACTATATTTATACCCTCTTTATAAATATCGAACTTTTCTCCTAATATCGTTACTCCTACGCGTTCAATGTCCGTAAGAACTATATCTAGCCTAACTATATATTCTAAGACCCCTCGACGTACTCCTTTAAGCTTAGATTCCTTATCGTTATTATACTTCTTCGGGGTTCTAGTAATTATATCGTCTACGTAAATATTACTATATTTAAACTAGTAGGAAATAATTGTCTTAGATATATAGTAAAATTAGGCTACTAAGTTCGTTACTCCTTAAGGTAGAGTAGTTATTTATAAAAGACTAAACGGGTATATAAATAAGGTAAGATCGTAACTTTCTTTAGTAAGTTCTAATTGGTCGTACCTAGAGAAAAGGTTAGTAAGCGATATCTATACGTATCTAGTAAACGAGTTAGAAAATTTATCGGCCGTTAGTAGTACGTTCGCGTCCCTAATAGTAACTACGTTAATATTCGTAGCGCTATTAATTAGCTAATACTTACCGTTTTTCTTTAAGACTAAAAACTATAGATTACGATATAAGGTATAACTAGGTTCAAGTCTTCCCGTCTTAATTCTTTCGTAAAATATCTAATAAATCTCGCTTAATAGAGCCTTAGGGATATTAAAGGGTTTCGCTTACTAAGGTTCGTAGTCTACTACTCGGAAAACTTATACTAGTACTACTTCTTTCCTAATTTTACTATATTCTTCGAAGCTTTATACGAGGGTAGGTTCTTATCGTATAAGTATTTCCTTAACTAGTAATCGTTCGTTTGGGCTAAGGGACTAGTTAATACGTATATTATTAAACCGGAGTTCCGTAAGCCGAGTCTAACGAGGGAAACGGGCGTAGCGTTTCTCGAGGAATCTATTAAGGTAATAGTAAGGTTCCGTACTAAACTACTCTTTTAGTATTATATCTCTCTAATCTATACGACCGCTAGGTATAGATCTATTAGTAAGCTAAACGTTCTAAGGTTAGATCTTATCTACTTTCTTCTTATATATACTATTTACGTATTTCGTTCTATATTTTGTCGGGGAGCCAGTCGAAAATAAGGAAATCCTTAGGGAAAGTAGGTCCTATTTATCTAAGTATCTAAATATTAGTAATCCGGTCCAAGACTTCGCCGGTATAAGGCGACGATAGGTAAATATTTAGTACCTTATCTACTATTCCTATAGAAGCTTATCCCTTTCTTTTTATAGCTTTATCTCGTTTACTATAGTAGCTATATTAAGTCTAGTTATAGTATAAGTCTTATTATATAGAAGTCTCCTAAAGTCTAGCTATAAGAGAAACTCGTCGTAGATCGGATCGTTAAAAAGCTATTCGTATATATTCTAGCCTAAGTTTAGTACTAGAAGCCTTAGGTTTCTTATATATATAGCGGATATCCTTCTAAGACCTAGGACTCCGCCTCCTTATTTTCCGAATCGTCCGAATTAGAATTATCTTCTTGGTCTAACCAAGTATAAGGGATTCGAAGACTAGACTTATACCTATCGTATAGGAATTCCGAGATAACTACTTACTATATAACGCTCTATTCGCCGTTTATAGAGAATACCTTATACGAAATACTACTATCCGCCTTAGCCTATATAACGAGACGACTCCGTACTAGGAAGGGTTAACTTAGTATTATTCCCTAAGAGTAGTCCCTAAGTACTATAAAGACTATATTTTTATAATTAAAGTCTACTCCGGCGATCCGTATACGCGCGCTAGTCTAGCTAACTAGAGGAACTCTCCTCCTATTAGTAACCTTAAGCTTATCTAAAACTAGTCCCTAGATATCCTACTTAATACTATTAACTACTAATCTATAACTCCTTATAACTCCTTTAGATATAACATTTACTTCGGCTCTAGTATTATATAACGCCTTAATCTCTAGTTTTCCAATCCGAGCTATTAAAGTAGGGCTCCTTATAGAGACGCGAGAACGGTTATTATCCTTATTAATACGAAGAACTATTTCTAAAGTTAGTTCCTACTCTTCCGAGCGTAGCGCTATAATTCCTACTCCTTATTTTATTCCGTCCGCTTTCTATCTTTCTTCTATTTTCCGCTTCCTTTTAGTAGCTTTTTCCTATTTCCTTTATTCTATTTCCTCTATTTCGGGACGGATGTTGTTAGCTAATTATTCTAGTAGGGACTTATATAAGAGATCTCTAAATACCGGAATATAAATAATAGTATCCTAAAGACTAAGTTATACTAATTACTAGAGGATATTCCCTACTATATATATTCCGTCGGTAGCCTTATCTTTCTTTATAACGTACTACTTAAGAGTCGGGTTCCTAGGCTTACGAGTTTTCTTTAGTAGTTCCGGTAGTAAGTTCCCGAGGGTTACGTCTAGTTCGTTATCTTCTAAGTCTAAGTCTATATCCGAGTCTCCTTCGCTATTCTATTATTCCGCGGTCTTAGTAATATAACTATATACTATATACTTAACTATCGGGGCTTTAGATCTACTAGACTTAGTAACCCTAGTAGGCTATTTTCCTTTTACCTTTTCTAATAGGGGTTTTCGTATAGATAAACGTAGTTAGGTAGTAGCCGTAAGGATAATAGAAGGTATAAATCCGCCTCCTCCTACCTTACTAATATTCGATACCTAAACCTATATACTAAAGTCTTCCTACTCTAAGTCGCTTAATTCAATAATTCTAATAAATAACTTAACTATCCTAAATAACGAAATACTACTAGAGCCCTATTAAGACTAAGCTAATTAAGTACGGATCTAGTTACTATAGTTCTAGCCGTTAATAATTCCTCTAATTTTCCCGCCTAGAGCGGCTAAAGTTCCCTAGTACTACTATCTAGGTATTACGTTTATATTCTAATAGTAAATTCCTTAAGTAACTAGTTCCGTAACGTTAGGGTATATCCGTTTATAATATTCTATACTTCTATAGCTCCTATAACCTCTCTTTTCCGATATTCTATTCTAGGTAGTCTATATAGGGGGCGGCAACGAAGAAGGGATCAAAGGGTAGTTAGTAGGTAGGGCGGTTAGGTTCGGGTTTCTTAGCTAGGCTAGGGGTGGAGGCTAGGGGTTACTAGGGATACTAGTAGACTAAATATTAGCGGACTAACTATATTAGTTAGCGGTATTCTAGATATACTAGGAGGACTAGTTAGTATTAGCTAGCCCCCTATAGTAATTTCTACGTAGGTTAGTATAAATAAAGGAACTTCCTAATAGTATAGTATTGGACTAAGTAGAAGAGCGAAAGTTATTATAGATCTAAATATTAAGTATAGTAAACTATTTTATATCTCTCCTAGCTACTACTATAGCAGGATCCGTACTTTCGGTAATAGCGAAGAGTAGGACGTCCCTAGAAGTATTTATTCTACGAAGACCCTTAAGAGCTTTAATAACATTAGCCCTAAGTTAAGATTTAGTAGTTTTAGGTTTTTCTTCAGCTATAGCCTCGTTCCTTCGAAGGACTATTCGTTTAATAACCCTATCGAGGGCACTTCCTTTATAACTATCTAATATAAAGAGTAATATATTCTCGTTACTAATAACAATCCGTTTAGCTTTAAGGATAATCCGTTTAATATCGTTAAAGGTAGAGCGAATACGAGGGTCGATATTAAGCGTTAGGTTAACCTATTAACGAACCGATTCTAGTAATCTACTAAGGAAGGTCCTACTTATAGTAGACCTAGTTAGTTTATCGGTATTAATAATAAGTAGATAGTAGTTCTTGAATTCCTTAATAAAGCTACGAGTATCTAGTTTCTAAGAGGCGCTTTAAAAGGTAAGTTTATAGAGGTAAGCGGTAGTTTCCTTTCGCTAACGGTTATTAGTAGCGATATATTCCTTATAAAGAGATTTACGGAGAGTTCTATAGCTACGTTCCTTATAGCTACCTAAAAGCTTAATATCGTATAGATAGCTAGACTTAATATTACGAGTAAGAGCCTAGATCTTATAGGTATCGTCGGTAATATCGTAGGTATCGAAGGTATCTTTAAGGCGAATAAAGAAGTCCGTAATATTCCGACTATCGAAGCGTTCCTTAGAAGAGAGCGTATAGTTCTTAAGATTAAAGGCTTAAGCCTTTCTTTCCTATCTTCTAGTAATAGTAAAATCCTTAAGGGTATTAATAAGGTTAATTATATTAGAACGAGTAGCTAGTCCTTTAATTATAGGGCTAAGATTAGCCGTAGACGGGTTACTAGAGGGAGGGCCGGAAGAATCCGAAGGGGTTCTAGTAGGAGGGATCCTTTAGTCTAGGCGTAAGTATATAGGTATTTCGATTTTTCTTTAGTCTTAAGTTGTTCTATTTGTTTTATATTATATTCGTTCGCGTACGTTTCTTAGAGACAAGAGTATTAATACTAAGAGTTCCTAGATAATTTCGAAGATAAGTAGCTAAAAGGAGTTAGATCTATACGCCGATATACGGAGTTCGTAGCCTAGACGGCGAGAGTAGTACCGTTTCGTATATAGTATAGTTAGGCCTCTCTTTTCTAACTTATTAGATAAGGGTGTATAGGCTATAGAGGGTAATATAATAATAGTATAGGTAATCCTAGGTATTTTCGTATAAAGTATAATTTCTACTAATAGGATATCCTAGACTTAGTCTAAGGAGTTAAAAGAACTAGGATATTACTAGTAATTATTTTAAATTCTAATTTTCCGTTAGTATAGCTTAGGCTTAGACCTTTATAAAGATTTTTTCTATTTCTAAGTTTAGTAATAGTTAGTTAATCGAGTATTATTCGGTTATAAGGAGAGAAAAGGTCGGTTCGAAGGTACGAAGTAATACTAGTTAATATTCGTATAAAAAAGTTCGAAGGTATTCTAAAAAACGGTAGTTGAAAGTCTAAAGCCGAGAGACCAAAGTTAAGAGTCTAAAGTCGAGAGTCTTAAGTCGAGAGTCTAAAGTCGAGAGTCGTATATAGTCTAGTATTCGAAGGAAAGTTTAAAAGTCTAGTAGTCGAAGATTAATATACGAAGTTCCTTTTCGATAGTCTAATAGTCCTATAGTTAAGTTAATAGTAAAGAAAGAGAGTCCTAAAGTCCTAAAGTCTAATATTCAAAGTCTAATATAAAGCCTAATGTTCGAGAGTTCGATAATCTAGTCTAAAAAGAGAGAGAGAGCATCCTAAGTATAAGTTCGATTATAATACTATAATAGCTACTAGGAATCGTCTTAGCTATAGAGAGAAACCCTAGTACGACCTCCAAAATATAGGTAAGATAAGCGTAGATAATATAGTATTAGATTACTATTAACTTCTAACGCTTAGCTACTATACAAAGGTAAGGTAATAGGATCTTTAAGTATTTCGTAAAGAGATAGATAGGGCAGTTTATAAAGAGATAGATAAGGTAGTTAGGGGTAGAGAAGAGAGAGTCTAGAGTTAACGTAAGTAATAAGAATTAGATCGTATTATTATATTATCTTAGTTCCTATATACGCACCGTTAATCTAGTTCCTATATTATTAATTGTTAGGGTTCTATAAATTGTAGTATTATAGTAGTATATTATATTATTTCTTGTATATTATACGTGTCTTATATCCTATTCCTATTCTACTTCCTATTCTAGTTATATACCTTTATCCCCCTTATAGTAGGCCTTGGTTAGATTACTATATCTCCTATAGTATTATTTCTAGTACTTCTCGTAGGCCTAGGTTAGAGGGTTACTATCCTAACTACTTCTTTATAGCTAGATTCTCTAAAACTAAGTATAGCGGATACATTAATAGGGATCGTAGGGCTATAGTAATAACGCCTAATACTATTAGTTATATTCGGAAGCCAATAGGTCCTAGTTTAGGTTGGAGTTAAAGGTAGAAGGATAGTTATTAGTTGTATTAGGGGAGTTTCGGTATTGCTTTTTAGGTTTTTAGGGTTTATAAGTTGATTTACTAAGTGTTTTCCTATATAAACCATTCCTATATAAGGGTTTGGTAATAGTATAAGGGTCCTAGGGTATTCTAGTAGTTAAGGAGTTTGGTTTTATAGTTTCTCTTTAGATATAGCTCTTAATTAAATATTACGTATCCAATAACTTCCTAATTTAGTAAGGTATTAGATCTAAGGAATTTTCGGTTTAAATAGACTATATAGTAAGTGAAGTTACTTTGAAAATAAACGTATATAAAAAATAACTAGGTCGGGGGTAGTATATTCAAAATATATAAAAATATAGTTTAGCCTACTATACTATAGTTCTATAGTTATTAACTATTATCTATAATTTTACTAAGACGGTTTACTTAGCCTTCTACTCAAATATCGAGTTCGTTAGTAGAGACTAATATTATAAGGCGGTTATTAGGTATCCTTTTAGTAAGTATATCTACTAGGTTATTATTACTATTTATCTAGCGTACCTCTATTATCTCCCTTCTCTCGTAGGATTCCCTTAGTACTTGAATATTAATTATTAGACGCTTCTCCTTTATTATTCCTAGCTTAACTAGGTATTTATATAAAGAAAAGGAGTCTATATAAATTATAATAGGTATAGGAGGTAACCCTAGTTGATTTAGGATCTAGAAGATAGTAGCCGTAAAAATAAAGCCTTTATTAACTCCGTTAGATATAGCGAGGATTTCGGATACTAGAACTAATCGAGTTACTCGCTTTACCTTAATTGAAGACTAGTAAATAATATTCTATTTTAGATTAAACTTAAAATAGCCTAGGGATTTATTCTTAAGTATAAAAAGGGTTCTAACTAGCTACTTAGGTCCTTATTATTTGCGAAGGATCTATTAACAAAAATAAATAACTTTGAACTAGGAAGACCAAGTAGAATAAAGGTTAAACTTCTATCTAGATTATCTTTCTACTAAATTAGGCGCTTGTTTAGGGCTTTTATCTCGTTAGGGCCTAGGTCTTAGTATTATACTACTATAGAGAGGTCGAAAGTAGCTTCGGGTTAATAGATTAAGGTAATATATACTCCTCTAGCCCTTTATTAGATATAGGATTATTTAGGGTTAGGAGATACCTAATCGATAGGAAAGAGTTTCTCTCCTTAGCCTTTCTATACTATAACTAGATTTGTACCTTGCCGGGACAATATACAGCTATTAAAAAAGATACTATTATCCGGATTAAGTACTTCTACTAGCTTTACGAGGAAATTAGCTTAAGATCTAGCTATCTCTTCCTTATCCTTAAACTTAGAGTTGTATAGTATTAAAGTATTATCCGTTTATATACCGATAATACTAAAATCATCTCCTTTTATAATTAGGAGGTATAGGTGTTAGTTAGTTACCAACTAGTAGGTATCGATTAACTAGTAGGACTAGCTAGCTATAACCTATAGGTATCTTAAGGGGGGGTAAAGGAAAAGATAGGTAAAAATAAACAACTAGTATATCTATATTCTTAAGGCTTAATTATTATAACTTAAGTTGCAACTAGGCTATATATATATAGAACTACGTAGTACGTGATCTAGGTACTACGTAGTATACTAAGTCTATCTAGGTCCAAATAATAGGTTATAGATAGATATAGCTATATTAAGTTTCGAGATATAGTATTTATAGTAGGTATTAAACCAATATAGGCCTACCTCTATAATACTATATAAGGGCTTCTAGATAATAATAAGGGTGCCTAGTAGGTAGAGATATTTAAGTTCTCTAGGAAGGTTAATAGTAATAGGTCTATTCAGGGTAGTTTTCGACTAAATATAGGCCTAGGAGATATCCCTAAGTATAAGGGTAAAGTCGGATTATTTCGAGGGTTTCGAAATCGATTCGTTTTCGAGTATAAGTAGAGTTATAGTAATATAAAGAATGATTCGTTAACTAGCTCTCTAGATTATAGGCGATTAATAGAGGATAGCTTCCTTAGCTATATTATTAAACCCTTATACTATAAGGTAGGATTTCTTATAGGGTTTATTAGTACCCTTACCCTTAATTTCTCGTACGATACGAGCGTCGAAAATACGTTATCCTAGAGGGGGTATATAGTTAGTAGAGAACTAAAGAATACCTCTTTTAATAAGGTTTTCCATTTCCTAGAGATCTAACTTAGAAAAAGGTAGTTCTAAGGAGTCTAGTAGACCTTCTATACGTAGCTTAAAGTAAAGCTCTAGATCTACTTTTTCTTTTATAGAAATAAAAGCCTAATTAGTAGTTAAAAAAAAGTTTAGTATTCTTCTAGGGCTATACGTTACGCTCTCGTTCGATACGAAGAGATTATAACCTATCTATTTACTCCGGTAATACGCGAATTAATTATATTTAGAGTTGCCGTATTAGGTTTTAGTATAGTAGTAGTATTTTCGTTAGTAGATAGTCGATTTCTTCGCTAGTTTCCTAGTTAGTCCTCTAGTTACTCCTCTAGTTATTCCGTATTAGAATCTGAAAAACTAGGATCTATAACTTCGATTACTAGTCTTTTATAGAATACCTTAATATATAAAGATCTCAAAATAACGACGTTGTTATTTATTCTAACTATATAGTTATAGTCCTATACCTTTTTTTAGGGTCCCTAACGGGGGGGGTCGGGTTAGTAGCGGGGCGCGGCGGGTTTTAGGGGCGGGTTATAAAGCTATAACCCTAACCCGACTAGCCCCGCCAAGCTTTAAACCCGCCCCGTTAGTTAGGGGCGGGTTTTTAAGGGGGGAACCTGGGGTTTTTTCTAGAAACCTTAATAACTATAGATCTATTATATATATTTTGATTTTTTAACTATTTAGAAAAATCTCTAGATTATACTCTATCTAATAGGAATATAATATATTAATATATTTATATATATAACCCTATAAATATTACGTGGATAACCCGAACGGGGCGAATAGGGCGGGTTTTCTTCTAAACTATAACCCGCCCTAGGACCCCGTCCCAACCCCTTAAAGCCCGACCCGCTAACGGGGCGGGTTCCCTACCCTATAACCCGCCCTAACCCGCCCCGTTGGGGACCCTACCTTTTTTAGAATATAAGGCCCTCTCTAGCCTCTATTCTCTCTCTATATAAGAACTTTACCGCCAATTAGTAGCGTAAATAGTATAATTAGGGTAGGTCTATTACGTTAAGAGAGTATACTTACTACTTATTCCCTAGCTCGAATTTAACGGAGTTCTTTTATTACCTTTTTAACTATATTTACTCTTTATAGGATTAATTAGCTAGGAGGGAAAGAATCTATTATCTTAGGGTAAGCCCTAAAGATAAGGAGGGTAGGAATAAGTCTATTTAGTCCTACTATATCGTTTATAGCCTTAACTACTAGTTATAGGATAGCTAGATTACTCTCTAAAGGTAGATCTTCCTTAATAGGGTCCCCAACGGGGCGGGGCGAAACTGGGGGGGTCGGGTTAGGGGCGGGGCGGGGCGGGTTTTAGGGGTAGGTTATAAAGCTATAACCCTAACCCGACCCGCCCCGCTAAGCTTTAAACCCGCCCCGTTAGTTAGGGGCGGGTTTTTAAGGGGGGAACCCGGGATTTTTTCCTAGAAACCTTAATAACTATAGATCTATTATATATATTTGAATTTTTTAAATACTTAAAATAATCTCTAGGTTATACTCTATCTAATAGGAATATAATATATTAACATATCTATATATATAACCCTATAAAAATCACGTGGAAAACCCGAACGGGGTAAACTGGGCGGGTTTTCTTCTAAACTATAACCCGCCCCGGGACCCCGCCCTAACCCGTTAAAACCCGACCCGCTAACGGGGCGGGCTCCCTACCCTATAACCCGCCCCAACCCGCCCCGTTAGGGACCCTATTCCTTAAGAATAGTAAAACAGCGCCTTAGGAGCGTATAGTATCTTTCTCCCTTACTAATTGAATAATATACCTCTATAGGGACCTCCTTAACTTAAAAATCGAGTGAACTTATTAGTTAATTAAATTCGTAGGAGGAGAAGTTAGTTCCTATATCTATAATAATCTAATCTAGTAGTCTAAGGTAGATATCAATCTAAATAGTACGAATATATTACTATATCTCGCCTATAGTTTGACTTGCTAGGAATCGGGCGACTTAGAATATAGTAGCTATATCGACTATATATAGTACTAGTTAGCTATCGATATATAAAATATTAACTATAATCTATATATTGAAAATTAAGTTTTCCTAGAGTGAAAATCTAAATCTCGAAGGCGCCTTTATATTTATATAATAATATTTATAAAGTTTAGAGATAGATTTAATTATATTAGTATCTATATCCTCTTAATCTTCTCTAGAGAGTACCTTAAGGAACATTTTAGCTAGTACGTAGCCGAAACGTCGGTATAGTTACCTTAGTTATTACTCGTCTAGATCGGAGAAGAAAGATTAGTTGAATTAGGATACCTATATAGGTTAGTATAACTAATTAGTTAATAGAGGGGGTAAGATAAGCTCTAAATTCTCTAAAATTACTCTATTAGTAGCCTAAGGGAGGGAAATTTTAAATTCCGAAGTAATAAATTGTTCCGGGAGAGACTATAAGTACTATTACTATATTAATTAGTAGGGTAACTCTAGCTAAGGATAGCTATACTTCCTAATAAGTAGAAACTTCTTTTTACCTTATACTAAAAGGTTTCGGAGGTTATCTATATATATACCTAGTTAGTCTATATCCTTAATATATATAAGAAAAGGTATATTAGCGGGGATAATATAGAAGACAATTTTTCTAATAAGTATAGGAACCTAGGTAGTTCCTAGGGAGGAAGCGTTACCCTTACCGAAAATAATACTATACTAGCCTACTAATAATATATCGAGTTCGATTCGGTCCTATAAGTACTTTAATAGTACTTAGAATTAAGGTTCTCTTACTATAGAAATTCCTACTACTTCTATATCGGTTATTAGTTATAAGTTGACTTGAAACTAGGCTATATATATATATAGAACTACGTAGTAAGTAATCTAGGTACTACGTAGTATACTAAGTCTAGGGTCCCCAACGGGGCGGGGCGAAACGGGGGGGGGTCGGGTTAGGAGCGGGGTAGGGCGGGTTTTCGGGGCGGGTTATAAAGCTATAACCCTAACCCGACCTACCCCGCCAAGATATAAACCCGCCCCGTTAGTTAGGGGCGGGTTTTTAAGGGGGGAACCCGGGGAATTTCTACGGAAACCTTAATAACTTTAGAACTACTATATATATTTTAATTTTTTAATAGCCTATCATAATCTATAGGTAATAGAGTATCTTTTAGGAATATAAAATATATATATATCTATATATATAACCCTATAAAAATCACGTGGAAAACCCGAATAGGGCGAACGGGGCGGGTTCTTCTCTAATCTATAACCCGCCCCGGGACCCCGCCCCAACCCGTTAGAACCCGACCCGCTAACGGGGCGGGTTCCCTACCCTATAACCCGCCCCAACCCGCCCCGTTGGGGACCCTAGTATAGAGGAAACCTAGGGAGCTAAATAGGATCGAATAACGGTAATCTAACTACTATACCTTTTATTATAGGTAGTATCGACTTAAGATCCGAGTTCGTAACCCTACTAAATTAACCCTTTTCTACTAAAAGGAGGTTTTTAGTACCTAAAATTACCCTTATATAGGATATAACTAAAGAATAACTTAACGGTTTTATTACTAACTAATCCTATACCTACGTAATAGTATAGGATAACGAAACCCTATAAGAATAGTTCCTCGATAATTTTAAGGATTAGAATAAGGCCTACCCTAATATAGTCTTAAAAGATAGACTCCGTACGCTTAAGATAGTACTTTGTACCCTACTTCCTCTAGGGAGTCTAGAACCAATTTAGAAGCAAGTTCTCGACGCGATTACGTACCTTAGGGAGGTCTATAGATACTATCCTAGACTAGAACCTATTACTCCTACGCCTCTCTATAAGCCTTAGTATCTACCTATACTAGAAGGATAGCCCTAGTAGACCGAACCCTAGAGAACCGAACCTTAAACTCAACCTCCTAAACCCTAAGCCGAGCCTATCCTACTAGATAATATTACTAGGAGACGTACTAGAATAGCAACCGAGAAATAATAAGTATTCCCTACGTTAGTTAATAGAAAGGATTAGGTCCTCTACGATAAACTAGAGGACCTATATAAGTAAATAAACGAGTATATTATAGGTCCTTAATAACGTTATCTGTATATACCTCTCCTACCTACTTAAGGGTAAGAATAACTACTAGATCGGCTACTACTATACCTACTACTATTATAAAGACCTACTTCGTATATACTAGGTTTCAACGCTCTATCTATCTTTAACAAACGGCCTATATAAGTGAACTTATAGTAGTAATAATAGGTATTTTCCTAAAGACTCGTAGATCTCTCCAAACTATACTAAGATAATATAAAATATAGTAGAGAGGAGTATAACAACCTAGACTTCAAGCTACGTATTTTCAAAGATATAGGCGTTAGGGTAGATATTATAATAGATTAGGATTTAGCCTCTACGCTTCCTATTATATTAAGGGATAAAGCTAGAGAGTACTACTACTCTAAGATAGTTAATAAGAACTTCTCTAGCTATATACCTATAATAACTATACTTTAATACTAGTTCGAGAACCCCTAACGTCGAGAGAAACTCCTAGGAGATTAGAGAAATACTACCCTACTAGAGGTAATCTAGAAACATCCTAATAAGTCCTTACTTAAATATTTCGAGATACTTGTTTACTAGATCTTAAGTATTAAAAGACTACTCCGAAAGATACCTTAAGAGGAGTACGACCAACTCCTAATAGCTATAAAGGGTATAAAAGAGTACTAGTACGCTCAATTTAACCCTTCCCAAGACTTTGATTCCCTTTATATATAACTTAGGAATTTATTTATAGTTATATCTTCGTAATTAGTCCTAACTAGGCTAAAACTATCCTAAGGAGTATATATCTCTAACGAACTCGAGGAGCAAACCGAGTTATAGAGTAAGGATAAGTAAGAAGACGACGAGTTCTACGACGAAAACTACGTATACTTTATAGATAGAACCTATAGGAGAAACTTTAATAATCCTCGAAACCAACGTAGAGGACGTATAAGAGGATTTGCTTAACGGGGATAATATAATCGAACGTCTAGAATACCTTCTAGAACGAGAAAACCACGGGGACTATACTATATCTACGGAAAACCTAACTATTGGATAAGAAACTATTTAATTAAGGAGAGAAAGGCAAGCTACTAGAAATTTAAGGTATCCTAATAAGTAATATACCTTTAGGACTATACTATTAAAGCCTACCTATCTATAGTTAACTCCTACGAAGGTACTTTAGATATTAAAGACGAAGTAGTTATTAAGGAATACTACTATCTCTTTACCGACGACGAATTTCTACCTAAAAACAACGAAGGATTCGTATTATTCGCCTAACAACTCTCTAATAATACTATAGCGTATTTCCTAGCCTCTAAATAGCCTATAAACTAAGTTATAGATAAAAATTTTAGCTTCGAATACTACTACTCTAAAGCAACCTTCTAGGGTATCCTTCCCGATATAGGAGTAGTAGGAATTTCTATAGTAGGAGAACCCTAATTCCAAGTACTACAAAAGTACTTATAGGACCGAATCGAACTCGATACGTTATTAGTAGGCTAGTATAGTATTATTTTTAGTAAGAGTAACGCTTCCTCCCTAGGAACTAGCTAAGTTTCTATACTAATTAGAAAAATTATCTTATATATTATCCCTACTAATATACCTTTTCTTATATATATTAAGGATATAGACTAACTAGGTATCTAAATAGACAACCTGCGAAACCTTTTAGTATAAGGTAAAAAGAAGTTTCTACTTATTCGAAAGTATAGCTATCCCTAGCTAGAGTTACCCCGCCAATTAATATAGTAATAGTACTTATAGTCTCTCCCGGAACAATTTATTACTTCGGAATTTGAAATTTCCCTCCCTTAGGCTACTAATAGAGTAATTTTAGAGAATTTAGAGCTTATCTTACCCCCTCTATTAACTAATTAGATATACTAACCTATATAGGTATCCTAATTCAACTAATCTTTCTTCTCCGATCTAGACG
The DNA here is from genome assembly GCA_004522665.1 of Venturia nashicola. Lineage (NCBI taxonomy): Eukaryota > Fungi > Ascomycota > Dothideomycetes > Venturiales > Venturiaceae > Venturia > Venturia nashicola. The sequence continues at coordinate 88,509 of SNSD01000027.1, forward strand.
AGTAATAACTAAGGTAACTATACCGACGTTTTAGCTACGTATTAGCTAAAAGGTTCCTTAAGGTACTCTCTAGAGTAGGTTAAGAGGATATAGATACTAATATAATTAAATCTATCTCTAAACTTTATAAATATTATTATATAAATATAAAGGCGCCTTAGAGATCTAGATTTTCACTCTAGGATAACTTAATTTTCAATATATAGATTATAGTTAATATTTTATATATCGATAGCTAACTAGTACTATATATAGTCGATATAGCTACTATATTCTAAGTAGCCCGATTCCTAGCAGGTTAAACTATAGGCGAGATATAGTAATATATTCGTACTATTTAGATCGATATCTACCTTAGACTACTAGATTAGATTATTATAGATATAGGAACTAACTTCTCCTCCTACGAATTCAATTAACTAATAAGTTTACTTGATTTTTAAGTTAAGGAGGTCCCTATAGAGGTATATTATTCAATTAGTAAGGGAGAAAGATACTATACGGTTCTAAGGCGTTGTTTTACTATTCTTAAGGAAGACCTACCTTTAGAGAGTAATCTAGCTATTCTATAACTAGGAGTTAAGGCTATAAACGATATAGTAGGACTATATAGGCTTATTCCTACCCTCCTCGTCTTTAGGGCTTACCCTAAGATAATAGGTTCTTTCCCTCCTAGCTAATTAATCCTATAAAGAGTAAATATAGTTAAGAAGGTAATAAAAGAACTCTATTAAATTTGGGTAAGGGAATAAGTAGTAAGTATACTCTCTTAACGTAATAGGCCTACCCTAATTATACTATTTACGCTACGAATTGGCGGTAAAGTTCTTATTTAGAGAGAGAATAGAGGCTAGAGAGGGCCTTATATTCTAAAAAAGGTATAGGACTATAACTGTATAGTTAGAATAAATAATAAAGACGTTGTTTTAAGATCTATATACGTTAAGGTATTCTACGAAAGACTAGTAATCGAAGTTATAGATACTAGTTTTTCAGATTCTAATATAGAATAACTAGAGAACTAACTAGGAAATTAGCGAAGAAATCGACTATCTACTAACGAAAATACTACTACTATACCGAAACCTAATACGGTAACTCCAAATGTAGCTAATTCGCGTATTACTAGAGTAAAGAGATAGGTTATAATCCCTTCGTATCGAACGAAAGCGTAACGTATAGACCTAGAAGAATACTAAACCTTCTTTTTAACTACTAATTAGGCTTTTATTTCTATAAAAGAAAAAGTAGATCTAGAGCTTTACCTTAAGCTACGTATAGAAGGTATACTAGATTCCTCCGAACTACCTTTTTCTAAGTAAGATCTCTAGGAAATCGAAAACCTTATTGAAAGAGGTATTCTTTAGTTCTCTACTAACTATATACCCCCTCTAGGATAACGTATTTTCGACGCTCGTATCGTACGAGAAATTAAGGGTAAGGGTACTAACAAACCCTATAGGAAATCCCGCCTTATAGTATAAGGATTTAATAATATAGCTAAAGAAGCTATCCTCTATTAATCGCCTATAATCTAAAGAGCTTATTAACGAATTATTCTTTATATTGCTTAGGGTCCCTAACGGGGCGGGGCAAAACGGGGTAGGTCGGGTTAGGGGCGGGGCGGGGCGGGTTTTAGGGGCGGGTTATAAAGCTATAACCCTAACCCGACCCGCCCCGCTAAGCTTTAAACCCGCCCCGTTAGTTAGGGGCGGGTTTTTAAGGGGGGACCCCGGAGTTTTTTTCTAGAAACCTTAATAACTATAGATCTATTAGATCTATTTTAATTTTTTAAATACTTATTATAGTCTCTAGATTATACTCTATCTAATAAGAGTATAACATACTAATATATCTATATATATAATACAATAAAAATGACGTGGAAAACCCGAACGGGGCGAACAGGGCGGGTTTTCTTCTAAACTATAACCCGCCCCGGCCCCTAGGACCCCGCCCCAACCCGTAAAAACCCGACCCGCTAACGGGGCGCGTTCCCTACCCTATAACCCGCCCCAACCCGCCCCGTTAGGGACCCTAATATTTCTATAACTCTACTTGTACCTAAAAACGAATCGATCTCGAAACCCTCGAAATAATCCAACTTTACCCTTATACTTAGGGATATCTCCTAGGCCTATATTTAGTCGAAAACTACCCTAAATAGACCTATTACTATTAACCTTCCTAGAGAACTTAAATATCTCTACCTACTAGGTACCCTTATTATTATCTAGAAGCCCTTATATAGTATTATAGAGGTAGGCCTATATTAGTTTTATACCTACTATAAATATATTAGGTATCTCCTAACCCTAAATAATCCTATATCTAATAAAAGGCTAGAGGAGTATATGTTACCTTAAATTATTAACCCGAAGCTACTTTCGATCTCTCTATAGTAGTATAATACTAAGACCTAGGCCCTAACGAGATAAAAGCCCTAAATAAGCGCCTAATTTAGTAGAAAGATAATCTAGATAGAGGTTTAACCTTTATTCTACTTCATCTTCCTAGTTTAAAGCTATTTATTTTTATTAATAGATCCTTCGTAAATAATAAGGATCTAAGCAGCTAGATTAGAACCCTCTTTATAGTTAGGAATAATTCCCTAGGTAATTTTGAGTTAAATCTAAAAGGAAATATTATTTATTAGTCTTCGATTAAGGTAAAGCGAGTAACTAGATTAGTTCTAGCGTCCGAAATCCTCGCTATATCTAACCGAGTTAATAAAGGCTTTATTTTTATGGCTACTATCTCCTAGATCCTAAATCAACTAGGATTATCTCCTATACCTATTATTGTTTGTATAGACTCCTTTTCTTTATATAAATACCTAGTTAAGCTAGGAACAACAAAGGAGAAGCGTCTAATAATCGATATTATAGTACTAAGGGAATCCTACGAGAGAAAGGAGATAATAGAAGTACGCTAGATAAATAGTAATAATAACCTAGTAGATATACTTACTAAAAGGATACCTAATACCCGCCTAACAATATTAGTCCCTACTAACGAACTCTATATTCGAGTAGAAGGCTTAGGGTCCCTAACGGGGCGGGGCGAAACGGGGGGGTTAGGTTAGGGGCGGGTCGGGGCGGGTTTTTAGGGCGGGTTATAAAGCTATAACCCTAACCCGACCTACCCCGCTAAGATATAAACCCGCCCCGTTAGTTAGGGGCGGGTTTTTAAGGGGGGAACCCGGAGATTTTTTACGGAAACCTTAATATCTTTAGAACTACTATATATATTTTAATTTTTTAATAGCCTATGATAATCTCTAGGTTATATAGTATCTTTTTAGAATATAAAATATATATATATCTATATATATAACCCTATAAAAATCACGTGGAAAACCCGAACGGGGCGAACTGGGCGGGTTTTCTTCTAAACTATAAACCGCCCCGGGAACGCGCCCCAATACGTTAAATCCCGACCCGCTAACGGGGCGGGTTCCCTACCCTATAACCCGCCCTAACCCGCCCTATTGGGGACCCTAAGAAGGCTAGGTAAACCGTCTAAGTAAAGTTATAGATAAGAGTTAATAACTATAGAGCTATAGTATAGTAGGCTAAACTATAACCTTCTATATTTCTAATATATAACCCCCTATACTACTACCGACCTAGTTATTTATTATACGCGTTTATTTTTATAGTAACTTTACTTACTATATAGTCCTTTCAAGCCGGAAATTTCTTAGACCCAAAACCTCGCTAAATTAGGAAGTTATTAGATACGTAATATTTTATTTAGAGCTATATCTAGAAAGAAACCTATAAAACTATACTCCTTAACTACTAGAATACCCTAGGACTCTTATACTATCACCAAACCCTTATATAGGAATAGTTTATATAAGAAAACTAGGGTCCCTAACGGGGCGGGTTAGGGCGGGTTATAGTTTAGAGGAAAACCCGCCCCGTTCGCCCCGTTCGGGTTTTCCACGTGATTTTAATTAGGTTATATATATAGATATATTAATATATTATATTCCTATTAGGTAGAGTATAACCTAGAGACTATAATAAGTATTTAAAAAATTAAAATATATATAATAGATCTATAGTTATTAAGGTTTCTAGAAAAAAACTCCGGGTTCTCCCTAGGGTCCCTAACGGGGCGGGGCTAAACGGGGGGGGCGGGTTAGGGGTAGAGTAGGGCGGGTTTTTGGGGCGGGTTATAAGTATAAAACTCTAACCTTACCCGCCCCGCTAAGCTCTCAACCCGCCCCGTTAAATAGGGGCGGGGTCTCGTAACCTAACCCGTTACAACCCGTATATAATACCGTTAGTATATTTAGAATATACGCGGTATTTCTAGTAGTCTTCTAGTAGTTAAAAAGAGTCTTCTAGTAGTTATAACGATAGTCGAAATATTTCTAGTAGTCTTCTAGTAGTTATAGAGCTTATAATAAGTTATATTATAACTAAATCTACAGCTCGAAAGTTAAGAGCTTGAAACTAAGTACGACGAGCTCCGCTCCTAGTTATTAGGCCCTTATTATTACCTTTATAACTACGTCGGCTATTAACTATCGCCTAAAGATCTATACTACCTCTAGGTAATACTGCTAGTAGTCTTATAGCGCGACCCCTCCTACGCCTTCCTATACTTCGGGTAGTAGCTTAGGTTCGCCGACGTATTATAATACGACTACTAATACGATCTCCTATACCCTTAACTATTTCGAGCCGCTTACCTAATAGACCCTTATTATCCCGTCGTAATCTATTCGCCAACCTCCGTATAGGGGGAGAAGCTCCTTTAGCTAGTAGTAGCGTATTATTAGGGTCCGTAGTATCCTCCCTATCGCTAATTTTATCTAACCTCTATATCTCGTTAACTATACGAATAAGTTCCTTAGTCTATTTAGCTCGCTTAGTAGCTAATTTATCTTTAGTTATATAAATATCCCTTCTCCCTATTGAATAGTAGTTAAGTATATACTACTTAGAATCTACTATCTACTTATAGTTACTTACTATTAACGTACTAAGAACCTATACGCGATATAACTTATTATCCGTATTAAAGTTACTAGTAATACTAAACTCTCGTTTAATACTAATACCGGCCGCTTGGATAGCAAAGAGATCCTTTACTATTATTACTATCCGTAGGAACCGGTGCTTAATAGATCTCTATTACTAGAATAGTTCCTTAAGATCTAGCCGTACTTTATCTAGGGATTATTAGCGACTACTAGAAGACTACTAGGGACTAGGGTTTTTACTTACTCTATAAGCGATACTTATCGAACTCTCGCTATATATCTATTACTACGCGCGTCGCTGTTAGGCGCGTATTATACTTAGTAGAAGGCTCTACTACTATACGGAGATCTATAACCGAATCGAGGTTAATATACCCTCGTTAGAGCGATAATAGGACTTCAACGCGGCGTATTACTAGGTTTCGCTGCGTATATTAAGTATTATATAGAACGTATAGTTCCGTCTAATAATATACCTACCAATCGAGTAGATCTTTTAGTATAGGCTGCTATTTAGGCTAGTTCCAAGTATTAAGCTTATAACGAGGATAGAGTAGGATTACTATACTATAGTACTTTCTAGCCTATATATTAGACGTTATACTATAGTAGACCCTAAGCTTATCTACCGCCTTACTATATACCCGACTAATCTCTTACTTCTACCGACGGTTCTTATCTTCAAGCCGTTCCTCTATATTCTCGAGGTATATAAATAGTCGATTATAGATATCGAAGACCGAGTAGATTATTAGGTTACGCGTAGAGCTAATAAGCTACGTATATACCGCGAAGGGACGGAGGATAGTAATAAGGTAGGAAACTTAGCCCTATTTATCTTCGCTTAGGCCAAGGTATCGATATTCCTTATCTATAAATTAATTGATCGGGTCTCTTAATCTTAGAAGTTATATAAGTATATAGTACGTCGAGTCCTATCTCGTCTTAATATCTTAGATATATCGTAGAAGTCGAATCTTAGCCGGAATAGGGTAGTAAGCGCGATACTAGATTATTTAAATCTCTAAGAATATAAGCTATCGGCCTTCGCTTAAGTTAATAAAGATCGTAATTTAACGGGCCTTTACAACCGTATATAGTAGCTTTATAGAAGAATTAGTATTACGAAACTACTAGGAGACTACTAGGAGACTACTAGGAGACTACTAGGAGACTACTAGGAGACTACTAGGAGACTACTAGGAGACTACTAGGAGACTACTAGGAGAATACTAGGAGACTACTAGGAGAATACTAGGAGACTACTAGGAGAATACTAGGAGACTACTAGGAGACTACTAGGAGGCTAAAAGAAGGAAAATAACTTATACTACGCTTAGAGTTAGTAGACTCCCCCCTAGTAATTACTAGAACCCTCTCCTCTTCCTCCGCCTCCTAGTTCCTAACAAACTCCTCCTTTTTCGGCCGATACTTAATATCTACGAGGAGACTGTTATAATATAGTTGTATAATATAAGAGATATAGGGATATAGCGCGATCTCGTTTACTATATTAGGAATATCCCTACTAAGTACCTCAATGTATTTATTTACCAACTATACTATTATTTTGTTATTCGACGCGTTATCCGTAGTAAAAGTAATAACCCTAGTACCGAGATTAAAATACTTAAGGCGCGCTATTATAACTCTAGTAAGGTCCCTACTAGTATAAGCGCTATAGTAGGGCTCGAAACCGATCAAAGCTTCTATTAGGGTCTAATTATAAACCTAGTATACTTTAATTACGAGGAAGCTATTCCGGCGCGGCGTAGACTATCCGTCGAGGATAATTAAGACTTTCTAAGGTACTAGTAGGAGGCGTTTACGGATAGACTCCTCTAACTTCTTTCGTAGGGTAAGGATTTTATTAGTAATAGTTAATAACGAAGGGAGCCGTCGCTTAGGTTCGAGGTATATAACTAGGCGTAGGAATTCCAAGTTATCGATAGTTATTAATAACTACTTATATATAATAATCGTACGAAGGAGTTATTCGTCGAAATTAACTAGGGATAGTATAAGGCTTCTAGCGTTCGCTATCTTAGTCCTAACTCGTCGATTCTAGAGTGGAATGTTAGTAGAACTAAAATTAGAAAACCTAGTAGTCTCCTAGTAGTCTTACGGCTACCCTTAGGCCCTCTTCTATAGTTAGCTATACTATTCCTCGCGCTAAGGAGGTCGATAGATATACCCTCGTCTTTACGTAAGAACTAATTTGACTAGTTCTATTCTTATATAGATATTTTACGACTAGATCGTATCGTATATAGATAGTACGAGGCTTACTAGAAATACGAAGAGCGCCTTTAATAAAATACTACTAGCCCGTAGCTCTCCTATTAGCTCCCTATACTAGAAGGTTAGGGGTAGGGACTAATACATTTTCCCGGTACTATCGTATTATAATCTACTAGTTATAGAACTACTTAGAGTTATTTAGTATCTATTTAAAATAGGCGTCGTTTTTACCTACCGATAGTAGGTTACCTATAGGAGGAGGGACGTAGGTTACTAAAGATAATAAAGCTATAATAGAGAAGTAGTATTAGTTAAGAAGGAATAGTATATAAGTAGTATCTCTTATTTGAAGCTGCTATTATATTTGTAGGAAGTACTAAGAATATAGCTAAGCTACTTTAGGTTCTATAAGGCTAAGAAACTATTTAATAAAGTATAAATATAAAGATACAACTTTAACACGTAGAGATATAAATATATTAATAGTATTTACGGTTTTATATATATATCTTCTATAAATCTACTTACTTCTAGATAATATTATTATATAATAAGCTCGGAATATATTTTTGAATAAAAATTAAATATATTTATTTAATCTTCATTCAAAAATATATAGCTAGCCGTTTATTCTTTAATAAAGTAATTCTTTAATAAAGTAATTCTACAACAAAGTAATTCTTTAATAAAGTAATTCTTCAATAAAGTAATTCTTCAATATATTATTAAGGAGAGATACTTATTTATTAACTATTATAGAAATATTCTTCTTGTATATAAAGAGCAAGTAATTTATAATTTAAATATAAGCCTAGTAGTCTTCTAGTAGTTAAAGAGGGAGATATTAGTATAGAATATATTATTTACTAGTATACTAAATAAAATATTTCCTCCTAGCTCCGAATTTATTAAATTAACTCTTCTTCTTATTACTACGAAGCCTCCTCGCCAATTCTATATCCTTGGACTGAATTGTAACACGATTTATATAAATAGTATAGAGGTTAGTATCTAGGAATAATATATTAGTACTAGTACTAGTATAATAGGTTGAAATATAAGTTACCTTCAAAAAGACTAATAAGATAGTATTCTATAGCCTCTTAGAGTACTTATATTATAGTTACTTAAAATCGAAGATCTTCCTTAAAATTATATATAACCTCTCGAACAAGCCTACTAAATAGTATTTTCTATATAAGGAGGTTAGTACTCTTCTAGTAGCGGCGGATCTTACGTAGAGCAACGGCTAGAAAGCGTTAGAGACTACTAGGATACTACTAGGAATTCTACGTAATATATAATTCTAACTTACTTCCTAGCTTATAACGGTAGGGCTTTCTTATACTACCTATATTACTTTTACCTTTCCTAGTAATTTGTTTTCGAGTAGCTAATCTCCCTAAAGGCTTTACTAGGGCCTTACTACTAGTAGTATTTCGAGCCTTAAGCGTAGATCTTCTTCTAGTAGCTATAATAGTATTTTTACTAGTACTAGTAACTACCTTACTAGCTATTAGTCTCTTTACTAGTATTCTTTTTACTAGTATCTTTCTTACTAGTATCTTTTTTACTACTAGTTCCTTTCTTACTAGTAGTAGTAGTAGTAGTACTACTACTACTACTTCTACTACTACTACTTCTATTACTTCTGCTGCTACTACTAATACTACTACTACTAATACTACTACTACTAATACTACTAGTAATAGTAGTAATATAAATCTCCTCCTTAATTTAGGAATAGAATCTAAGGGTTCGCTAGGATCTTCTAGCATTTGAGTATCAAGTATTACCTAGTTAGAATCCTATAGTTGAGTAGTATCTAGCTTTTTTATAGTAGTATCTAACTCTCCTCTAATAGTATCTAACTCTTAAGTATTATTAATTAGGTCTTTTAGAGTAGTTTCTAGGTCTTCTTAAGTATCCTTAAACTTATTATCTTTTTTATCTGGCTCTTTAGATTTTAGTATTTCAAATAGGGTCTTTTCTCTAGTAGTCGGTTCCTTCTTCTTAGTCTTCCTATACTTACTAATAATATTTCTATTATTATCTACTACCTAAGCATCTAATACTTGCGAAGATAAGGAAATACTTAAGGAATAGCTAGTACTTCTAGTTCTAAGTAGCTCTTCTTTAATTTAGGTACTAGCCGGCTAGGAATTGAGATCTAGATCGCCTAGACTACTAGGATAACTACTAGGCTCTACTAGTTTAATTGGAGGAGAATCTAGTAGAGGTAGAGTAGCCTTTTTTAATTCGTTAGCTACTCGAAGATCTACTATAGAAGTAAGGCTACGCTAGCGGGCACCCTTACTACGTACTATTGAATAATTAGTAATAATTATTAGTTAATTTACTTTTAATTTAGTAGTTACTAGTAGTAATCTAGTAGTAATATAGGTTGAAAAGTAAAGATAAAGCTATATAGATTATTAGCGTACGTACGGACGTAAAAACTCTATAGCGCTAGTAAACTAGCGTACTAATATCGGACGACTATACTTTTCGTACTATATAGCGTAAATATATAAAATACTTCTACCAATTATACTAATTAAATTTACGCTTAACTCCACTTTAATCTCGCTTATTTTATAAGCCTTAAACTACTAGCAAACTACTAGGCTTAGCCTAGCGTAAATCTATAGATCTATAAATAATAGTACTACTAAAACCAACTAAACTCCTCTCTACTAATATTTATATAGTTAAAGAACGTACGCGGCGTAGTAAAAAGAGAGGCTTTAATCTCTAGGTTATAAGGAGTTAGCGCGTATTAAATTAAGTAAAGTTAGAGGCTCGTTAAAAACTAAAAAAGTTTAATAGTTGGAATCTTCTCTTAGATACTAAGTAGCGGTCCTAAATTGCGCAAGCTAAGTAAGCTATTAATAATAAGCGGTAAGAACCTAGTAGTATCCTAGTAGTAATATATACTAATCTAGCCCTAGAATATCAAAAAGTACCTATCCCAGCCTCCTTAAACTAGACCTACTTACGCTTTTCGATTTCGGTAATTAAGATAAAGATATAAATAATAGAGTAGAAGAAAGCTCTAGTTAAGAATCGAGTAAAGAGGAGGAGATAGATATTAATATAATACCCTAGGCTTAGGGTAGTAATGTTACTATACTATTTAACGAGTCCTACGATTAACGCTACGTAGAGTTTTATCTAGTCGTCTTTACGTAAGTAAGACGGTCCTAGTAAGTAATTAGGAAGGGGTTAGCAAATTTAATAAATAGTAGTTTGAATTTAGTTAAGGGTACGTATAATATCTATAAACTTCTTTTAGAAGAAGATTTAGAGGTAAGTCTTTTAATCTCTAGTAGTCTCCTAGTAGTTTCTAATATCCTTTTAGAGTCTAGCAAGCTTATTCTATAATAAAGATAGAGAAGAGTAACTACTAGTCTACCTAGCCGATTAACTACCCTTAATCTCTCCCCTTTAATTTCTTTCTATAGAGTAGGTTACTTTAATACGAAATCTCCTAGCTTATCGCTATAATTTCGATGAAAGGCTTCCTAGTCCTACTTATTAGTAGGATATATACCCTATAGATAAGATTAATCTAAAGGAGAATCTACCTAATAGAGAGCTTAACAATAGAGGTATAGGAGTTGATATTTAGTAAAAAGGTAGAAGTAAAAGAGAGATTTAGTAGAATAAGGGATATAGATAAGGTTAATCTTATTATAAAACTATTAGTATTATAGGCGACTAATAGTTTAGGTTATACTCTTGATATAGATAAGAAGATATAAGAGCTCTAAGTAACTACTAAAAAATTAGCTAATAAAGTTAATAGGTCTAAGGATAAGGATAAACGTACTTTTCAATTAGATATTAAGAGTAATAGAGAGGAAGATAAAGAAGAAGAAGAAGAAGAAAAGGAGGAGAATAACTAGATTATTAATAATATATATATAGAAGATCTCTCTAAATAAGAAAAACCCTAGTTTTAGCTATTATAGTATTATTAAACGTAATTTCTATTTATCTGCTTACTTTGACTACTAGGAGACTACTAGGAGACTACTAGAAATATATAAATATTGAATACAAAATCTACTAACTATTTACTACTAAATCTAACTATACCTCTATACTCTATATAGTTAGGGCTATTATTACTTACTATTAGGTTATATCTTAGTAGTTATATAAGCGCCAAGAAAGTATCACGTGGACCCGTACTAGTATAAACGGGGCGGGTTCTCCTCCTATCTATAACCCGCCCCGGGACCCCGCCCTAACCCGTTAGAACCCGACCCGCTAACGGGGCGGGTTCCCTACCCTAAAACCCGCCCCAACCCGCCCCGTTGGGGACCCTAGTTCCCCCCTTAAAAACCCGCCCCTAACTAACGGGGCGGGTTTAAAGCTTAGCGGGGCGGGTCGGGTTAGGGTTATAGCTTTATAACCCGCCCCTAAAACCCGCCCTACCCCGCCCCTTACCCGACCTACCCCGTTTCGCCCCGCCCCGTTAGGGACATTAAAGAAAACACTTAGTAAATTAAGTTATAAACCCTAAAAACCCGAAAAGTAATACCGAAACTCTACTAACCTAACTAATAACTACCCTACTACTTTCAACTCTAACCTAAACTAGGACCTATTAGCTTCCGAATATTACTAATAGTATTAGGCGTTATTACTATAGCCCTACGATCCCTATTATCGTATCCGCTATCCTTACCTATAGAGAACCTAGCTATAAAGAAGTAGTTAGGATAGTAACCCTCCAACCTAGGCCTATAAGAAGTACTAGAAATAATACTATAAGAAATACGGTAATCTAACTATAGCCTACTCGTAGCCTTAAGGTAATAGTTATAACGATTTAGCGTAATAATAGCCCCTTCTACCCTTTAACGTTAACTACCTACCTAACCTATAGGTACTAATAAGGTTAGTATAAACGAAGGAACTTCCTAATAGTATAGTATTAGACTAGGTAGAGAAGCGAAAGTTATTATAGATCTAATCGTTAAGTATAGTAAATTACTTTATATCTTTTATTCTTTCCTAGCTACTACTATAGCTGGATCCGTACTTTTAGTAATAGCGAAGAGTAATACGTCCCTAGAAGTATTAGTTCTATAAAGACCCTTAAGAGCTTTAATAATATTAGCTTAAAGTTAAGATTTAGTAGTTTTAGGTTTTTCTTTAGCTATAGCCTTATTCGTTTATTCCTTCGAAGGACTATTCGTTTAATAACTCTTTTAAGAGTACTTTCCTTATAACTATATAATATAAAGAGTAATATATTCTTGTTACTAATAAGAATATATTAAACTTTAAGGATAATCCGTTCAATATCGTTAAAGGTAGAGCGAATACGGGGGTTAATATTAAGTATTAGGTTAACCTATTAACGGACTAATTCTAGTAATTACTATAATCTACTAAAGAAGGTCCTACTTATAGTAGACCCGGTTAGTTTATCTTCCTTTTGGCTACTTATCTTCGAAATTATCTAGGAACTCCTACTAGTAATACTCTTATCTCTAAGAAACTTACGCGAACGAATATAGTATAAAAAGAATAGAATAACTAAAGACTAACGAAAAATCGAAATATCTACCTAAATACGCCTAAACTAGGAAATCCTCTATACTAGACCCCCTTTTGACTCTTCTAGCCTCCCCTCTACTTTACCGTCTATAGCTAATCTTAGTCCTATATATAGAGAGCTAGCTACCCGTACTAATATAATTAACCTTATTAATTTCCTTAGGGACTTTACTATTACTAGAAGATAGGAAAGGAAGGCTTAGCCCTTTAATTTTAAAAATTATACGCTCTCTCCTAAGGAACGCTTTAATAGTAGGAATATTACGGACTTCCTTATTCGCCTAAAGGATACCTTTAATACTTACGATATTACTAATAATATTTATAAGATTAGGCTCTTACTCGTAATATTAGGTCTAACTATCTATATAATATTAAGCTTCTAGGTAGTATAAGGGGGATAAAGGTATAGGAATAGAATAGAAAGTAGAATAGGATATAGGAAGGGGATAATAAGGGATAAGAGCTATATATAAAAGGTATAGGTAGAGAGAAGATAACGAATAATAATAATATCGACTAAGTACTATAGTATATAGGCTAAACCTTAGGAATAGAAAAGAACGGAATAATAAATATATAAGACAACGAATAAGAATAATAATATCGACTAAGTACTAATATACTATAGTATATAGGCTAGACCTTAGGAATAGAAAAGAATAGAATAATAAATATATAGGAAGTAGAATAATAACTAAGATAATATAATAATACGATCTAATTCTTATTACTTACCCTAACTCTAGATTCTCTCTCTCTTACCTCCTACTACCTTATCTATCTCTTTACGAACTACCTAAAGATCTTATTACCTTACCTTCGTATAGTAGCTAAGCGGTAGAAGTTAATAGTAATCTAATACTATATTATCTATACTTATCTTACCTATATTATCTTAGGTAAAGGAAAATAGAAAAGAGAAGGGGCTAGGGCGTTCTCTAATTAAAAGCTAGTATAACTCGATATATAAGTTGAGTTATAAACGTCGCTAGTAAAGGGAAGGGTAGGGGGGTTAGATTCTTAGTACTAGAGGAAATAAATAGGGTCCCTAACGGGGCGGGGCGGGGCGGGACGGGTTTTAGGGGCGGGTTATAAAGGTAAAACCCTAACCTAACCTACCCCGCTAAGCTTTAAACCCGCCCTATTAGTTAGGGGCGGGTTTTTAAGGGGTGAACCCGGGATTTTTTTCTAGAAACCTTAATAACTTTAGATCTACTATATATATTTTAATGTTTTAAATACTTAAAATAATCTCTAGGCTATACTATATCTTATAGGAATATACTATTTTAATATATCTATATAAATAATACTAGAAAAATCACGTGGAAAACCCGTTTAGGGTTGTTAGGAGCTAGTACCCTAGAAGCTAAAAGAAAGGAAGAATAGACTATAAAAGGAGTAGAACGAGAGACCGTACGTTAGAGTACGGTCTCCTTATAAGAGTATAAGGAGAGAGCTCCTCCCCCTCTCTAGCTCGTTAGTTAACTTAGTTCTATCTACTATATTACCTTTTAGTATATACTAGGGTCTCTCGTAATATTAAGTTAACTCTCCTCTTTTTTTTTCTTTTTCTCTCGACGCGCTCTAGAAGCTATAGAGACTACGATAGATCCCCTAAAGGGCGACGGCGGCGATATTACGCCGTATAACTATAGTACTATTATCCGGTAATTAATAGTATAGTAGTAGGCTTAGGCTACCCGCTTAGAGGAGTAGGAGGCCTAGCTCTAGAGGGGGTAGGCCGGTCTACTTAAGGCGGACAAAGCCTACGCGGAGCTAAAGGATAACGACGTATCTATCTAGAACCTAGTCTTAGCTATCTAGGACTATAGCCTAGGCGAACCGGACTCTACTACGGATAACCTAGTCTACGGACCTCGAGAATAGTAGCTACTATAATAGGATAGGTCTACGGCTATATTTAGAGATTTTTTTCTTTGGATTTAGAGTTCCTATAGGACGAGGGCCGTATAGAAGCTAGTACTCCCCGCCCCTTTTTACTAGGATACTATTAACGACTACCTAACCTACGAGAAGAGGGCTCGTATAAGGGGTTTTTAGGTAGCGGGCGGCCCTAATAGTAAACGGAACCCCGAGGACTAGGGTCCCTAATAGGGCGGGGCGAAACGGGAGGGGTCGGGTTAGGGGTAGGGCGGGGCGGGTTTTAGGGGCGGATTATAAAGCTATAGCCCTAACCCGACCCGCCCCGCCAAGATATAAACCTACCCCGTTAGTTAGGGGCGGGTTTTTAAGGGGGGTACCCGGAGATCTTTTACGGAAACCTTAATAACTTTAGAACTACTATATATTTCTTAATTTTTTAATAGCCTATAATAATCTCTAGGTTATAGAGTATCTTTTAGGAATATAAAATATATATATATCTATATAGAAAACCCTATAAAAATCACGTGGAAAACCCGAATAGGGCGAACGGGGCGGGTTCTCCTCTAATCTATAACCCGCCCCAGGACCCCGCCCTAACCCGTTAGACCAACTAACAAACCTAAATACTAAGAAGAATTTTAAAGGGGTATAGAACTTCTCGTATCCTAAGATACTAAGAAAGAACTTAAAAGTAAGAAAAGACTCGAAAGAGTTATAAAACCTTAACGCGTATACCGAAGTATTTAAATATACTATAAAATTCTAAATATTTCTAAAAACTAAGAAAGAATTCCAAGTGCTCCTAAAATTATTAGAAATATTAAAAGATCCTATATATTTCTAAAGTAGCCCTATACGCCGCGCGTTTTAACGCTTAGTATAGGAAGAGGCCCCTCGGGAGGTATACTAGATAGTAATAGTAATTATTAGGTTATTACTCTAACAACCTAATTTATTACGATTATATTCAAGTAAAGTCGATTAGATAGGAGGACTTTTCGAGGTAATTAGTTAAAATATTCCTTATAGTTTCCGGTTATAGTAGTATTATACGTAGTATTATTCGTATTTTTCAATTCTAGTTTATTCGTTTATTTTCCTTAATATAGCTTAGCTTCGATACGTATTTCCGACTTAAAAGACTTCTCTCTCCCCTACTAAAAAATTCTACGTCGTCCTATAACGTTCGCCTTCCTACTTCCTATACTCTTTACTACATTCAACGTAAATAAAGGCTAATATATAAACGGTTCCTATATAAAATAATTTAGAACAAGGTACGGTAGCTTAAATAAAATAAAGTAAACTTCCTTACTCTATATATAAAAGGCAACTCTCCTTACCTTTCCGGATATATATATATATATAAAAAAACTAATAAAAAGGAAAAGTAATAAACGTCTACTACGAAGCTAGCTATCCGAGAATCGAACTATAGGAGACTACTAGAAATATATAAATATTGAATACAAAATCTACTAACTATTTACTACTAAATCTAACTATACCTCTATACTCTATATAGTTAGGGCTATTATTACTTACTATTAGGTTATATCTTAGTAGTTATATAAGCGCCAAGAAAGTATCACGTGGACCCGTACTAGTATAAACGGGGCGGGTTCTCCTCCTATCTATAACCCGCCCCGGGACCCCGCCCTAACCCGTTAGAACCCGACCCGCTAACGGGGCGGGTTCCCTACCCTATAACCCGCCCCAACCCGCCCCGTTAGGGACCCTAAACCTAATCTATTATAATTGTATTCAAGTAAAGTCGGTTAGATAGGAGGACTTTTCGAGGTAATTAGTTAAAATTTTCCTTATAGTTTCCGGTTATAGTAGTATTATACGTAGTATTATTCGTATTTTTCAATTCTAGTTTATTCGTTTATTTTCCTTAATATAGCTTAGCTTCGATACGTATTTCCGACTTAAAAGACTTCTCTCTCCCCTACTAAAAAATTCTACGTCGTCCTATAACGTTCGCCTTCCTACTTCCTATACTCTTTACTACATTCAACGTAAATAAAGGCTAATATATAAACGGTTCCTATATAAAATAATTTAGAACAAGGTACGGTAGCTTAAATAAAATAAAGTAAACTTCCTTACTCTATATATAAAAGGCAACTCTCCTTACCTTTCCGGATATATATATATATATAAAAAAACTAATAAAAAGGAAAAGTAATAAACGTCTACTACGAAGCTAGCTATCCGAGAATCGAACTATTATAATATATATACTAGGGTAAAGTCCCTTAAATAGCTAAAGTTGAGTTTTACGAAAGTAATACCCGACTAAGTCTATTTAAGTATAAAGCTAGACTAGTATAATAATAGAGGATACTATTAATTTAACTAAGGATAAACGGGAGGCGAATAGGCGAAGTTACGAAGGGCCGATACGGCGAAAGTCTAAGTAGTAAAAGACTAAGAGAATACGACTACTTTAACCTATAGGATTATCCTCCTAAGGACTATATAGATCTATTCTAATATTGAAATATAAGAGTAGGGAGGCTTAGATAGAGGATAGGACGTAAACCGTTAGTACCGCTAAGAGGGCTACCGAAGAGTAAGAAGCTATTAAAGGGGCTAGAGAAGGAGGAACGGCGAAGGTATTCTCTTAAGTATAAATTCTCGGTTTCGTAGACATATACTTAAGGACCGAGTAGGATTAATAGGTTAACGTAATCTTATCGAAGCTTAAACCAGAAACTATCGAGGAACCTAAGGTAGACCGTACGGCAGGGTTATAAAGGTATAAATACTTCTAGAGGACGAGTAGGACTAGACTAATATTAGACTTAACTAAGGATATAGACCTTAGTAGATACGTACTATACTTAAGGTTTCCTAGATTATAAGCTACTTATTAGATAGGTAACCGCTCCGTAGAGATAGACGTATTCGATAGTCCTAGGGGGAGTTAGGTCGTAGTAATTCCTAATATATAGAAGAGCATTAAAAGCGCGTAAAGTAGAAGAGAATCGAAGAAGTACTTAGTAGAGAAGGATCGAAAAGGGTTAAAAGCGTATATAGCGGAAGAGGATTAAAGAGGCGTATAGGACCCCTAGAACCGCGTACTAAGTTTCTTTATACTAATATATAAATAAGGGATTCTATTAAGGTATAGTATATTAGCTTATTAGCTTAATATATTATATACGTTTCTAATCGTTTCCTTTTCTATATTATAAGTATTTATAAGCCGTTTACGAATCGAATACTTCTCCGTAGTTCCTAGTAATCCTAGTATTAGCTAGGGTCGAATCCTTCTAGTCTAGGAATAATTACTTATAGTCTAGATCGACGAACTAATATATCTAGGTCCTTATTACCGGGTTGCTTTTCCTATTCCTATTCTATATCCTTATCTAAGTAAGTATTGTCTTAAACCTAGTCTTATTCTCGTTCTATCCTATACTCCTAACCGGTATTAAGGAGGTTATTACCTATAGGCCTATCCCGCTAGTAGAAGATCCTAATCCTATTTCCTCGAACTATTTTTTATACTAAAACTCTATTTAGTTCCTTAAGTACGTAGCTACTAATAGGTAATCTAGTTCTCCTATCCTTATATACTTCCGTAATACGGTATAGACCGACCTATATAAAATCTAATTTAGATCCGAAATCCTTAATAATCTTCGTATTATATAAGAGGATAAGTTATCCTACGTCTAGGTTTTTAGTACGTATTCTAGTTTAATATTATAATTCCTAGTACTCGTTTACTTCCTTTCTTATACGTTCCTACCTTACGATAGCTTCCTAGAGGTCTTCCCCTCTCTAATCTAGTTACTTAGCTCGTAGAAAAAGAAGGTATTCTATTATCCTAACCGTAGACTAAGGGAGGTTTTACTATATAATTATTTTTAGTTCGATCGGAAGAACGTATTCTTTACTAAGTATTATCCTAACTAGAGTTATACCGGTTGTTCTATTAACTATTATCCGTTCAGCCTAAGGTATTACTAGTAATAAATCTTTCTAAGGTTTCTAGTTCCCGTTCGTTGCTCGTCGGAAGGCTTCCTATATTATTAAGTAAGACCGTTCGATTCCTCCTTAACCTTAATTATTATATAGCGAAATCTTAATCTTTCTAACGTCGTATAGTTTTAGAAGTATATTAGTATATAGCTTATTCTTAGGACCTCTATTAACTCTAATCTCCGATATAATATCCTATCGATAGATTAGTTTCTTAAAGATAAAATCCGCGATATTCTTAGACGTAGGTACTAAACGTAGTACTCTTAGGGTCCCTAATAGGGCGGAGCGAAACGGGGGGGTCGGGTTAGGGGCGGGGTAGGGCGGGTTATAAAGCTATAACCCTAACCCGACCCGCCCCGCTAAGATATAAACCCGTCCCGTTAGTTAGGGGCGGGTTTTTAAGGGGAGAACCCGGAGATTTTTATGGAAACCTTAATTACTTTAGAACTACTATATATATTTTAATTTTTTAATAGCCTATAATAATCTCTAGGTTATAAAGGATCTTTTAAGAATATCAATCATATATATATCTATATATATAACCCTATAAAAATCACGTAGAAAACCCGAACGGGGCGAACGGGGCGGGTTCTTCTCTAATCTATAACCCGCCCCGGGACCCCGCCCTAACCCGTTAGAACCCGACCCGCTAACGGGGCGGGTTCCCTACCCTTAAACCCGCCCTAACCCGCCCTATTAGGGACCCTAAGTACTCTTACCTTAGGCTAACCGCTTAATTCCTCTCTTACCTAAATAAGATAGTTATAACTACCTTATAGGGTAATTATCGTATAATTAATAGACTATCGTACGCTAAGAATCTTACTCCGAATAATAGTTATATTTAGAGGTTCTACTACGTACGCTCGATCGCTTATTTAATATTAAGGATATTCCTTAATCTATTTATAGACGTCGTTGTAGTACCCGTCCTAGTAATATCGATTCCAAATAAGTACTATAGTAGTTTCGCGTCCTTTATAGCCGTATTTATTATAGAGGGCGACGATAATTTCCTTTCGCTAGTCCTAGTTATTAATTACGCGACGGTAGGCTTATCCTTATTTACCTCGCTTAAATAGTTATCGTCTAGCTATAAGGTAGCCTATTATCTTTCTTTTTATAGCCGTAATCTATTTACCTTTAAGATAGTCCGCGACTTTTAATATTATTATATTATAAGCTAGTTAGTAATCGCTTAGTATTCCGCGGTATATTCGCTATCTAATCCTTCCTAATATTCTAATAAACCGAATACTCCGTATTCCTAGTTCTAATCTATAGAACTTTCGCTACTAGTATTATCGTTATTTTCTAGACTAGGTATAGTTATCGGGTAGAGCTAGATCGTATACCGTAGGTCGCGCTTATAGACGTAGATACTAGAATAGTTAAGGGCTCCAAGTCGTCGATCGATAAAATCCTCGATATCGAAGTTAGGAACGGCGAGGATATCCTTTTTAGGTACGTTACTAAATTAGCGGGAGAGTCTATTAGCTCCTATATTCTTTTTCCTAGGAACGTATCGGATATTAAAATTCTATATCTAAATCTATACGAGCTATCGTATAACTAGAGATCCTACTATATCCGAAGATACTCTATTAAGTTAATAGATTAAAGTCTAGGCGTCTATTTCGACTACGAAATACGTTCCTTAAAGATAAAAGCGGAATTTCTTAAGAGCGTATAAAAGGGCGTAGTATTCTAGTTTAACTATATCGTATTTCCTTTCTAATAGCGACTAGATCCCGCTTTTATATCGGTACGAGTATCTCTTACCTAGTTCGTCTATTTATTATAGGACCGCTCCCTATTCTTCTCCTAAAGTATCTACCGTAAGAATAATCTCGCCTAAATCTAGTTCGTATATAACCGGTCGTAGTACGGGTATAGTCGTAAGCGCTTCCTAAAGAGATTTTATTACCTTATCTTATTTCTTTCCCTAATAGAATTCTAAGTCTTTCTTAAATAATACGAAGATAGGTTTCGAAACGGTAGTAAAATCCTATATCTAGATTTAGTAATAGATATAGACTCCGATAAAAGCTCTTATAGACTTAATAGACCTAGAAGTTAACTAGTTTAAAATAGTAGCTACCTTAGAAGTATTCGGGTATCGTCCTTCTCGATCGTAATAGTATCCGTCTATATTTACGCCCTCTTTATAAATATCGAACTTTTCTCCTAATATCGTTACTCCTACGGGTTTAATATCCGTAAGAACTATATCTAGTCTAACTACGTATTCTAAGACTCCTCGACGTACTCCCTTAAGTTTAGATTCCTTATCGTTATTATACCTTTTCGGGGTTCTAGTAATTACATCGTCTACTTAAATATCGCTATACTTAAACTAGTAGGAAATAATTATCTTAGATATATAGTAAAATTGGGCTACTAAGTTCTTTACTCCTTAAGGTAGAGTAGTTATTCGTAAAAGACTAAACGGGTATATAAATAAGGTAAGATCGCGACTTTCTTTAGTAAGTTCTAACTAGTCGTACCTAGAAAAAAGGTTAGTAAGCGATATCTATACGTATCTAGTAAACGAGTTAGAAAATTCATCGGCCGTTAGTAGTATATTCGCGTTCCTAATAGTAACTATATTAATATTCGTAGCGCTATTAATTAGTCGATACTTACCATTTTTCTTTAAGACTAAGAACTATAGGTTACGATATAAGGTATAACGAGGTTCGAGTCTTCCCGTCTTAATTCTTTCGTAAAATATCTAACGAATTTCGCTTAATAGAGCCTTAGGGATATTAAAGGGTTTTACTTACTAAGGTTCGTAGTCTACTACTCGGATAACTTATACTAGTACTACTTCTTTCCTAATTTTACCGTATTCTTCGAAGCTCTATACGAGGGTAGGTTCTCGTCGTATAAGTATTTCCTTAACTAGTAATCGTTCGTTTAGGCTAAGGGACTAGTTAATACGTATATTATTAAACTAGAGTTCCGTAAGCTAAGTCTAATAAGGGAAACGGGCGTAGCGTTTCTTAAGGAATCTATTAAGGTAATAGGAAGGTTCCGTACTAAACTACTCTTTTAGTATTATCTCTCTCCAATCTATACGACCGCTAGGTATAGATCCGTTAGTAAGTTAAACGTTCTAAGGTTAGATCTTATCTACCTTCTTTTTATATATACTATTTAAGTATTTCGTTCTATATTTTATCGGGGAGCTAGTTGAAAATAAGGAAATCCTTAGGGAAAGTAGGTCCTATTTATCTAAGTATCTAAAAGATAGTAATCCGGTCTAAGACTTTGTAGGTATAAGGAGACGATAGGTAAATATTCGGTACCTTATCTATTATTCCTATAGAAGCTTATCCCTTTCTTTTTATAGCTTTATCTCGTTTACTATAGTAGCTATATTAAGTCTAGTCGTAGTATAAGTCTTATTATATAGAAGTCTTCTAAAGTCTAGTAGTAAGAGAAACTCGTCGCGGATTAGGTCGTTAAAAAGCTATTCGTATATTCTCTAGCCTAAGTTTAGTACTAGAAGCCTTAGGTTTCTTATATATATAGCGGATATCCTTTTAAGACCTAGAACTCCGCCTCCTCGTTTTCTAAATCGTCTAACTTAGAATTATCTTCTTAGTCTAAATAAGTATAAGGGATTCGAAGTCTAGACTTATACCTATCGTATAGGAATTCCGAGACGACTACTTACTATATAACGCTCTATTTACCGTTTATAGAGAATACCTTATACGAAATACTACTATCCGCCTTAGCCTATAAAACTAGGGTCCCCAACGGGGCGGGTTAGGGCGGGTTTTAGGGTAGGGAACCCGCCCCGTTAGCGGGTCGGGTTCTAACGGGTTAGGGCGGGGTCCCGGGGCGGGTTATAGATTAGAGGAGAACCCGCCCCGTTCGCCCCGTTCGGGTTTTCCACGTGATTTTTATAGGGTTATATATATAGATATATATATATTTTATATTCCTTAAAGATACTCTATAACCTAGAGATTATTATAGGCTACTAAAAAATTAAAATATATATAGTAGTTCGAAAGTTATTACGGTTTCTATAAAAAACCTCCGGGTTCCCCCCTTAAAAACCCGTCCCTAACTAACGGGGCGGGTTTATATCTTGGCGGGGCGGGTCGGGTTAGGGTTATAGCTTTATAACCCGCCCCGAAAACCCGCCCCAACCCGCCCCTAACCTAACCCCCCCCGTTTCGCCCCGCCCCGTTAGGGACCCTATATAAAACGAGACGGCTCCGTACTAAGAAGGGCTAACCGAGTATTATTCCCTAAGAGTAGTCCCTAAGTACTATAAAGACTATATTTTTATAATTAAAGTCTACTCCGGTAATCCGTATACGCGCGTTAGTCTAGCTAACTAGAGGAACTCTCCTCCCGTTAGTAACCTTAAGCTTATCTAAAACTAGTCCCTAGATATCCTACTTAATACTATAGGTGAGATGAGTATGGATAATATAGTATTAGATTACTATTAACTTCTACCGCTTAGCTACTGTACAAAGGTAAGGTAATAGGATCTTTAAGTATTTTATAAAGAGATAGGTAGGGTAGTTTATAAAGAGATAGACAAGGTAGTTAGGAGTAAA
This sequence comes from Venturia nashicola, assembly GCA_004522665.1. Classification (NCBI taxonomy): domain Eukaryota; kingdom Fungi; phylum Ascomycota; class Dothideomycetes; order Venturiales; family Venturiaceae; genus Venturia; species Venturia nashicola. Next base: position 111,804 of record SNSD01000027.1, read on the forward strand.
GAAGAGAGAGTCTAGAGTTAACGTAAGTAATAAGAATTAGATCGTATTATTATACTATCTTAGTTCCTATATACGCGCCGTTAATCTAGTTCCTATATTATTAATTATTAAGGTTCTATAAATTGTAGTATTACGGTAGTATACTATATTATTTCTTATATATTATTCCTTATCTCTATATACCGTTCCTATTCTACTTCCTATTCTAGTCTTATACCTTTATCCCCCTTATATCCCCTCCCTAGGTAGACAATACGTCGACCCTTAACGTATTCTAAGATATACGCTAAAACTATACGAGACCAACCAATAAGCCTAAATACTAAGAAGAATCTTAAAGGGGTATAGAACTTCTCGTATCCTAAGATACTAAGAAAGAACTTAAAAGTAAGAAAAGACTCGAAAGAGTAATAAAACCTTAACGCGTATACTAAAGTATCTAAATATATAAAAAAATCCCAAATATTTCCTAAAACAATTAAATATATTAAAAGATCCTTTATATTTCTAAAGTAGCCCTACACGTCGCGCGTATTAACGCTTAGTATAGGAAGCGGCTCCTTAGGAGGTATACTAGATAGTAACGGTAATTATTAGGTATTACTCTAATAACCTAATCTATTACGGTTGTATTCGAGTGAAGTCGGTTAGATAGGAGGACTTTTCGAGGTAATTAGTTGAAATTTTCCTTATAGTTTCTAGTTATAGTAGTATTATACGTAGTATTATTCGTATTTTTCAATTCTAGTTTATTCGTTCCTTTTATTAATATAGCTCGACTTTAATACGGATTCCCGACTTAAAAGACTTCTCCCTCCCCTACTAAAAAATTCAACGTCGTCCTATAACGTTCGCCTTTCTACTTCCTATACTCTTTACTTGGGTTCAACGCGAGAAAAGGCTAATATATAAACGGTTCCTATATAAAAAAAAAAAATTTAGAACAAGGTACGGTAGCTTAAATAAAACAAAGTAAACTTCCTAACTCTATATATAAAAGGCAAATCTCCTAACCTTTCCGGACACACATATATATATATATAAAAAAAAAAACTAATAAAAAGGAAAAGTAATAAACGTCTACTACGAAGCTAGCTATCCGAGAATCGAACCGTTATAATATATATATACTAGGGTATAGTTCCTTTAATAGCTAAAGTTAAGTTTTACGAAAGTAATACCCGACTAAGTCTATTCAAGCGTAAAGCTAGACCGGTATAATAATAGAGGATACTATTAATTTAACTAAGGAGGAACGGGAGGCGAATAGGCGAAGGTTATAAAAGGCCGATATAGCGAAAGTCTAAGTAGTAAAAGACTAAGAGAATACGACTATTTCAACTTATAGGATTATCCTCCTAAGGACTATATAGATCTATTCTAATCTTGAAATACAAGAGTAGGGAGGCTTAGATAGAGGATAGGACGTAAACCGTTAGCGCCGCTAGGAGGGCTAACGAAGAGTAAGAAGCTATTAAAGAGGCTAGAGTAGGAGGAATAGTAAACGTATTCTCTTAAGTATAAACTCTAGGTTTCGTAGATATAAGCTTAAGGACTAGTTAGGATTAATAAGTAAGAGGGTCTAAATAAAAGGATCGATAATTATATTCCCGTAGTCGTGAATCCGGGGTTTCGTAGATATAAGCTTAAGGGCTAAGTAGGATTAATAAGTTAATACAATCTTATTAGGGCTTAAACCGGAGATTATTAAAGAACCTAGGGTAGACCGTACGGGAGGACCTCGAGGGGTATAAATACTTCCTAGAGAACTAGTAGGACCAAACTAATATTGGACTTAACCAAGGACCTAGACTTTAGTAGATACTTATATACTTAAGGTTTCCTAGATTATAAGCTACTTATTAGATAGGTATCTACTTAGTAGAGACCGACGTATTTAGTAGCCGTAGGGGATATTAGGTCGTAGTAATTCCTAATATACAGAGGAGAATCGAAAGCGCGTAAAGTAGAAGAGAATCGAATAAGTACTAAGTAGAGAAGGATCAAAAAGGTCGAAAGCGTATATAGCGGAAGAGGATTAAAGAGGCGTAAAGGTCCCCTAGGATTACGTACTAAGTTCCTTTATACTAATATATAAATAAGGGATTCGATTAAGATATAGTATAGCGGCTTATTAGCTTAGTATTTTATATACTTTACTAATCGTTTCCTTTTCTAAATTATAAATATTTATAAGCCGTTTACGAATCGAATACTTCTCCGTAGTTCCTAGTAATCCTAGTATTAGCTAGGGTCGAATCCTTCTAGTCTAGGAATAATTACTTATAGTCCGGATCGGCGAACTAATATATCTAGATCCTCGTTACCGGGTTACTTTTCCTATTCCTATTCCTTATCCTTATCTAATTAAGTATTGTCTTAATCCTAGCCTTATTCTTATTCTATCCTATACTTCTAACTAGTATTAAGGAGGTTATTACCTACAGGCCTATCCCTCTAGTAGAAGATTCTAATCCTATTTCCTCGAATCGTCTTATATACTAAAACTCTATTTAGTTCCTTAAGTGCGTAGCTGCTAATAGGTAATCCGGTTCTCCCGTCCTTATATACCTTCGCGATACGGTATAGACCGACCTATATAAAATGCAATTTAGATCCGAAATCCTTAACGATCTTCGTATTATATAATAGGATAAGCTATCCTACGTCTAGGTTTTTAGTGCGTATTCTAGTTTAATATTACGATTCCTAGTACTCGTTTACTTCCTATCTTATACGTTCCTACCTTACGATAGCTTCCTAGAGGTCTTCCCCTCTCTAATCTAGTTATTTAGCTCGTAGAAAAAGAAGGTATTCTATTGTCCTAACCGTAGACCACGGAAGGTTTTACTATATAACTATTTTTAGTTCGATCGGAAGGATATATTCTTTACTAAGTATTATCCTAACTAGAGTTATACCGGTTATTCTATTAACTATTATCCGTTCGGCCTAAAGTATTACTAGTAATAAATCTTTCTAAGGTTTTTAGTTCCCGTTCGTTGCTCGTTAGAAGGCTTCCTATATTATTAAGTAAGACCGTTCGATTCCTCCTTAACCTTAACTATTATATAGTAAAATCTTGATCTTTCTAATATTATAAAGTTTTAGAAGCGTATCCGTATATAGCTTGTTCTTAGGACCTCTATTAACTCTAATTTCCGATATAATACCCTATCGACAGATTAGTTCCTTAAAGATAAAATCCGCGATATTCTTAGACGTAGGTACTAAACGGAGTACTCTTACCTTAGGCTAACCGCTTAATTCCTCCCTTACCTAAATAAGATAGCTATAACTACCTCGTAGGGTAATTATCGTACAATTAATAGACTATCTTACGCCAAGAATCTTACTCCGAATAATAGTCGTATTTAGAGGTTCTACTACGTACGCTCGATCGCTTATTTAATATTAAGGATATTCTTTAATCTATTTACTAACGTCGTTGTAGTACCCGTCCTAATAATATCGATTCTAAACAAGTACTACCGTAGTTTCGCGTCCTTTATAGCCGTATTTATTATAGAGGGCGACGATAATTTCCTTTCGCTAGTCCTAGTTATTAATTACGCGACGGTAGGCTTATCCTCGTTTACCTCGCTTAAATAGTTATCGTCTAGCTATAAGGTAGCCTATTACCTTTCTTTTTATAGCCGTAATCTATTTACCTTTAAGATAGTCCGCGACTTTTAAAGTTATAAGCTAGTTAGTAATCGCTTAGTATTCTACGGTATATTCGCTATCCAATCCTTCCTAAGGTTCCGACAAACCGAATTCTCCGTATTCCTCGTTCTAATCTATAGAACTTTCGCTACTAGTATTATTATTATTTTCTAGACTAGGTACGGTTATCGGGTAGAGCTAAATCGTATACCGTAGGTTACGCTTATAGACGTAGATACTAGAATAGTAAAGGGCTCTAAGTCGCCGATTAATAAAATCCTCGATATCGAAGTTAGGAACGGTAGGGACGTCCTTTTTAGGTACGTTACTAAATTAGCGGGAGAGTCTATTAGCTACTATATTCTTTTTCCCGGGAACGTATCGGATATTAAAATCCTATATCTAAATCTATACGAGCTATCGTGTAACTAGAGATCCTACTATATCCGAAGATATTCTATTAAGTTAATAGATTAAAGTCCGGGCGTCCGTTTCGACTACGAAATACGTTCCCTAAAGATAAAGACGGAATTTCTTAAGAGCGTATAAAAGGGCGCGGTATTCTAGTTTAACTATATCGTATTTCCTTTCTAATAGCGACTAGATCCCGCTTTTATATTAGTATAGGTATCTCTTACCTAGTTCGTCTATTTATTATAAGACCGCTCCCTATCCTTCTTCTAAAGTATCTACTATAAGAATAATCTCGCCTAAATCTAGTTCGTATATAACCGGTCGTAGTACGGGTATAGTCGTAAGCGCTTCCTAAAGAGTTTTTATTACCTTATCTTATTCCTTTCCCTAATAGAATTCTAAGTCCTTCTTAAATAATACGAAGATAGGTTTCGAAACGGTAGTAAAATCCTATATCTAGATTCGATAATAGATATAGACTCCGATAAAAGCTCTTATAGACTTAATAGACCTAGGAGTTAACTAGTTTAAAATAGCGGCTACCTTAGAAGTATTCGGGTATCGTCCTTCTCGATCGTAATAGTATCGGACTATATTCACGCCCTCTTTATAAATATCGAACTTTTCTCCTAATATCGTTACTCCCGCGCGCTTAATATCCGTAAGAACTACGTCTAGCCTAACTACGTATTCTAAGACCCCTCGACGTACTCCCTTAAGCTCGGATTCCTTATCGTTATTATACTTTTTCGGGGTTCCGGTAATTATATCGTCTACGTAAACATCGCTATATTTAAACTAGTAGGAAATAATTATCTTGGATATATAGTAAAATTAGGCTACTAAGTTCGTTACTCCTTAAGGTAGAGTAGTTATTCGTAAAAGACCAAACGGGTATATAAATAAGGTAAGATCGCGACTCTCTTTAGTAAGTTCTAATTAGTCGTACCTAGAGAAAAGGTTAGTAAGCGATATCTATACGTATCTAGTAAACGAGTTAGAAAATTCATCGGCCGTTAGTAGTACGTTCGCGTCCCTAATAGTAACTACGTTGATATTCGTAGCGCTATTAATTAGCCGATACTTACCGTTTTTCTTTAAGACTAAAAACTATAGATTATAATATAAGGTATAACTAGGTTCGAGTCTTCCCGTCTTAATTCTTTCGTAAAATATCTAACGAATCTTATTTAATAGAGCCTTAAGGATATTAAAGGGTTTCGCTTACTAGGGTTCGTAGTCTACTACTCGGATAACTTATACTAGTACTACTTCTTTCCTAATTTTACCGTATTCTTCGAAGCTCTATACGAGGGTAGGTTCCCGTCGTATAAGTATTTCCTTAACTAGTAATCGTTTGTTTAGGCTAAGGGACTAGTTAATACGTATATTATTAAACCGGAGTTCCGTAAGCCGAGTCTAACGAGGGAAGCGGGCGTAGCGTTTCTCGAGGAATCTATTAAGGTAATAGTAAGGTTTCGTACTAAACTATTCTTTTAGTATTATATCTCTCCAATCTATACGACCGCTAGGTATAGATCTATTAGTAAGCTAAACGTTCTAAGGTTAGATCTTATCTACTTTCTTCTTATATATACTATTTACGTGTTTCGTTCTATACTTTGTTAGGAAGCTAGTCGAAAATAAGGAAATCCTTAGAGAAAGTAGGTCCTATTTATCTAAGTATCTAAATATTAGTAATCCGGTCTAAGGCTTCGCTAGTATAAGGCGACGATAGGTAAATATTCGGTACCTTATCCGCTATTCCTATAGAAGCCTATCCCTTTCTTTTTATAGCTTTATCTCGTTTACTATAGTAGCTATATTAAGTCTAGTCGTAGTATAAGTCTTATTATATAGAAGTCTCCTAAAGTCTAGCGGTAAGAGAAACTCGTCGCGGATCGGGTCGTCGAAAAGCTATTCGTATATATTCTAGCCTAAGTTTAGTACTAGGAGCCTTAGGTTTCTTATATATATAGCGGATATTCTTCTAAGACCTAGGACTCCGCCTCCTCGTTTTCCAAATCGTCCGAATTAGAATTATCTTCTTGGTCTAAATAAGTATAAGGGATTCGAAGACTAGACTTATACCTATCGTATAGGAATTCCGAGACAACTACTTACTATATAACGCTCTATTCGCCGTTTATAGAGAATACCTTATACGAAATACTACTATCCGCCTTAGCCTATATAACGAGACGACTCCGTACTAAGAAGGGCTAACTAAGTATTATTCCCTAAGAGTAGTCCCTAAGTACTATAAAGACTATATTTTTATAATTAAAGTCTACTCCGGCGATTCGTATACGCGCGCTAGTCTAGCTAACTAGAGGAACTCTCCTCCCGTTAGTAACCTTAAGCTTATCTAAAACTAGTCCCTAGATATCCTACTTAATACTATTAACTACTAATCTATAACTCCTTACGACTCCTTTAGATATAACGTTTACTTCGGCTCTAGTATTATATAACGCCTTAATCTCTAGTTTTCCAATCCGAGCTATTAAAGTAGGGCTCCTTATAGAGACGCGAGAACGGTTATTATCCTTATTAATACGAAGAACTATTTCCGAAGTTAGTTCCTACTCTTCCGAGCGTAGCGCTATAATTCCTACTCCTTATTTTATTCCGTCCGCTTTCTATCTTTCTTCTATTTTCCGCTTCCTTTTAGTAGCCTTTTCCCGTTTCCTTCGTTCTATTTCCTCTATTTCGGGACGGATATTATCAGCCAATTATTCTAGTAGGGACTTATATAAGAGATCTCTAAATACCGGAATATAAATAATAGTATCCTAAAGACTAAGTTAGACTAATTACTAGAGGATATTCCCCGCTATACGTATTCTATCGGTAGCCTTATCTTTCTTCGTAACGTACTACTTAAGAGTCGGGTTCCTAGGCTTACGAGTTTTCTTTAGTAGTTCTAGTAGCGAGTTCCCGAGGGTTACGTCTAGTTCGTTATCTTCTAAGTCTAAGTCTATATCCGAGTCTCCTTCGCTATTCTACTGTTCCGTAGCCTTAGTAATATAACTATATACTATATACTTAACTATTAGGGCCTTAGATCTACTAGACTTAGTAACCCTAGTAGGCTATTTTCCTTTTACCTTTTCTAATAGGGGTTTTCGTATAGATAAACGTAGTTAGGTAGCAGCCGTAAGAATAATAGAAGGTATAAATCCGCCTCCTCCTATCTTACTAATATTCGATATCTAAACCTACGTACTAAAGTCTTCCTACTCTAAGTCGCTCAATTCAATAATTCTAATAAATAACTTAACTATCCTAAATAACGAAACGCTACTAGAGCCCTATTAAGACTAAGCTAATTAAGTACGGATCTAGTTACTATAGTTCTAGCCGTTAATAATTCCTCCGATTTTCCCGCCTAGAGCGGCTAAAGTTCCCTAGTACTACTATCTAGGTATTACGTTTATATTCTAATAGTAAATTCCTTAAGTAACTAGTTCCGTAACGTTAGGGTATATCCGTTCGTAATATTCTATACTTCTATAGCTCCTATAACCCCTCTTTTCCGATATTCCGTTCTAGGTAGTCTATATAGGGGGCGGTAACGAAGAAGGGATTAAAGGGTAGTTAGTAGGTAGGGCGGTTAGGTTCGAGTTTCTTAGCTAGGCTAGGGGTAGAGGCTAGGAGTTACTAGGGATACTAGTAGACTAAATATTAGCGGACTAACTACGTTAGTTAGCGGTATTCTAGATATACTAGGAGGACTAGTTAGTATTAGCTAGCCCCCTATAGTAATTTCTACGTAGGTTAGTATAAACGAAGGAACTTCCTAATAGTATAGTATTAGACTAAGTAGAAGAGCGAAAGTTGTTATAGATCTAATCGTTAAGTATAGTAAACTATTTTATATCTTTTCTAGCTACTACTAGAGCAGGATCTATACTTTCGATAATAGCGAAGAGTAGGACGTCCCTAGAAGTATTCGTTCTACGAAGACCCTTAAGAGCTTTAATAATATTAGCCCTAAGTTAAGGTTTAGTAGTTTTAGGTTTTTCTTTAGCTATAGCCTCGTTCCTTCGAAGGACTATTCGTTTAATAACCTTATCGAGGGTACTTCCTTTATAACTATCTAATATAAAGAGTAATATATTCTCGTTACTAATAATAATCCGTTTAGCTTTAAGGATAATCCGTTTAATATCGTTAAAGGTAGAGCGAATACGGGGGTCGATATTAAGCGTTAGGTTAACCTATTAACGAACCGATTCTAGTAATCTACTAAGGAAGATCCTACTTATAGTAGACCTAGTTAGTTCATCGGTATTAATAATAAGTAGATAGTAGTTCTTGAATTCCTTAATAAAGCTACGAGTGTCTAGTTTCTAAGAGGCGCTTTGAAAAGTAAGTTTATAGAGATACGTAGTAGTTTCCTTTCGCTAACGGTTATTAGTAGCGATATATTCCTTACGAAGGGATTTACGGAGAGTCCTATAGCTACGTTCCTTATAGCTACCTAAAAGCTTAATATCGTATAGATAGCTAGACTTAATATTACGAGTAAGAACCTAGATCTTATAAATATTATTAGTAATATCGTAGGTGTCGAAGGTATCTTTAAGGCGAATAAGAAAGTCCGTAATATTCTAAGCATCGAAGCGTTCCTTAGGAGAGAGCGTATAGTTCTTAAGATTAAAGGCTTAAGCCTTTCTTTCCTGTCTTCTAGTAATAGTAAAATCCTTAAGGGTATTAATAAGGTTAATTATATTAGAACGAGTAGCTAGTCCTTTAATTATAGGGCTAAGATTAGCCGTAGACGGGTTACTAGAGGGAGGGCCGGAAGAATCCGAAGGTATTCTAGTAGGAGGGATCCTTTGGTCTAGGCGTAAGTATATAGGTATTTCGATTTTTCGTTAGTCTTAAGTTATTCTATTTGTTTTATATTATATTCGTTCGCGTACGTTTCTTAGAAACAAGAGTATTAATACCAAGAGTTCCTAGATAATTTCGAAGATAAGTAGCCAAAAGGAGTCGGATCTATACGCCGATATATAGAGTTCGTAGCCTAGACGGCGAGAGTAGTACCGTTTCGTATATAGTATAGTTAGGCCTCTCTTTTCTAACTTATTAGATAAGGGTGCATAGGCTATAGAGGGGTAATATATTAATAGTATAGGTAATCCTAGGTATTTTCGTATAAAGTATAATTTCTGCTGGCGGGATATCCTAGACTTAGTCTAAGAAGTTAAAAGAACTAGGATATTACTAGTAATTATTCTGAATTCTAATTTTCCGTTAATATAGCTTAGACTTAGACCTTTATAAAGATTTTTCCCGTTTCTAAGTTTAGTAATAGTCGGTTAATCGAGTATTATTCGGTTATAAGGAGAGGAAAGGTCAGTTCGAAGGTACGAAGTAACGCTAGTTAATATTCGTATAAAAGTTCGAAGGTATTCTAAAAAAAAGGGTAGTTGAAAGTCTAAAGTCGAGAGTCTAAAGTCGAGAGTCGTATATAGCCTAGTATTCGAAGGAAAGTTCAAAAGTCTAGTAGTCGAAGATTAATATACGAAGTTCCTTTTCGATAGTCTAATAGTCCTATAGTTAAGTTAATAGTAAAGAAAGAGAGTCCTAAAGTCCTAAAGTCTAATATTCAAAGTCTAATATAAAGCCTAATATTCGAGAGTTCGATAATCTAGTCCAAAAAAGAGAGAGAGAGTATCCTAAGTATAAGTTCGATTATAATACTATAATAGCTACTAGGAATCGTCTTAGCTGTAGAGAGAAACCCTAGTACGACCTCCAAAATATAGGTAAGATAAGTATAGATAATATAGTATTAGATTACTATTAACTTCTATCGCTTAGCTACTATATAAAGGTAAGGTAATAGGATCTTTAAGTATTTCGTAAAGAGATAGGTAGGGTAGTTTATAAAGAGATAGACAAGGTAGTTAGGAGTAAAGAAGAGAGAGTCTAGAGTTAACGTAAGTAATAAGAATTAGATCGTATTATTATACTATCTTAGTTCCTATATACGTACCGTTAATCTAGTTCCTATATTATTAATTATTAGGGTTCTATAAATTGTAGTATTACGGTAGTATACTATATTATTTCTTATATATTATTCCTTATCTCTATATACCGTTCCTATTCTACTTCCTATTCTAGTCTTATACCTTTATCCCCCTTATAATACTATTAACTACTAATCTATAACTCCTTATAGCTCCTTTAGATATAACGTTTACTTCGGCTCTAGTATTATATAACGCCTTAATCTCTAGTTTTCCAATCCGAGCTATTAAAGTAGGGCTCCTTATAGAGATATAAGAACGGTTATTATCCTTATTAATACGAAGAACTATTTCTAAAGTTAGTTCCTACTCTTCTAAGCGTAGCGCTATAATTCCTATTCCTTATTTTATTCCGTCCGCTTTCTATCGTTCTTCTATTTTCCGCTTCCTTTTAGCGGCCTTTTCCTATTTCCTTCGGTCTATTTCCTCTATTTTAGGACGGATATTATCAGCTAACTATTCTAGTAAAGACTTATATAAGAGATCTCTAAATACCGGAATATAAATAATAGTATCCTAAAGACTAAGTTAGACTAATTACTAGAGGATATTCCCTACTATACGTATTCCGTCGGTAGCCTTATCTTTCTTCGTAACGTACTACTTAAGAGTCGGGTTCCTAGACTTACGAGTTTTCTTTAGTAGTTCTAGTAGCGAGTTTCTAAGGGTTACGTCTAGTTTATTATCTTCTAAGTCTAAGTCTATATCCGAGTCTTCTTCGCTATTCTATTATTCCGCGGTCTTAGTAATATAACTATATACTATATACTTAACTATTAGGGCCTTAGATCTACTAGACTTAGTAACCCTAGTAGGCTATTTTCCTTTTATCTTTTCTAGGGTCCCTAACGGGGCGGGTTGGGGCGGGTTATAGGGTAGGGAACCCGCCCCGTTAGCGGGTCCGGTTTTAACGGGTTAGGGCGGGGACCCGGGGCGGGTTATAGTTTAGAAAACCCGCCCCGTTCGCCCCGTTCGGGTTTTCCACTTGATTTTTATAGGGTTATATATATAGATATATTAATATATTATATTTATAATATTCCTATAAGATAGAGTATAATCTAGAGATTATTTTAAGTATTTAAGAAATTAAAATATATATAATAGATCTATAGTTATTAAGGTTTGTAGAAAAAAATCCCGGGTTTCCCCCTTAAAAACCCGCCCCTAACTAACGGGGCGGGTTTAAAGCTTAGCGGGGCGGGTCGGGTTAGGGTTATAGCTTTATAACCCGCCCCTAAAACCCGTCCCGCCCCGCCCCTAACCCGACCCCCCCCGTTTCGCCCCGCCCCGTTAGGGACCCTAATCTTTTCTAATAGGGGTTTTCGTATAGATAAACGTAGTTAGGTAGTAGCCGTAAGAATAATAGAAGGTATAAATCCGCCTCCTCCTACCTTACTAATATTCGATACCTAAACCTATATACTAAAGTCTTCCTATTCTAAGTCGCTTAATTTAATAATTCTAATAAATAACTTAACTGTCCTAAATAACGAAATACTACTAGAGCCCTATTAAGACTAAGATAATTAAGTCCGGATCTAGTTACTATAGTTCTAGCCGTTAATAATTCCTCCGATTTTCCTATCTAGAGTAGCTAAAGTTCCCTAGTACTACTATCTAGGTATTACGTTTATATTCTAATAGTAAATTCCTTAAGTAACTAGTTCCGTAACGTTAAGGTATATCCGTTCGTAATATTCTATACTTCTATAGCTCCTATAACCTCTCTTTTCCGATATTCCGTTCTAGGTAGTCTATATAGGGGGCGGCAACGAAGAAGGGATTAAAGGGTAGTTAGTAGGTAGGGCGGTTAGGTTCGGGTTTCTTAGCTAGGCTAGGGGTTAAGAACTTAAGGCTAGGGGTTACTAGGGATACCCGGATACTAGTAGACTAAATATTAGTAGACTAACTACGTTAGTTAGCGGTATTCTAAATATACTAGGAGGACTAGTTAGTATTAGCTAGCCCCCTATAGTAATTTCCGCGTAGGTTACTATAAACGAAGGAACTTCCTAATAGTATAGTATTAGACTAAGTAGAAGAGCGAAAGTTATTATAGATCTAATCGGTAAGTATAGTAAACTATTTTATATCTTTCCTAGCTACTACTATAGCAGGATCCGTACTTTTAGTAATAGCGAAGAGTAGGATATCCCTAGAAGTATTCGTTCTACGAAGACCCTTAAGAGCTTTAATAATATTAGCCCTAAGTTAAGGTTTAGTAGTTTTAGGTTTTTCTTTAGTAATAGCCTCGTTCCTTCGAAGGACTATTCGTTTAATAACCCTATTAAGGGTACTTCCTTTATAACTATCTAATATAAAGAGTAATATATTCTCGTTACTAATAATAATCCGTTTAGCTTCAAGGATAATCCGTTTAATATCGTTAAAGGTAGAGCGAATACGAGGGTCGATATTAAGCGTTAGGTTAATCTATTAACGAACCGATTCTAGTAATATACTAAGGAAGATCCTACCTATAGTAGACCTAGTTAGTTTATTAGTATTAATAATAAGTAGATAGTAGTTCTTGAATTTATTAATAAAGCTACGAGTATCTAGTTTCTAAGAGGCGCTTTATAAGATAAGTTTATAGAGGTAAGTAGTAGTTTCCTTTCGCTAACGGTTATTAGTAGCGATATATTCCTTACGAAGAGATTTACGGAGAGTTCTATAGCTACGTTCCTTATAGCTACCTAAAAGCTTAATATCGTATAGATAGCTAGACTTAATATTACGAGTAAGAGCCTAGATCTTATAGGTATTATTAGTAATATCGTAGGTATTAAAGGTATCTTTAAGGCGAATAAGGAAGTCCGTAATATTCCTACTATCGAAGCGTTCCTTAGGAGAGAGCGTATAGTTCTTAAGATTAAAGGCTTAAGCCTTTCTTTCCTATGTTCTAGTAATAGTAAAATCCTTAAGGGTATTAATAAGGTTAATTATATTACAACGAGTAGCTAGTCCTTTAATTATAGGGCTATAATTAGCCGTAGACGGGTTACTAGAGGGAGGGCCGGAAGAATCCGAAGGGGTTCTAGTAGGAGAGATCCTTTAGTCTAGGCGTAAGTATAAAGGTATTTCGATTTTTCGTTAGTCTTAAGTTATTCTATTTATTTTATATTATATTCGTTCGCGTACGTTTCTTAGAGATAAGAGTATTAATACTAAGAGTTCCTAGATAATTTCAAAGATAAGTAGCTAAAAGGAGTTAGATCTATACGCCGATATACGGAGTTCGTAGCCTAGATAGCGAGAGTAGTATCGTTTCGTATATAGTATAGTTATATCTCTCTTTTCTAACTTATTAGATAAGGGTATATAGGCTATAGGGGGGCAATATATTAATAGTATAGGTAATCCTAGGTATTTTCGTATAAAGTATAATTAGGGTCCCTAACGGGGCGGGGCGAAACGGGGGGGTCGGGTTAGGGGCGGGGCGGGGTAGGTTTTAGTAGCGGGTTATAAAGCTATAACCCTAACCTTACCCGCCCCGCTAAGCCTAAAACCCGCCCCGTTAGTTAGGGGCGGGTTTTTAAGGGGGGAACCCGGGATTTTTTCCTAGAAACCTTAATAACTATAGATCTATTATATATATTCTAATTTTTTAAATACTTTAAATAATCTCTAGGTTATACTCTATCTTATAGTTATATAATATATTAATATATCTATATATATAACCCTATAAAAATCACGTGGAAAACCCGAACGGGGCGAACGGGGCGGGTTCTCCTAGGGTCCCCAACGGGGCGGGTTGGGGCGGCTTATAGGGTAGGGAACCCGCCCCGTTAGCGGGTCGGGTTTTAACGGGTTAGGGCGGGTTCCCGGGGTAGGTTATAGTTTAGAAGAAAACTCGTCCCGTTCGCCCCGTTCGGGTTTTCCACGTGATTTTTATAGGGTTATATATATAGATATATATATATTTTATATTCTTAAAAGATACTCTATAACCTAGAGATTATTATAGGCTATTAAAAAATTAAAATATATATAGTAGTTCTAAAGTTATTAAGGTTTCTGTAAAAAATCTCCGGGTTCCCCCTTAAAAACCCGCCACTAACTAACGGGGCGGGTTTATATCTTGGCGGGGCGGGTCGGGTTAGGGTTATAGCTTTATAACCCGCCCTAAAAACCCGACCCCCCCCGTTTCGCCCCGCCCTATTAGGGACCCTAGGTTCTCCTCTAATCTATAACCCGCCCTAGGACCCCGCCCTAACCCGTTAGAACCTAACCCGCTAACGAGGCGGGTTCCCTACCCTAAAACCCGCCCTAACCCGCCCTGTTAGGGACCCTAGCTACGAGCCTAGCTTTATACGGTAGTACTATAGACGGCGATATAATTATAACCCTAGTACGGGTCGTAGACCGAGCTAGAGCGGCCGCGCCCCGCCCCCCTACGTAAGGAGGGAATAGCGCTATACTAAAGGCGAAGTAGGTATCTAAGGTAGAGCTAGATAGCCGTAAGGAGAAAGGTCTCTACTTCTAGTACGGAGGGAGCGGATACCGTATAAGCGACTACGTATACCGCCCTACTAAGTATTCTACCTAAAAGGGGGTAGGGATAAACGCCTTAATAGTTCTAGCTATAATAGAGACCGCCCTAGTCCTAGAGGTTACTAAGTCTAACCTACTAGGAAAAGAATAGCTCCCCTCTAAAGATAGAGGACGGGAGTAGGTTAAGTACTAATAGAAGACTAGGATACTTACTAGGCGAATATAGACGGATAGGGTCCCTAACGGGGCGGGGCGAAACGGGGGGGGTCGGGTTAGGGGCGGGGCGGGGCGGGTTTTAGGGGCGGGTTATAAAGCTATAACCCTAACCCGACCCGCCCCGCTAAGATATAAACCCGCCCTATTAGTTAGGGGCGGGTTTTTAAGGGGGGAACCCGGCGATTTTTTAAAGAAACCTTAATAACTCTAGATCTATTATATATATCTCAATTTTTTAATAGCCTATAATAATCTCTAGGTTATAAAGTATCTTTTAAGAATTTAAAATATATATATATCTATATATATATAGTACTAAAAATCACGTGGAAAACCCGTTTGGGGCGAACGGGGCGGGTTCTCTACTAATCTATAACCCGCCCCTAGAACCCGCCCTAACCCGTTAGAACCCGACCCGCTAACGGGGCGGGTTCCCTACCCTATAACCCGTCCTAACCCGCCCCGTTAGGGACCCTAAGACTAGGTACGGGCTATTCGAGTAGCTTATAACTCCGTTCGGTTTAGCTAGGGTACCGTCTAGTTTTCAACGGTATATTAATATAGTACTTTAGAAATTCCTCGACGAATACGCCTCGGCTTACATAGAGAATATACTAATCTATACCTAGGGTAGTCGTAAGGACTATTTCGAGAAGGTATATACCGTACTCCGGGCGCTTTAGGACGCTAGCCTATACCTAGACCCTACGAAGAGCGAGTTCGTAAGGAAAAGTATTAAGTATCTAGGTTTTATTATCTACGCTAACGGAGGAGGCCTTAAGGCCGATCTAGATAAGGTTTAGACTATCTAAGACTAGGCGGTCCTATATAACTAGAGGGAGGTCCGTAGGTTCCTAGGATTTACGAACTATTACTAGATATTTATTAAGGGCTACTCTACGCGCGCCGCCCCGCTTACGTCGCTTACTAGGGTAAAAGCTACGTTCTCCTAGGACGAAGCGGCCTAGGCGTCTTTTAATAATTTAAAGGAGTATTTTATAAGCGCCCTAGTACTATAATAGTAGGATCCCGCGCTTTCGACGTTTCTAGAGGCCGATAGTAGTAGCTTCGCGTTAGGCGGGGTTTTAAGCTAGAAGACTAGTAGGCTTTACTACCTAGTCGCTTTCTACTCGGAGAAGTTGAATAAGGCCGAAACTAACTATAATATCTATAATAAGGAGTTACTAGCCGTAGTCCGATACCTATAGTACTAGGATATAGAGCTTTGTAGCTATAGCTAGTTTATAATTATAATAGATTATAGGAACTTAGAGTACTTTATAAAGAAGTAGAGACTATCCGAGCGGTAAATACGGTTCGCGGAGACCCTAATAACTTAATAAGATATAGGTTCTCTATAGTATATCGCCCGGGCTTAGAGGTAATAGTACTAGACGTACTATCTAGACGAGATAAAGATAACTTAGACTACTACGACTATACTTCGAGGGTCTAATAGCTAATCCCGGAGGCTAGCCTAACTAAGTATACGCTAGCCTAGGGTCCCTAACGGCGCGGGTTGGGGTAGGTTATAGCGTAGAGAACCCGCCCCGTAAGCGGGTTGGGTTCTAACGGGTTAGGGACGGGTCCTAGGGCGGGTTATAGTTTAGAAGAAAACCCGCCCCGTTCGCCCTATTAGGAATCTATTATATAACTCCTAAGCGAATACGTATTATTATATAGATAACGGTTACGTAAGCCCTAACGCTCTTTAGCGATTATCTTATTAATATAATATAACTTCCGTTCTTATAGTCTTTAAATCTACTTATCCTAATATTACAATCGCTCTTAGTACCTTAAAGAGACGAGACGAATAAAACGATACTAATAATATCTAAAGTAGGGTCCCTAAGTATACGTATAAACTCTCCCTTCGACGGAGAGGATAAGAGAGGACCTACTAGTCCTCGAGGAGGTACTCTATACCCTAGGGGGTATATCGAAGAGGTAATAGAGGATAGCGGCGAAGAAGATAACGCTCCTCCTACTCCCGACCCTAATACGGTAGAACTAGTCCTCGAGACTCCGGCCTTTATACGTACGCTCCGCGACGCGGTAATAGAGGCGGATATATAGTCCGCCTACCGTAACGAAGAGCGACGGGTATAAGACTCTCTTAAGAGGGATAGAGATACCGCGGCCGAGAGAGAATTCCTCCGCTACGAGTAGGAGAAGCGCGACCGGTTACTAGCCGAGTAGATAGCCGTAGAAGACGCTCGTAGAGCTAAGATCTATTAAGGTAATATTACGGGAGACCCTAGTATATACTAAAAGGTAAGGTAGTAGATAGAACTAAGTTAACTAACGAGCTAGAGAGGGGGAGGAGCTCTCTCCTTATACTCTAACGAGGAGACCGTACTCTAATATACGGTCTCTAGTTCTACTCCTTTCGTAGTCTATTCTTCCTTCCTTTTAGCTACTAGGGTACTAGCCCCTAATATTAGCCCTATTCTTCCCCTTCGGCGACCGGCGAAAAACGCCTAGTTCCTACTAGCTTATTATAAGGAGCCCTAAAGCCGCGGACTCCCCTCCTCTCTCCGGGTCCTTTTAGGTAGTCCTACTAATATAACTTGTACGTAACCTCTATTTAGGTAGTAGGACCCCTATTTAGGTAATAGTAGCTCCGCCCCGGGTCTAGGCCCTCGTAAGTCCTCTTTTATAGCCTATACGCCTAGGTACGCCCCGTACGTCCGCGTATTTACCCCGCTACCCAGTACTAGTTTCCTATTAAAAACTAGCTAAGTTTACTAAGGCCGGGCGTTTTATTATAGTATCTACCGTAACTTATTCTTCTACCCCCCTAGTTATTAGGAATAGAGTCTACCTACGCTAGAGGCGTCTCCGGTCCCTATAACTCCTATAGAGGAGTCTCCGGTCCGCGTAACTAGCTATTTAAACGTATCCTAAGTCTTATAATACGTCTTCTAGCTAGCCCCTATCCTAGGACCGGGTAGCCTAGGTAATTTTACTAGCTTCTATAGGTTTCCCTCGTATCGCTCGTAAACCCTCCTAGATAATAACAATTCGATCCCCCTCGAAGTTACTACTAACTACCGTATAATTATACGCGTAATTATTAGGGTCCCCAACGGGGCGGGTTGGGGCGGATTTTAGGGTAGGGAACCCGCCCCGTTAGCGGGTCGGGTTCTAACGGGTTGGGGCGGGGTCCCGGGGCGGGTTATAGATAGGAGGAGAACCCGCCCCGTTTATACTAGCGCGGGTCTACGTAATACTTTCTTAGCGCTTATATAACTACCAAGATATAACCTAATAGTAAGTAATAATAGCCCTAACTATATAGAGTATAGAGGTATAGTTAGATTTAGTAGTAAATAGTTAGTAGATTTTGTATTCAATATTTATATATTTCTAGTAGTCTCCTAGTAGTCTCCTAGTAGTCAAAGTGAGTAGATAAATAGAAATTACGTTTAATAATACTATAATAGCTAAAACTAGGGTTTTTCTTATTTAGAGAGATCTTCTATATATATATTACTAATAATCTAGTTATCCTCCTCCTCCTCTTCTTCTTCTTCTTCTTTATCTTCCTCTCTATTACTCTTAATATCTAATTGAAAAGTACGTTTATCCTTATCCTTAGACCTATTAACTTTATTAGCTAATTTTTTAGTAGTAGCTTAGAGCTCTTATATCTTCTTATCTATATTAAGAGTATAACCTAAACTATTAGTCGCCTATAATACTAATAGTTTTATAATAAGATTAACCTTATCTATATCCTTTATTCTACTAAATCTCTCTCTTACTTCTACCTTTTTACTAAATATTAACTCCTATACCTCTATTACAAGCTCTCTATTAGGTAGATTCTCCTTTAGCTTAATCTTATCTATAGGGTATATATCCTACTAACGAGTAGGACTAGGAAGCCTTTTATCGAAATTATAGCGATAAGCTAGGAGATTTCGTATTAAAGTAACCTACTCTATAGAAAAGAATTGAAGGGGAGAGATTAAGGGTAGTTAATCGGCTAGGTAGACTAGTAGTTACTCTTCTCTATCTTTATTATAGAATGAGCTTACTAGACTCTAAAAGGATATTAGAAACTACTAGGAGACTACTAGAAATTGGAAGACTTACCTCTAAATCTTCTTCTAAAAGAAGTTTATAGATATTATACGTACCCTTAACTAAATTCAAACTACTATTTAGTAAATTTGCTAACCCCTTCCTAATTACTTACTAGGACCGTCTTACTTACGTAAAGACGACTAGATAAAACTCTACGTAGTATTAATCGTAGGACTCGTCGAATAGTATAGTAATATTACTACCCTAAGCCTAGGGTATTATATTAATATCTATCTCCTCCTCTTTACTCGATTCTTAACTAGAGCTTTCTTCTACTCTATTATTTATATCTTTATCTTAATTACCGAAATCGAAAAGCGTAAGTAGGTCTAGTTTAAGGAGGCTAGGATAGGTACTATTCGATATTCTAGGGCTAGATTAGTATATATTACTACTAGGATACTACTAGGTTCTTACCGCTTATTATTAATAGCTTACTTAGCTTACGCAATTTAGGACCGCTACTTAGTATCTAAGAGAAGATTCCAACTATTAGACTTTTTTAGTTTTTAACGAGCCTCTAACTTTACTTAATTTAATACGCGCTAACTCCTTATAACCTAGAGATTAAAGCCTCTCTTTTTACTACGCCGCGTACGTTCTTTAACTATATAAATATTAGTAGAGAGGAGTTCAGTTGGTTTTAGTAGCGCTATTATTTATAGATCTATAGATTTACGCTAGGCTAAGCCTAGTAGTTTACTAGTAGTTTAAGGCTTATAAAATAAGCGAGATTGAAGTAGAGTTAAGCGTAAATTTAATTAGTATAATTGGTAGAAGTATTTTGTATATTTACGCTATATAGTACGAAAAGTATAGTCCTCCGATATTAGTACGCTAGTTTACTAGCGCTATAGAGTTTTCACGTCCGTATAAATACTAATAATCTATATAGCTTTATCCTTACTTTTCAACCTATATTACTACTAGATTACTACTAGTAACTACTAAATTAAAAGTAAATCAACTAATAATTATTACTAATTATTTAATAGTACGTAATAAGGGTACCCGCTAGCGTAGCCTTACTTCTATAGTAGATCTTCGAGTAGCTAACGAATTAAAAAAGGCTACCCTACCTCTACTAGATTCTCCTCCAATTAAACTAGTAGAGCCTAGTAGTTATCCTAGTAGTCTAGGCAATCTAGATCTTAATTCCTAGCCGGCTAGTACCTAAATTGAAGAAGAGCTACTTAGAACTAGAAGTACTAGCTATTCCTTAAGTATTTCCTTATCTTCGCAAGTATTAGATGTTTAGGTAGTAGATAATAATAGAAATATTATTAGTAAGTATAGGAAGACTAAGAAGAAGGAACCGACTACTAGGGAAAAGACCCTATTTGAAATACCAAAATCTAAAGAGCTAGATAAAGAAGATAATAAGTTTAAGGATACTCGAGAAGACCTAGAAACTACTCTAAAAGACCTAATTAATAATACTTAAGAGTTAGATACTATTGGAGGAGAGTTAGATACTACTATAAAAAAGCTAGATACTACTTAACTATAGGATTCTAACTAGGTAATACTTAATACTTAAATACTAGAAGATCCTAGCGAACCCTTAGATTCTATTCCTAAATTAAGGAGGAGATTTATATTACTACTACTACTAGTAGTATTAGTAGTAGTAGTATTAGTAGTAGTAGTATTAGTAGTAGTAGTATTAGTAGTAGTAGTATTAGTAGTAGTAGTAGAAGTAATAGAAGTAGTAGTAGTAGAAGTAGTAGTAGTAGTAGTACTACTACTACAACTAGTAAGAAAGGAACTAGTAGCAAAAAAGATACTAGTAAGAAAGATACTAGTAAAAAGAATACTAGTAAAGAGACTAATAGCTAGTAAGGTAGTTACTAGTACTAGTAAAAATACTATTATAGCTACTAGAAGAAGATCTACGCTTAAGGCTCGAAATACTACTAGTAGTAAGGCCCTAGTAAAGCCTTTAGGGAGATTGGCTACTCGAAAACAAATTACTAGGAAAGGTAAAAGTAATATAGGTAGTATAAGAAAGCCCTACCGTTATAAGCTAGGAAGTAAGTTAGAATTATATATTACGTAGAATTCCTAGTAGTATCCTAGTAGTCTCTAACGCTTTCTAGCCGTTGCTCTACGTAAGATCCGCCGCTACTAGAAGAGTACTAACCTCCTTATATAGAAAATACTATTTAGTAGGCTTGTTCGAGAGGTTATATATAATTTTAAGGAAGACCTTCGATTTTAAGTAACTATAATATAAGTACTCTAAGAGGCTATAGAATGCTATCTTATTAGTCTTTTTAAAGGTAAGTTATATTTTAACCTATTATACTAGTACTAGTACTAATATATTATTCCTAGATACTAACCTCTATACTATTTATACAAATCGTGTTACAATTTAGTCTAAGAATATAGAATTAGCGAGGAGGCTTCGTAGTAATAAGAAGAAGAGTTAATTTAATAAATTCGGAGCTAGGAGGATATATTTTATTTAGTATACTAGTAAATAATATATTCTATACTAATATCTCCCTCTTTAACTACTAGAAGACTACTAGGCTTATATTTAAATTATAAATTACTTACTCTTTATATATAAGAAGAATATTTCTATAATAGTTAATAAATAAGTATCTCTCCTTAATAATATATTGAAGAATTACTTTATTAAAGAATTACTTTATTGAAGAATTACTTTATTAAAGAATTACTTTATTAAAGAATTACTTTATTAAAGAATTACTTTATTAAAGAATAAACGGCTAGCTATATATTTTTGAATAAAGATTAAATAAATATTTTCAATTTTCATTCAAAAATATATTCCGAGCTTAGTATATAATAATATTATGTAGAAGTAAGTAGATTTATAGAAGATATATATATAAAACCGTAAATACTATTAATATATTTATATCTCTACGTATTGAAGTTATATCTTTATATTTATACTTTATTAAATAGTTTCTTAGCCTTATAGAACCTAAAGTAGCTTAGCTATATTCTTAGTACTTCCTATAAATATAATAGTAGCTTTAAATAAGAGATACTACTTATATACTATTCCTTCTTAACTAATACTACTTCTCTATTATAGCTTTATTATCTTTAGTAACCTACGTCCCTCCTCCTATAGGTAACCTACTATTGGTAGGTAAAAACGACGCCTATTTTAAATAGATAGTAAATAACTCTATATAGTTCTATAACTAGTAGATTATAATACAATAGTATCGGGAAAATATATTAGTCCCTACCCCTAACCTTCTAGTATAGGGAGCTAATAGGAGAGCTACGGGCTAGTAGTATTTTATTAAAGGCGCTCTTCGTATTTCTAGTAAGCCTCGTACTATCTATATACGATACGATCTAGTCGTAAAATATCTATATAAGAATAGAACTAGTCAAATTAGTTCTTACGTAAAGACGAGGGTATATCTATCGACCTCCTTAGCGCGAGGAATAGTATAGCTAACTATAGAAGAGGGCCTAAGGGTAGCCGTAAAACTACTAGGAGACTACTAGGTTTTCTAATTTTAGTTCTACTAATATTCCACTCTAGAATCGACGAGTTAGGACTAATATAGCGAACGCTAGAAGCCTCGTACTATCCCTAGCTAATTTCGACGAACAACTCCTTCGTACGATTATTATATATAAGTAGTTATTAATAACTATCGATAACTTGGAATTCCTACGCCTAGTTATATACCTTAAACCTAAGCGACGGCTCCCTTCGTTATCAACTATTACTAATAAAATCCTTGCCCTACGAAAGAAGTTAGAGGAGTCTATCCATAAATACCTCCTACTAGTACCTTAGAAAGTCTTAATCGTCCTCGACGGATAGTTTACGCCGCGCCGGAATAGCTTCCTCGTAATTAAAGTATACTAGGTTTATAATTGGACCCTAATAGAAGCTTTAATTGGTTTCGAGCCCTACTATAGCACTTATACTAGTAGGGACCTTACTAGAGTTATAATAGCGCGCCTTAAGTATTTTAATCTCGGTACTAGGGTTATTACTTTTACTACGGATAACGCGTCGAATAACAAAATAATAGTATAGTCGGTAAATAAATACATTGAGGTACTTAGTAGGGATATTCCTAATATAGTAAACGAGATCGCGCTATATCCCTATATCTCTTATATTATATAACTATATTATAATAGTCTCCTCGTAGATATTAAGTGTCGGCCGAAAAAGGAGGAGTTTATTAGGAACTAGGAGGCGGAGGAAGAGGAGAGGGTTCTAGTAATTACTAGGGGGGAGTCTACTAACTCTAAGCGTAGTATAAGTTATTTTCCTTCTTTTAGCCTCCTAGTAGTCTCCTAGTAGTCTCCTAGTATTCTCCTAGTAGTCTCCTAGTAGTCTCCTAGTAGTCTCCTAGTAGTCTCCTAGTAGTCTCCTAGTAGTCTCCTAGTAGTCTCCTAGTAGTCTCCTAGTAGTCTCCTAGTAGTCTCCTAGTAGTCTCCTAGTAGTCTCCTAGTAGTCTCCTAGTAGTTTCGTAATACTAATTCTTCTATAAAGCTACTATATACGGTTGTAAAGGCCCGTTAAATTACGATCTTTATTAACTTAAGCGAAGGCCGATAGCTTATATTCTCGGAGATTCAAATAATCTAGTATCGCGCTTACTACCCTATTCCGGCTAAGATTCGACTTCTACGATATACCTAAGATATTAAGACGAGATAGGACTCGATATACTATATACTTATACGACTTTTAAGATTAAGAGACCTAATTAATTAATTTATAGATAAGGAATATCGATACCTTAGCCTAAGCGAAGATAAATAGGGCTAAGTTTCCTACCTTATTACTATCCTCCGTCCCTTCGCGGTATATACGTAGCTTATTAGCTCTACGCGTAACCTAATAATCTACTTAGTCTTCGATATCTATAATCGACTATTTATATACCTCGAGAATATAGAGGAACGGCTTAGAGATAAGAACCGTCGGTAGAAGTAAGAGATTAGTCGGGTATATAGTAAGGCGGTAGATAAGCTTAGGGTCTACTATAGTACAACGTCTAATATATAGGCTAGAAAGTACTATAGTATAGTAATCCTACTATATCCTCGGTATAAGCTTAATACTTAGAACCAGCCTAAATAGTAGCCTATACTAGAAGATCTACTCGATTAGTAGATTTATTATTAGACGGAACTATACGTTCTATATAATACTTAATAAACGTAGCGAAACCTAGTAAAACGCCGCGTTGAAGTCCTATTATCGCTCTAATAAGGGTATATTAACCTCGATTCGGTTATAGATCTCTATACGGTAGTAGAGCCTTCTACTAAGTATAATACGCGCCTAATAGCGACGCGCGTAGTAATAGATATATAGCGAGAGTTCGATAAGTATCGCTTATAGAGTAAGCGAAAACCCTAGTCCCTAGTAGTCTTCTAGTAGTCGCTAATAATCCCTAGATAAAGTACGGCTAGATCTTAAGGAACTATTCTAGTAATAGAGATCTATTAAGTACCGGTTCCTACGGATAGTAATAATAGTAAAGGATCTCTTTGCTATCTAAGCGGCCGGTATTAGTATTAAACGAGAGTTTAGTATAACTAGTAACTTTAATACGGATAATAAGTTATATAGCGTATAGGTTCTTAGTGCGTTAATAGTAAGAAACTATAAGTAGATAGTAGATTCTAAGTAGTATATACTTAACTACTATTCAATGGGGAGAAGGGATATTTATATAACTAAAGATAAATTAGCTACTAAGCAAGCTAAATAGACTAAGGAACTTGTTCGTATAGTTAACGAGATATAGAGGTTAGATAAAATTAGCGATAGGGAGGATACTACGGACCCTAATAATACGCTACTACTAGCTAAAGGAGCTTCTCCCCCTATACGGAGGTTAGCGAATAGATTACGACGGGATAATAAGGGTCGATTAGGTAAGCGGCTTAAAATAATTAAGGGTATAGGAGATTATATTAGTAGTCGTATTATAATACGTCGGCGAACCTAAGCTACTACCCGAAGTATAAGAAGGCGTAGGGGGGGTCGCGCTATAAGACTACCGGTAGTATTACCTAGAGGTAGTTTAGATCTTCAGGCGATAGTTAATAGCCGACGTAGTTATAAAGGTAATAATAAGGGCCCTATAACTAGGAGCGGAGCTCGTCGTACTTAGTTTCAAGCTCTTAACTTTCGAGCCGTAGATTTAGTTATAATATAACTTATTATAAGCTCTATAACTACTAGAAGACTACTAGAAATATTTCGACTATCGTTATAACTACTAGAAGACTCTTTTTAACTACTAGAAGACTACTAGAAATACTACGTATATTCTAAATATACTAACGGTATTATATACGGGTTATAACGGGTTAGGTTACGAGACCCCGCCCCTATCTAACGGGGCGGGTTGAGAGCTTAGCGGGGCGGGTTAGGTTAGGGTTTTTTACTTAGAACCCGCCCCGAAAAGTTAAAACCCGCCCTACCCTACCCCTAACCCGCCCCCCCCCCCCGTTTAGCCCCGCCTCGTTAGGGACCCTATATAGTAGTAGTAGCGGCGGTAGTACGACGGGCTAAATACGGTTAGTTTAGAACGGAGGCCGCTATCTTAGTACTAGGTAGGAGATACTAACTACGTATACGTATATATATAAGGGCTTAATAAAAAGAAGAGAGCCTAGGGTATAGGGGTATTTATACCTTTTTAGAGGTACTAATTAAGGTATAATTACGCGTATAATTATATAGTAGTTAGTAGTAACTTCGAGGAGGATCAAATTAGTATTATCTAGGAAGGTTTACGAATAGTACGAGGGGAACCTATAGAAGCTAGCTAAATCGCCCGGGCTACCTAGTCCTAAGATAGGGGCTAGCTAAAAGACGTATTATATAAGTTAGGATATATCTAAAAGGCTAGTTACGCGGACCGGAGACTCCTCCGTAGGACCGTAGGAGTTATAGGTAGAGTCCCTAATAGGGCGGGGTAAAACGGGGGGGGTCGGGTTAGGAGCGGGTCGGGGCGGGTTTTCGGGGCGGGTTATAAAGCTATAACCCTAACCCGACACGCCCCGCTAAGATATAAACCCGCCCCGTTAGTTAGGGGCGGGTTTTTAAGGGGGGAACCCGGAGATTTTATACGGAAACCTTAATAACTTTAGAACTACTATAGGTATTTTAATTTTTTAATAGCCTATGATAATCTCTAGGTTATAGAGTATCTTTTATAAATATAAAAAATATATATATCTATATATATAACCCTACAAAAATCACGTGGAAAACCCGAACGGGGCGAACGGGGCGGGTTCTCCTCTAATCTATAACCCGCCCCGGGACCCCGCCCTAACCCGTTAGAACCCGACCCGCTAACGGGGCGGGTTCCCTACCCTATAACCCGCCCCAACCCGCCCCGTTAGGGACCCTAGTTATAGGGACCGGAGACGCCTCCGGTGTAGATAGACTCTATTCCTAACGACTAGGGGGGTAGAGGGATAAATTACTAAGGATACTATAATAGAACGCCCGGCTTTAGTATACTTACCTAGTTTTCAACGGGAAACTAGTACCGGGTAGTAGGATAAATATACGGACGTATAGGGTATACCTGGGCGTATAGGCTATAATAGTAACTTACGAGAGCCTAGACCTAGGGCGGAGCTACTATTACCTAAATAAGGGTCCTATTACTTAAATAGAGGTTACGTACGAGTTATATAAGTAGGGCCGCCTAGAAAGAAACCGGAGAGAGAAGGGGAGTCTACGGCTTTAGGGCTCCTTATAGTAAGCTAGTAGGAACTAGGCGTTTTTCGCCGGTCACTAAAGGGGAAGGATAGGGCTAATATTAGGGGCTAGTACCCTAGTAGCTAAACGGAAGGAAGAATAGACTACGAAAGGAGTAGAACCGGAGACTATATATTAGAGTATAGTCTCCTCGTTAGAGTATAAGGAGAGAGCTCCTCCCCCTCTCTAGCTCGTTAGTTAACTTAGTTCTATCTACTACCTTACCTTTTAGTATATACTAGGGTCTCCCGTAACAAGGGGAAATAGGGCGGGTTTTCTTTTAAACTATAACCCGCCCTAGGACCCCGCCCTAACCCGTTAAAACCTAACCTAGTAACGAGGTAGGTTCTCTACCCTATAACCCGCCCTCACCCGCCCTATTGGGGACCCTAGAAATAAATATCGAATTTTAAGCAGAAATAGTAATATCTTTGCTAGGAGGGATTGGATTTGTAACCCGGTAGAAGATTTAGAATCCTAGAGGTTAGTTTTACCGGAATTAAAATTCGTAGGCCTAGGGGTTAATTAGGTAGCCTATAAGAATTACCAAAAGGGGTAAAAAGACTAGAAATTACGTAGAGATAAGGATATCTACTTTAGAAATAGTCGAAATTAAAATCTAATTTTAAATTGAGAATCCTTACTATCGGTTATATTAAATCCCCGTAATACCGGTAAAAATTCTACGTACTATAGGAGGAGGGAAATTCTAGAAGTAGGGAGATTTCTAGAATCTTTTAGGTCCTACTAAAGTTACTAGTTCGCTTCCTACGAGTATTAAATACTAAAGGTTTATAGCTTATTAAGAAGAGGGGAATAGGGTTAAAAAACAAATACTATAACTTCGAAATTCTACTAAGAAACCATTCCTATATATAGCTAGGATTTAGGAAGGTAAGGGTATATTAGGTATATAGGTAGGAATTATAGGTAGGGTCCCTAACAGGGCGGGTTGGGGCGGGTTATAGGGTAGGGAACCCGCCCCGTTAGCGGGTTGGGTTCTAACGGGTTAGGGCGGGGTCCTAGGGCGGGTTATAGTTTAGAAGAAAACCCGCCCCGTTCGCCCTAAACGGGTTTTCCACGTGATTTTTATAGGGTTATTTATATAGATATATTAATATATTATAAACCTATTAGATAGAGTATAACCTAGAGATTATTTTAAGTATTTAAAAAATTAAAAAATATATAATAGATCTATAGTTATTAAGGTTTCTAGAAAAAAATCCCGGGTTCCCCCCTTAAAAACCCGCCCCTAACTAACGGGGCGGGTTTTAAGCTTGGCGGGGCGGGTCGGGTTAGGGTTATAACTTTATAACCCGCCCTAACCCGCCCCTAACCTAACCCCCCCCGTTTCGCCCTACCCCGTTGGGGACCCTAATTATAGAACGATCTAGTAGTAGAATAGGTCGATTTTTATATTATTAGAAAGCGGCGATACGGGTAAAGAGAATAGCGTATTAATTAACGAAATCGGCTAAGAGGTAGTAATAGGGTATTAGTTTCAAGGTAAGGTCTAGTTAAAGGAACCTTTAAGCCTTTCTAGAGGCGTAGCTTACAATCCTATAAATAGATTCTAACGATTTTTGTATTCTAACGATTTTTGTATACTAGAAAATCGGCGATTTATAGCTTTCAAATAGCGTTAAATTGTCGAAATTAGAGTAGAATTTATAAAGGAAATTATCGATAAAGAGGTTAGCTTTAGACTAACCTAATTAATCTATATCGATAGAGAAAGAGAGTAAACCCTCTCTCCCTTCCAATATTAATATTAAGATTAGTTAGTTACTAACTACGTAGGTCTAGATCTAACTAGGTAGTCTAGCTAGCTATAATATATAGGTCTCTTAAGAGAGGGTAAAGAAAAGATAGGTAAAAACAAATAACTAGTATAACTATATTCTTAAGACTTATTCGTTACAAGTTAACTTATAAGTTATAACTAGGCTATAAATATATAGAACTATATAGTACGTAATATAGGTACTACGTAGTATACTAAGTCTATCTCGGTCTAAACAGATATTTAGGGTCCCTAACGGGGCGGGTTAGGGCGGGTTATAGGGTAGAGAACCTGCCCTATTAGTAGGTTAGGTTCTAACGGGTTTAGGCGGGGTCCTAGGGCGGATTATAGTTTAGAAGAAAACCCGCCTAGTTTACCCCAAACGGGTTTTCCACGTAATTTTTATAGTTTTATATATATAGATATATTAGTATATTATATTCCTATAAGATAGAGTATAACCTAGAGATTATTTTAAGTATTTAAAAAATAAAAATATATACAATAATAGATATATTTATTAAGGTTTCTAGAAAAAAATCCTGGGTTCCCCCCTTAAAAACCCGCCTCTAACTAACGGGGCGGGTTTAAAGCTTAGCGGGGCGGGTCGGGTTAGGGTTATAGCTTTATAACCCGCCCCGAAAACCTACCCTAATACGCCCCTAACCTAACCCCCCCTATTTCGCCCCGCCCCGTTAGGGACCCTATAGATATTTATATAACAGAGAGAGTATATATCTAGATATATTTAGGGTCCCTAATAGGGCGGGGTAAAACAGGGGGGGTCGGGTTAGAGGCGGGGCGGGGCGGGTTTTAGGGGCGGGTTATAAAGCTATAACCCTAACCTAACCCGCCCTACCAAGCTTTATACCTGCCCTATTAGCTAGGGGCGGGTTTTTAAGGGGGGAACCCGGAGATTTTTTTCTAGAAACCTTAATAACTATAGATCTATTATATATATTTTAATTTTTTAAATACTTAAAATAATCTCTAGGTTATACTCTATCTTATAGGAATATAATATACTAATATATCTATATATATAACCCTATAAAAATCAGGTCGAAAACCTAAGCGGGGTAAATAGGGCGGGTTTTCTTCTAAACTATAACCCGCCCTAGGACCCCGTCCTAACTCGTTAAAACCTAACCCGCTAATAGGGCGGGTTTTCTACCCTATAACCCGCCCCAGCCCGCCCCGTTAGGGACCCTAGATTATATATTATACTATAATATTTTACTATAAAACAGCTAGGTCGATTTATATATCTATAGTAAAAAGTAGACGTATAAACTAATAACGATAATATATAATAATAACGAGGCTTATTAATAGGATAAATATTTATAGAGAGGTAATCGTAGTAGTCTTAAATAGCGACTACTTTAGCTTTTAATAATTTAATCTAGTCTATATAATTATTCACCAAGGTTATTAGAATAATAATAGTAGAATTCTAGTTATTAAATGTTAAAGATATATAGTAAACCGTAATCTACTAAATTCTATCTATAGGGTTAACTTTTCAGGAGTTTCCTATAATAACTATAAGAATAAAGTTATAGGATATTATAAACTAAGGAGAAATATAACCTACTTAACTCTATATATAGTATCAAGGGACTCCTTGTAATAACTATATCTTTATAGTTATAGGATATTACGTACTAAGGGGGAAAATAACTTAGTAGGGCTAACTTTAATCTTATACCTTAAAAGTAATTTAAGCCGATTAGTAGTAATTATAATTATTTATATAAGTTAACATTCCTTTACTCTAAAAGTATTAGCGGTATCGAATAGAGAATGCGAAATCTACGATAATAAAATAGAGCTACAATACCCCCTCCCGCGGCTATAGGAGGTTGACCGCAGGGTTGGGCGGGTTTTGGCCGACGGAGCCCCGATTGGAATAGCACCACGTGATACGCAGTCATAAAATCAAAATCAACTCGAGCTCCTGCCTTCAACAACATCTTCCACAGCCTCGCGAAACTCGTCAATTGCGATGCAGGTTGCGACGAGCTTCTTTACATCCGTAAATGCCAATCTCATGTAGACATTGACGCGATTGTGGTGCCTTCGGCCTGTTCAACTGTAGAACGAACCCCTTTCGACCTTCTCTTGGAGCACTTATCTTTATACGAGGCTTGCCAATGCTTCAACTACGCGTAATGGTATATCAAGACTGCTGCATCAAGAGAAGACATTTTTGGCAATGAGAGGAATCACATGGCAAGTATGATCAGAGACCTAGCTGCTGCTACTGCAACATGATTGTTTACATCCTCCTTGGCAGGACTTTGAATGGTACTCCTGGCAAATTATTGCGACTTCAACGCATCCAGCTACGGTGTCGTACTGTGTCTGGCTATTTCAACCCACCTAATCGGCATGCTCTCGCCTCCTTGGACACAGACATGCCACGCCAGTCCCTACCTGCAGTTCTAGAGCAAGTCCAACACGGGGCAGACGATTGATGCTTTCGAGGCTTCTCCGCGTGCGCAGAGCCCTTGAGTCTTGAATGCCTCCACTCTCCTTGACATGCATGTCTCCTGCTGCTTCAAGAAGGTTAAAGTCGATTGGAATAGGAAGAGTGTGACTACACGTCCAATTAGCTATGGCGGAAGTGAAATGCAGAGCTGTGTTCGTCCACGACTTCGGTGGTTGGAGCGGGTCGCAGTGCGCAAGGTCTGTCGTCCTTCCTCAAGAATCACAACAGCTCCTTTGTGCCTCAGGTATACTTTGTGCTTTTCTCAGAATTGTTGAGCGTGAAAATCGCAGTCGGACTGTCACAGGAATCCTTCAGAGCCTGATGACAAACATCCCCATTGACTTCCGTGTTGCCAGTCTAATAACACATTTATGAGTACCTCGGGCATTGCTTCAATATCCTCTTACCTGGCCCCTTCTGAAGGCTCTATTGGCTCTATAAACACTCTCCTGATTATCAGTAACTTTGCAGGCCACTTTTGTCATACGCAACAGCATGGGTACCACGCGACCAATCCCTTCTCAACATCTCATACCTACCGGAACGCGCTCGTTAGCATACAACCATCAGTACACACTCTGTTCTCGGCGTAATGTTGGAACGAAAGGAAGACGTAGAGCACAAAATCACCGGTAGATGGCACATTCGACGACTTCACTGGAGAAATCATGCTAACAATACCTACAGATCAAGAAGAATCGCCTGGAATCACTGGAACTGGTCGCAAAGCGAGGCCCACGACGCCGACAAGTTCGCCGCACAAGCCTCCCAAGGGCGCAACTTGTGAGCCGTTTTTCTTTGGAACATTCTCAAACCCAGATCGACGTCGATAATATCGTGGCATTTTGAGACCGCAAAACTGAATCCTAACTCTTTCCAGGCGCGTTAAGTGACCGCATCATCACTGACGAACATCAACGTGATGGTTCCAACGAACCCAGATCGCCCACAATGACGGCGACTCGTCCGGCAAGCAATTTCGCAGACTTGAAGCATGACGTCCAACCCTCTCTCATGTTACAAATGCCTAGAGCACGTCTCTCAGACGCGAACACAAAATTGGAGCGCATGACCAATAACCCTACACCGCTGGACGATACACCATCTCCAGATGAAACACCAAAACCCCCTCCAAACATGCCAGAAGATAACCCTTCAGCGCATCAGACCATCGCGTTTGATACTAGCAGCCCATCAGGCCGGCCTTCCTTCCGCGAAACTGTATTCTTCGAGCAGTTGGACGCGCATCAGCAGGCTCATATGGTTGAGTCGAGTGCAAGCGGTCTCTATGATCTGAAAGAGAGGGAGATGAAATTGATTTCCTACCACGGTGTCAAGATCAGGGATTTCGCATTTGAGGCACGTGCAGCGAAGGAGAAGTCTGAGGCTGAGGCGGAATTTCTACGATATGCGAATCCCGACGAACACATCTTTCCAGAGAGCGAGTGCTCAAACATCCCAGCGCCAGTTGAATCCTCCACTGCTGAGTGTCATAGCCAGACGGACGAGTCACCAGAGCTCGTTTGCGAACGTTCGTACAAGAACATATATGGTAGTTTCGCGTATGGGAGGATGATAAAGAAGAAGAAGTGGGTGGACAAGGAGGATGGTAGTAGCGATGATGATGACTGGAATGGCTTGATTTTGGGCGGGAATATGAACTATGGAGGCTGATTTCTGGCTTGTAGGGAGTACTGTGGGATATAGACGAGGCGTTTGAGTTTAAGCTTCTGCATAATAGCATGATTAGGAGACATGGGAACGGCTCCAGGGTTTAGTATTTAAAATCGATACGCTTTATTTGGTTGTTTCCTGATGAAGATCGATATCGATAGTTATTCGGAGAGGATTTGAGATATGATCGCTAGAAAATCATCAATATTGACGTGAGAAGAAGAGCTTGGGGATTATGTAAAATCTGACCCATTAGCCTAAGACGCCCGAGAGTTCAATCGCATGATTTCTTGATCCCGTTCTCTCCTTTGCCGCAAGACAGGTAAGCTAAGATGGTTGTCTTACAAGTACGAAAGAACAACGTAGCAATTCTCATCCATTCGTCTGATAGGCTATCGAATATAAAGCCTATTTCAGGCCATTGATAGAGGGTCAGAGATCATATAAACGTTGGCCCAGGCGCGCGATTTGAAGGCGGGAGCGAGAGGTAATGCTGCTCATCACTGAACCAGCCATATTGTAGTGAGAGTAGACGACCAAAAGCCCATAGCAGTATCGAAGGAAACGTCGAAGCTGTGTCATATGAGAACAATGTCGAGATTGCTTCTCGATAAGATACTATTATTTATGAAGTTCTCCAAAAAGAGAAGGATGGCGCCCTCGATACCAAAGGCTATAAGGAGCTTACAAAATGATGTTTACGATTGTTTATGGCATTTGTAGAATACTCGGGCTTAGTAGCGTTGACGAAGAGATCCAAGAAGAAATTGCCAGGGTAGGGGGTCACGTAAAGAGTTGAACAGTTTGATTTCAATACGCAAAGTGTTGTGACTTGACGTTCGACGGAGTCTTGCGTCAGTGCTGATATGACTTACCATACGGCAGGCCGAAACGAGTGACTGGGAGAGTGGACTGCGAAGATGCCAGTGGTGGATAAAGTGATCGGGTTGAATCTGTAGGTGTACTGTTTAGAAGAATAAGCTGGTAAGGAGCTTCCCATGGAGACTGCTCAGATATGCTGTAAAGGAGCAGGGGGGGTATTCATGCGAGAGAGAAAATGCAGCCATGTTCGGAAAGAGGCTGAACACCGATGGAAGGCCTTGTGAGTTAATAAAGCCCACAGGAGAATGAGCAACACATGACAGTGACCGTCATCAAAATCGGTAGCCCGGAAAATCTGAGCAGTCGCAGACATAAACCAACCAGCTGGACCTACAAACAAAAACTATGTCCCTGTTTCAACCTCTGGAAATCGACGTGTTGTCCCCATCACATGGGAGAAAAACTTGTATTTCTCGCTGTTTTGAAACATCAATTGCGGAAGTCGAACTCTAGCAGGGGCAATATCATGATGTCGAAAGGGAATTGTACAAAGTGTACGCTGTGAATTTCATTAGAATTGAAGAATCAGTCGTTTTCATTCCTGTCCCACTTGATCAGAAATCTCCTCCCCCAAAGTCTCCACCTCCATGACCTCCAAAGTCTCCGCCGCCATCGCCACCACCATACCCTCCGTCATCGCCTCCATATCCTCCATCGTCGCCACCATCATGACCTTCCAATGCCTCTCCGAGCAGAACGCCACCCAACAGTCCACCTCCTGCACCAAGAGCCATACCAGTGCCCATTCCCATTCCCCCGCCTGGTCTGCGGCCTGGTTGAGGATACATTTGCTGTTGCTGGTAGTAATTTGGGTGCGGATGTTGAGGTGGATAGTACCCTCCCGAAGTTGGTCGTTGCTTGCCTTTGCCCAACAATTTACCTAAAAACCCAGCGGCCCCTTTCGAAGAGGTTGTCTGCTGCGGCTGTTGTGCATATTGCTGTTGCTGAGCGTATTGGTCCTGTCCATAGGATTGTTGCGGCGGATACTGCTGAGGCTGGCCATGCTGCTGAGATTGTCCATAGGTCTGCTGAGGCGTTCCGTACGTGCCTGGCGCTCCACCTTGTTGATAGAAATGACTTGTGGCACCCCGATCCGATGCTGTGGATGCAGCACCGCCATACGATCTTGCATCTTCTTCTGCCTGTAGTTTCCTCGCATATGCCTCGTCAGCACCGATGTCTTGCTTGTGTGATGGGCCGCCTCCAAACATGGCATCTCCAGTATTGGATCCGGTCTTCTCGGCACTCAATGGCAGCGCGTTCTTTGAGTCGTAAGGAGGTGCGTCGGAAGTATCAAGGCCGGCGGTGACGGTGGCGGTGGCGGGTGCTTCGGGAAGCTCCCATTGAGATTTCTTGGTGAGGAGATTAACGTAGAAATATTCGCTGTATTGTTCTACTCATTGTTAGAGAGGGATTGCGACAGGGTGCGTGGGACAGACCATTCCAGACGGCCTTCCAACCTTCAGGAACATGAGGTGGTGGAGGGCCTGCAGTGAGCGCTGTTAGCTTTGATGGGTGGCTCATGCTGCACAGTACTGGGGGGCCGAGACGCACGATTTGGGGGCACGTCCGCCATGGAGTGGTGTCTGTACAGGCCTTTGGTGGGGGTGGGGGTGGCTGTTGTTGCGGGCAGGATTGAATGTACCTGTGATGAGGTAAAGGTACTTCTAGTATTGGCAGTTGAACGTTATTGGGAGCATTCGATTCCACGGTTCGATCAGCAATTCTTATCTCATGAATCTGTATCTCCTCAGCTTCAGGGACTGTTGGGTATAAGGGAAGAGTGTTTGTTGGCATTAGGCAGCATTATCTCCGGGGTCGTCGTCATCGCTTCGTCAAGCTTTAGACTAGCCAAGGACAGTGTGGTGGGCCCACTTATACACCATGAGAAATCCCCGGGCGCTATTCCTCCTTCCCCCGCTACTTCAACATTCGCCGCGGTGCCTACACAACTTTCTCCTCCACTCCTCTATCCCTTCCTCTATCCCTTCCTTGTCCAACTCCCTCAACGCTACCGCCATCTTGTACACCACGTCCGCAATTGCCCCAAGTTTCCATCTTTTCGAGCCATCGATCGATGCGCCCGCGACCGAGATGGACGAAGCCATTCTTCTCGCATAAACTCGCGAGCTCGACCAATTCGTTTCCCGATCGTACATCCGGGATCCCGTTGACACGTTTGTTCGGCATCGTGGGGCTCGGCACTTGTAGTTGTTGAATGGTGTCGTTAACTGTTATTTGAAATATAACAGACCTACTTTGAAGTTGGGGTCCGCCTTGTATACGACTGGCTGTTTGAACATGGGACAAAGCAAACGGGATCTTGTTTAGCATTGTGCTCACACGTTCGACGAAGCGACCGATGCAGTTGGAATGAAGCATTCAATCGTAGTAGATCTAGGATGCAGGGTGAGATGATATTGGACCTTTCTACCTCGTACAATGTGAGGGCTGAGTATCCCCGGTGTCCAGTATGATGTTCAGGGACCAATGTTTTGATCCCTTCGTGTACTCTTTATACCCTGTTGCGGCCGAGCTTCAGTCATCTCCCCTTGGTACTAATCTTACATAGTACTCTCCAGACCACGTATTATTCCGAATTCTTCGATAGAAGGCATCAGTGAGAGACTATCCGTATAGAGGACCGTCTGAAACTCAAAGATTCTTGGCGGTATTTAAACGTAATATACATGCGATACAGCCGGAAGATAGTACGTAGATAGTACGCGGTATACGGCGTTTTACTATTAGTAGGGCGCCCTAATAAACTAAATTAGTCTTATCTCCGTAGTATCGCCGAGGCGTCTTAACTTACCTTTATACCTTCGTACCTTTATACTTCATACTAACAACTCTATATATACTACTTTTTGGTATTATATAGTTCATCTAATCTTACTATTACTAATCTTAAGGAACCTTAATACTATCTAGTATACTTACACTACGGAGAAGACGTAATACTTCTATATTAGCCTTATCTAGGAGACGCTCTCTCTCGCTAAAGCCGTTCTACTTATAATAAACCTCCGCCTCGGTACCAAGTTCATCCAAATCGTCGTCCTATAGTAGTACGTTACTAGGAGCGAGATTATCGTCAATACTATTATTACTACTAGCGATTTCAGCTTCGAGGGCTTTAAAATACGCGTTAAATTCATCGAAATCCACCGATAAACTATTAAAATCTATCGATAAACTATCGAAATCTATCTCTATACTACCCTCTAAGGCTTTAGCGGCTTTAGCGGCTTTAGCGGCTTTAGCGGCTTTAGCGGCTTTAGCGGCTTTAGCGGCTTTAGCGGCTTTAGCGGCTTTAGCGGCTTTAGCGGCTTTAGCGGCTTTAGCGGCTTTAGCGGCTTCGGCTTCGGCGGCTTAGACTATCGGTATACCGATTAAGGCTAGTAGGCGACTACTAGAATCTAGATATTATATAGTAAGTTAAGTAACCTTATATTTGGACCTAGATAGACTTAGTATACTACGTAGCACCTAGATCACGTACTACGTAGTTCTATATATATATAGCCTAGTTGTAACTTAAGTTATAACTAAGAAGCCTTAAGAATATAGATATACTAGTTATTTATTTTTACCTATCTTTTCCTTTACCTTAAGATACCTATAGGTTATAGCTAACTAGTCCTACTAGTTAATCAATACCTACTAGTTAGTAACTAACCAATATTAATATTAATATTAGAAGGGAGAGGGTTTACTCTTTCTCTTTCAATATCGATTAATAAGGTTAGACTAAAGCTAGCCTCTTTATCGATAATTCCTCTATAGTTTCTCCTCCGATTTCGATAATTCTAACGCTATTCGAAAGCCTCGAACCGCCGCTTTTCTATAATATAAAAATCGCTAGAATCCGTCTATAGGATCTTGAGCTATACTCCTCGAAAGACTTAAATATTCCTTTTACTAGGCCTTACCTTTATTCTACCTCCTCCCAACCGATTTCGTCGATCGAT
Source organism: Venturia nashicola (assembly GCA_004522665.1). Taxonomy (NCBI): domain Eukaryota; kingdom Fungi; phylum Ascomycota; class Dothideomycetes; order Venturiales; family Venturiaceae; genus Venturia; species Venturia nashicola. The sequence continues at coordinate 149,308 of SNSD01000027.1, forward strand.
AGCCTATTTTCACCGCCTCTATTACCGCTTTCTAACGATACCAAAATCGACTCGATTGGTTGCTAGACTATCCTAAAATTCTTACCTATATACTACCTATATACCTTACCTTCCTAGCTACTTATAGGAATAGTTTCTTAACGGAATTTCGAAGTTACGGTATTAAAATAACGCCCCCGTTCTCCTCTTCTTAACGAGCTATAAACCTTTAGTATCTAATACTCGTAGGAAGCAAACTAGTAACTTTAGTAGGACCTAAAAGATTCCGAAAACTATCCTATTTTCGGGATTTCCCTCCTCCTATAGTACGTAGAATTTTTACTAGTATTGCGGGGATTTAACATAACCGATACCGAGGATTCTAAATTTAAAATTAGATTTCAATTTCGACTATTTCCGAAGGAGATATCCTTATCTCTACGTAATTTCCGGTCTTTTTACCCCTTTCGGTAATTCTCCTAGGGTACCTGATTAATCCCTAGGCCTAAGAATTTCGATTCCGGTAGAACCAACCTCCGGGATTCTAAATCTTCCGTCGGATTATAAATCCGACGCCTCCCGGCCGAGATATCGCTATTTCCGCTTGAAATTCGATGTTTATTTCCTCTACTACTAAGAATTTAACCTCCCCCCGCCCTTCCCTTTACTAGCGACGTTTACAACTCGACTTATATATCGAGTTATACTAGTTTCTAATCGGAGAACGCCCTAGCCCCTCCTCTTTCCCCTTTTCCTTCGCCTAAGGTAGAGATTTAACTCTTTACCTTACTCTTTATATATATATATATCTATATATATATATACGACATTTTTCCAACCAACCCTTCGGATCTAACTAGGTATACCCTATTACCTTCTACAAAGGTATTACTAGGGATAGCCTTATTGAGTTATTTCGCTTACTTTTCGACTACTAATAAATTGTCTATTTTCAAGTAGACTTTCTTAGATCAATTCCTAACGGAATAATACGATTCCGACGTCCCTAGAAAGCTACGGTTCCGCCCTTTTCAAATCCTTAATCGAATTCTCTTTTAGTGCTCTATAGCTCTCGTAATCCTAGCTAGAATACGATGACTTTTCGGAGGATAAGAACTAGCTACCCTTATCTCTCTTAAGCTATAGCTCTACTATTTCTTAATTAATTTCGACGATTTTGACGGCTTCGGAAAGCCCTGGTTTTAAGGAATTTTTTGGTCAATTCGGATTTGTTTTACGACTATTATTAATTAAGGAATTTATCTTTTGGTTTTAAAAGTTCAAGTTTTGCTAGTATTTAGACCTAGATAGACTTAGTATACTACGTAGCACCTAGATTACGTACTATGTAGTTCTATATATATATAGCCTAGTTATAACTTAAGTTGTAACTAAGAAGCCTCAAGAATATAGATATACTAGTTATTTGTTTTTACCTATCTTTTCCTTTACCTTAAGATACCTATAGGTTATAGCTAGCTAGTCCTACTAGTTGATCGATACCTACTAGTTAGTAACTAACTAATATTAATATTAATATTAGAAGGGAAAGGGTTTACTCTTTCTCTTTCAATATCGATTAATAAGGTTAGACTAAAGCTAGCCTCTTTATTAATAATTCCTCTACGGCTTCTCCTCGAATTTCGATAATTCCGACGCTATTTAAAAGCCCCGAACCGCTGCTTTTCTACGATATAAAAATTACTAAAATCCGTCTATAGGATCTCGAGCTATACTCCTCGAAAGACTTAAAGGCTCCTTTTACTAGGCCTTACCTTTATTCTACCTCCTCCTAACCGATTTCGTCGATCGATAGCCTATTTTTACCGCCTCTATCGCCGCTTTCCAACGACACCAAAATCGACTTATTTAGTTACTAGACTATCTCGATATTCCTACCTATATACCTTACCTTCCTAGCTACTTATAGGAATAGTTTCTTGACGGAATTTCGAAGTTACGGTATTAAATAAACGCTCCCGTTCTCCTCTTCTTTACGAGCTATAAACCTTTAGTATCCGATACTTATAGGAAGCGAACTAGTAACTTTAGTAGGACCCGAAAGATTCCGAAAACCGCCCTACTTTCGGGATTTCCCTCCTCCTATAGTACGTAGAATTTTTACCGGTATCGCGGGGATTTAATACAACCGATACCGAGGATTCTAAATTTAAAACTAGATTTCAATTTCGACTATTTCTAAAGGAGATATCCTTATCTCTACGTAATTTCCGGTCTTTTTACCCCTTTCGGTAATTCTCCTAGGGTACCTAATTAATCTCTAGGCCTAAGAATTTCGATTCCGGTAGAACCGACCTCTAGAAATCCAAATCTTCCGTCGGATTATAAATCCAACGCCTCCCGGCCGAGATATCGCTATTTCTGCTTGAAATTCGATATTTATTTCCTCTACTACTAAGAGTTCGACCCCCCCGCCCTTCCCTTTACTAGCGACGTTTGTAACTCGACTTATATATCGAGTTACGCTAGTTTCTAATCGGAGAACGCCCTAGCCCCTCCTTTTTTCCCCTTTTACTTCGCTTAAGGTAGAGAGATTCAACTCTCTTTACCTTACTCTTTATATATATATATCTATATATATATATACACGATATTTTCCGACCGATTCGACTACGATCCGAAGGCGAACCTACCTAATTACCTTCTATAGAGGTATTACTAGGAATAGCCTTATTTCGCTTTGTAAGGACTAGACCTGCGTAAGGTATACGCCTTACTAATATAGTATATTACGTACGCCTACTTGGCACGCCTACTACGCCTATATACATTTGGATACTCTACTAGAAGAGTAACCTCCTTAGCTATTAGTTTATCTATAAATCTATCTCTTACTATACTTGTTATTATTACTCCCTTTATAATTCTAATAGCTCTCCTAACCTAATAGGTCTAGTAAGAGATAGCTTTCTAACGAACGATACGAGCGAAGAGTAGCGGACTTATAGGAGGGTCGACTACTATAGACGAGCGAATCGCTAGCGAAGACTAATAAGGGGAAATATCTTAAGACGAGATAGAATCCCAAACTAAGGAAGATATTAACGTAGCTATTAAGTAAGCGGAGCGTAAGCTAGCCGTCTACGAGAAGTAGCTATAACTAGTAAAGCTTATCTCGGAAGTAAATAAAATAGAACTCGAGATAGGGTCGTAAACCGCGCGATACCGTAGCTCTACCCTAGCAAGTTAATACTCCCGACCCCCTAAGGAACTCTAACTAGAGAAATTGTCTCTATACGAAGGGAAAAGCGTACGCGCGTACTACGACTAGACCCGGAGCGCTAAGAATATATTTCGCCTAGTACCTAATACCTTCGGTACCGAAATTGCGAAAATATCCTATACCCTCTAGTTTATTAAGGGCACCCCCTATAGTTTATAGGTAGAAAAGGAGCCCTCCCTCTTAGAAGACTAGTTAATATAGGAATACTTCCGAACCTTCCTATTAGATCTAATCGAAGACCCTATTAACCGCTAGCTTAAAGCGATACAATACTATATAGATAGTAAGTAAGGCGTAGACTAGTCGACTATATCCTTTAACTCTTACCTTATAGGCCTAGAGTCCTAGTTAGATAAACTATATATAGAGACCTAACTAAGGAACTACCTATAGTATAAACTAAGGCTAGAAATCCGGGGTATACTCTTAAATTACTAGGAGATTCCTAAAACTCGAGACGTAATCGTCGCGCTAGCTACGCGCTTGGAATTAAATAAGAGGAAGGCCTCTATATCCAAACTATTAGAAAGAGACTAGAAGCGTCGACTCCCCTAATACGACGCTAAGTCGGGAAGTAGACTAGCCGTAGGCTTAGCGGCTACAAACTCGAGGCTTTCTAAAGCTAACTCTACCCCTATCTAGCCTAAGGGTAGTAATAAGGACCTTACTACTATTTAGTACTTTAACTATAGGTAGATAGGCTACTATACTAACAACTATAAGGAACCTAAAAAAGAGAGGGAAATTACTAAACTAGCCTTAGACTAGTACTACGACCCGGCGGGAAACGAGTCCGCGTCGCCTTAACCGCGTATACGACGTAGGATCGAACCGCGGGTAACCCTAGCTAGAGGAGTAAAGCTATAAGTCGGGTACTCCTAAGTTCTAGGAAGTAAGGGCTAGCCGTACGGAAGTCTATTACTACTAAGGCTATTCTCTATAGCCTAACCTCCTAATACTCGGTAATAACCCTTTTGGATATAGGTATAGAAGTTAATATTATTAGGCCTATCTAGGCCCTCGAAATAGATCTAGAAGCTATTAATATCCCGGCTCTACCGATACGGTAGGGAGGCGGAGAGTACGTAGGATACCTAGGGGTATACAAAGTAATCTAGTAAGCTATAGATTGCCTAGGGGTCACTAAGAAGGTTAAGGTAGAATTCTACGTATTAGAAAGGCTAGGGTAAAGCTATATCGTAGGTATACTAGCCCTATATAACGCGGGTATTAAGTTAGATACTAGCGAAATAAGATAGCGGTTTAAGAGTATAGGGAGCTAGGTCTAGCTAGTCTTAGCTAAAGAACTACTTAAGAAAGACCTAGCGTCTATCTTCGAACTTTAGAGCGAGGATATTACGCTAATCCTAGGCGTCGACGAATTCGAAGAAGAAGAACCTATAATAATATCCCTCCTATTAGAATTCGAGGACTTCAAAGACGACTTTAATAATAAGCTTACTACTTATATACCGACCGTAGAGGGCGCGGAATACGTAATCGAAACTATAGTAGACCCCCCCTTCGGAAAAATATATAACCTTTCGGTAAAGGAGCTTAGTATTCTATGATAGTACCTTAGCGACGCGACTACGAGTAGATAGATACGACCTTCTACTAGCCCTATAGGGGCTGGGATCCTCTTTGTACTAAAGAAGGGAGGAGACCTTAGACTCTATATAGACTACAGGGGGCTAAATAAGGTAACTATTAAAAATAGGTATACTCTCCCCCTAATCTTAGAGCTCCTAGACCGCTTACAAGGCGTACGGTACTATACTAAGCTCGATATAAAGAATACTTACTACCGAATCCGAATTCGCCTAGGAGACGAATAGAAGACTACGTTTCGTATACGGTACGGCTACTTCAAGTACCTCGTTATACCTTTCGGACTTACTAATACCCTTATAACCTTCTAAGCTTATATCAATAAGGCCTTAAGCGGATTGATAGATAGTATCTATATAGTATACCTTAATAATATAATAATCTACTCCAAAACTAGATCGGAATATATACGATATATACGCGAGGTACTAACGAGGCTACAATAATTTGGACTCTATAGTAACCTTAAAAAGTATAAGTTCTTTACGGAAGAAGTCGAATTCCTAGGGTTTATTATTAATACTAGTAGAGTCTAGATAGATCGTAAGCGAGTCGTAACTATAGCGGAATAGCTAGAGCTAAAAACCTATATAGAGGTCTAGGTCTTTCTAGGATTCTATAACTTCTACCGTAGGTTTATCGCACGCTACTCGCGGATCGTAGCGCCGCTTATAGAGCTATTTAAAGGTTCGAAAAATAGTAAGTAATATAGACCCTTCTAATAGCTAATAGAGGCCGCGTATACGTTTCGTACCCTTATCGACGCCTTTATAACTGCCCTACTACTACGATACTTTGACCCAAACCGGCGGCTTAGGATAGAGATAGATACCTCTACTATAGCAGCCGCTGCAATCCTTACCTAACCCTAGGATACTAGGTACTAGTATCCAATTATATTCTAGTTAAGGAAGCTAACCCCTACGGAGCGTAATTATAAAACCTATAAGTAGAAACTACTCGCTATTATAGCGGCCTTCTCGTATTAGCGATATTACCTTAAAGGGAGTATATACCCTATTAAGGTCCTTACTAACTATAATAACCTCCTAGGGTTTAGTAAGCTGAAGTAGCTAAATAGCCGCTAGGCCCGCTAGACTATATTACTAGCGGCCTATAATTTCGTTATTACCTATAGGCTAGGTATAAAGAACCTAGTAGACGCGCCTTCGAGACGCCCTAATTACGAAGCCCTAGTATAATAGGAGAGTACCCTCCTCCCTACCCTCTAGAAAAAGCTGGGGCTAATACTAAGAATAGTAGTAGTAGAGAGTCTAACTACCTAGTAGACCTAGGGGGTTGAAATATAACTAGTTTATACCCCGTACAAAGGTACCGCGGTCGCTAGACGGACGCGACTAGACTCGAGTATATACGTCTCGTAGTTATCGAGTAGTAACGCTACGAGTTAGGTTTACTAAATCTATCCCGTCTCTAGCTAGGGGGAACCAGCTATAAGACCGGGTACTATACGTATCCGCGTACGTAAGGTCCTTTAAGGAGAATATACCTATATAGACCTATCTAATATACTATTAGGATTCTAGGAACTTTAACGTAAAGACCCTACGGTTCGTAAGGTCTACGCGGACTTACTAAATAAGCCGATAGGCCCCTACTAATAGTTAAGACTAGTATTAGGATATATTACCTTTAGAGGAAAGATCTTTATCCTAAATAACGCTATAGTTAGACAAGAGCTATTAAGGCTATACTATAATAATACCTTTACGGGCCATTTTAGGGTTACTCGAACCTATAATTTACTTACGCGAAAGTATTTCTAGACGCATATATCTAGCGACGTAGACGAGTATATTAAGACTTACGAAGTCTACTAGAGAACTAAAGTAAAGAGGTACGCGCCTTTTAGGGACTTACAGTCCCTCCTCTAACTAGAAGGGCTATAGTAGGAGTTAACCATAGACTTTATAAGCGGGGTCCCGGCTAGTAAGGTTACCGGCCGGGCGTACGATGCGTTACTAGTACTCCTAGACCGCTATATAAAGATAGCGCTCTATATCCTAGTAACTAAGAAGCTAACTACTATAGATCTAGTAGAGATCTTAGTAGATAAGGTCTTTACAAGGTTCGGGGCTCCAAGGGGAATTGTCTCTAATAGAGACTCTAGATTTATAGGAAGTTTCTAGTCGGAGTTATACTACTATATAAGGATTAAGCGACGCCTAAGTATAGCCTTTTATCTACAGATAGATAGGTAAACCGAGAGGTAAAACTAGACAATTTAGGAATACCTTAGGGCTTTCTATTCGGAAAACTAGAGTACGTAGGCCAAGCTCCTCCCGGTCGCTAAGTTTACGTACAATAATAGTAAGTATTCCTCTACGGGAATCTCCCCCTTTATAGCTATGTATAGGTATAACCCTAAGATATATTTCAACCCAAAAGAGAGGCCTAAGGGTAAAGAAGTCCTAGCCGTAAAAGACCGTATTAAGGGGCTATATCTCCTACGCGCTAAGCTTACGGTATACTAGTAAAAGGTAACTGAAGCGTAGTCGTCCTCGTATAATAAGAAGTATAAGCCTATATAATTTAATAAGGGTAACCTTATCCTAGTATCAACTAAGAACCTTCGCTTAAAAACCCTAAGTAAGAAGCTATCCTAGCGGATAATAGGACCTTTTAGGGTACTAGAGCCTATAGGAGTATAGGCTTATAGGCTCCAACTTCTACCTACTATAAAAATATACCCTATATTTAGGGTGTCCCTCCTCGAGAAATACTACTAGAGAGTAGGGGAGGAGATTAAGCACTTACCCCTACTAGAGTTAGTAGAGGGTAAAGAAGAATAGGAGATCGAAGAAATCCTTAATACGAGGCGTAAGGGGGCCGTATATAAATATCTCGTAAAGTAGGTAGGATACCTAGATAACTTCAACTAGTAGATCCGAGGGAAGGAAATAGGGAACTTAAAAGAGATAATTTAAGATTTTAAAGCCTAGGTACCCCGTATAGGAAGTACTAGGGCTATAGATACCTCCCGAATAGAGCCTAAGAACCCCGGGCTAAGAAGATCTTAAAGATATAAAAATTAAGGAGAGTAGAGTTAATTGCCGAGAAGTAGCGCGGGTAGGTAATATATAGTAAGCGCGTATTAAGCGCGTGCCACTACTAGTTAAAAAGAAAAGAAAGAAAATATAGAATATAAGTATAAATATAGATTATACTAAAGCTAGCCGCTATATACTAATAACGCTAGCCAAATACATCCGAAACCTAGAGTTAGAGTACTAGCCTCCTAGCTAGCCGTCTAATATATTATTATTATTATTATTATCCTAGCTAATAGTAGTACTATTACTACTACTACTAGTACTACTCCGAGAGCTAGCCCTCTAGGTCTCTATAGGGTTATCTCTATCCCTATCTTCCTTATCTACCTCTACCTCTACCCCCCTACTATCTTCCTTATCCCTATCCTTATCCTTATCCCTATCCTCCTCCTCTTTATCCTAGAGGTTCTAGAAGTCGTAGATAGCGTCGTCGCCGACGCTACGTATACCCGTAGTAGGGTCTTTACGTATAACGCGCTACCTACCTATCGATATAGGTATATTAGACAAGACCTAGTCCTTAGGGAATTAGCCATTACGAGTAGGGAGGGTAATATCCTTATTCTACGTACGATTAGTAGACGATAAGTAAAGGGCAATATTAAACTATTACTAATATCAAACTATTCGAACTTCGAACTTACTATATACCTTAGCTAGTTAGCGAGGTCCTTAAGGGCATCTATTACTACGCGTTATTCTAGTAGGGCGAGCGCGGCGGGGGAATTATTATCGGCCTTAGACTTAGTCTTACCCGAGCGACCTTTCTTACCCTTAGTAGTAAGCTACTAAGTCGTAATACGGTCGAACCGCTTATAGTAGCGAGCTAAGTAGTCCTCTATTAGTAATCCCTCTAAGAGAAAGTAAGTGTTAGCTTAAAAAGAAAAAAATAAAACAAAATAAAACAAAATAAAACAAAATAAAACAAAAAGATAACGCGTCGGGGACGCGCTAAATATACGCTAACTTACCGCCTTCGATCTACGACGCCGTCTCTAATAACTAGTTTACTATAGGGTAGAACTATAGGGGAACCTAATAAGTTAGCTTAACTCAACTAAAGTCTCGACGCGTCGGGGACGCGCCAAATATACGCGTACTTACTAGGACGTAGTTATACCTACTACGTATATAACGGTCACACTTCTACAGGATAGGGGCGTTGTAGGCGGTTATATATCCCGGGTCCCGCGTATAGCGAACGTATATAGGAGTAATTAGCCTTATATTATAGACTAGGAATTCTTCTACAGACTAAGTATTCATAATTAAGTATATATATAAGGTAGCGAGAGGGGTACGACGAGATTATAAGAAATATATAGGTTTTAAGCGAAAAGCTTAAGTATATATAGGTTGTTATTATTGAAAGGAGGAGGATAACAATTTTTAGAAGGTTATAAGATAATTGTTTGTTATAGTCGGTAAGTATACGCACGGACTACTTACCTCGGACGAGTAGTTTAGGGGTCGACCAAAATAATTCTTAGTATTATAGTAGGAATTCCTAAAGCCTAGAGCCGTATAAGGCGGCCTTATAGCCTATCCGTACGCTCGCTAAATACGACAAGCACTAACCATACCTACCTCTCGGGTACTATATAATATTTTATACTATACAATTGGATCTGGGGACTAGATCTATAGGAGGGGGGATAATTATAAGGACTAGACCTACGTAAGGTATACGCCTTACTAATATAGTATATTACGTACGCCTACTTAGCACGCCTACCACGCCTATATACATTTGGATACTCTACTAGAAGAGTAACCTCCTTAGCTATTAGTTTATCTATAAATCTATCTCTTACTATACTTGTTATTATTACTCCCTTTACACGCTTACTTTTCGCTTACTTTTCGACTACTACTAATTTATCTGTTTTCAAGTAGACTTTCTTAAATCAATTCCTAACGGAATAATACGATTCCGACGTCCCTAGAAAGCTACGGTTCCGCCCTTTTCAAATCTTTAATTAGATTCTCTTTTCGTACTCTATAGCTCTCGTAATCCTAGCTAGAATGCGATAACTTTTCGGAGGATAAGAACTAGCTACTCTTATCTCTCTTAAGCTATAGCTCTACTATTACTCAACCGATTTCGACGATTTTTACGGCTTCGGAAAGCCCTGGTTTTAAGGAATTTTTTAGTCAATTCGGATTCATTTTACGACTATTATTAATTGAGGAATTTATGTTTTGGTTTTAAAAGTTTAAGTTTTACTAGTGTTTGGACCTAGATAGACTTAGTATACTACGTAGTACCTAGATCACGTACTACGTAGTTCTATATATATATAGACTGGTTATAACTTGAGTTGTAACTATCAAGCCTTAAGAATATAGATATACTAGTTATTTGTTTTTATCTATCTTTTCCTTTACCTTAAGATACCTATAGGTTATAGCTAGCTAGTCTTACTAGTTAATCGATACCTACTAGTTAGTAACTAACTAATACTAACTAATAGGAAGATACTAAGGGGAGGGTAACGCTAGGCTTCGCTTAACTATATATACCGCCTAAGGTTAGTAGGTTGACCCTCTAAAAAAGATTACGACGAGACTTACCTCCCTTACCGCCGCCAATTATTCAGCCTTCTACGTACGCTTCTCCTACTTACTATTATATATATTACTAGGCCTAAAGGACTAGTAATATATATACGAGGTACCGGCTTAGGATTATTCGGCTCTCTAGCCCTATTCTCTATAGTATTAGCGATACCTAGTAAGTATACTTACTACTCCCTATAAGCCTTAGTAGTATTTACCCTCTCCTATAGTACTTTATAGCTTGGATTTTATTATAGTATTAGTAGTAATTACAACGTACGCGCGGCGGAGGTACTTACTAAGACTATCTAGATAGCCGGGTTCGGTTTTATAAGCGTATAGAGCTACTCGAAGGTATTTAAGTATACGAGGGTCTTTAATACGGCGGCGGAGGGTTCTTTCTAAGTATATACGGTAGAGGAAGTATTTAACGGCTATTTCTCCTATCTTAACGCCCTAGAAGGCTTTTTTGATAGTAAGAGACTCGGTAGTAGAGTCGTTAGTAATAAAGTAACGAGGTTCCTACTACGGAAAGCCTCTAGGCACTATAGATAGTTAGAATATATTATAGTTATATAGTTATAGTAGTAGTAAAAGGGTATCTCGTCGAGTCGTCGTAATCTAGTAATCTAACGTTTCAAAATTATTATACGTTTATACGTTTATACGTTTGCGTTAAAATAGTAACCCTCTAATTTAAAGTTATAATCTATATACTAGTAGCAACTTTCAGGCCTTTTTGGTATAATTTAGCCGATTAAGGCTAGTTATATATAGATTCCAACCTTACTTTAGATTGTTAACGCGGATAAGCACGTAGTACGTATACTTTTTAAAATAGTAACTATCCAAGGCAAAGTTATAACCTATATACTAGTAGTAACTTTTAGCCCTTTTTAGTAGAATTTAGCTAATTAAGGCTAGTTATATATAGATCGTAACCTTACCTTGGATTAATAACGTAGATAAGTACGTATTACGTATACTTTAAACTTATAACTCTCCGCTAGCTACCGACAATAATTCAACTACTATATACCTATTATCTTACGATACTATTTTTTAAGTATCGTTAATACTAAAGCGATCAAATCGCTACTCTTACTATTAGAGAGGATATACGTAACTAGCTAGAACTTAGCCTAGCCGTCTCTAACTATTAGAGTAAAAAGATACTACCCTAAGTAGTTCGTTTTATACGTCGAATCTATTAATACTAATCTTCTATATATACGTAGGATCTTAAGCCTCTAAGCTATTACAAAGACTACTCTATAGGCTTTAGTACGAGTATCCAAAGATCTCTTACTAGCTAACTATTTAGCTTTAATCTAAAATACTAGCTACCCTCGAGCCTCTAACTCCTCTATATAACCGTTGACTTAGTTATCCTAGGGATTATCGTAATAATCTATACGAGAGTCGGTATTTATTTTAATACCCTAGCTATAGTTTGAGATATAGTAGTAGTTAAGGTAAGTCCTACTAGTATTACTAAGTTAGTTATCGCTAAAGCGCCTAAGTTTAACTAAATTAGTAGCTTACCCCCCTAAACAACATTACGACGAGGACTAACCCGGTACCTTTTAATACTATAAGCGTCGACGCCGCGCCCAGGCCTTACGATAGGAGATTATAATACTTCTTAATAATTATATTATTACTACGCTTTATATCTAAGTAGTTTAGATCGTATAAGTAAGGCTCTCTATACTATACTATCTCTATTATTCTATCGCGCGTCTTTACTAGCTTTATCTTATACCTATAGGTAGCCTCGATTAAGATAACTTTAGCTACTATAGTAGTAGTACTACCTATAGTTACTTTCGTAGCCTTACGGCCGAAAGAATATATATAATATTATATATATATACCTTTTTTTGTCTCTTTACTCTACGATCTATATACGTACTATATATTACTAATATAAGAGAAGTATTTAGCGAAGTCGTTATTATTAGAGAAGACGTATTTAGCCTCGAATATACGCTAATATATTCTTTTAAGATATAGAGGATTTTTAAGTATAGGATTAACGCTATCGAGTACTAGTATATTATATTTATCTATATAGTTCTTCTAACGCTTTTTATAGATAGTATCGTTACTATCGGCGGCTCGTTTTTCAGATATTATAGTAGTTTAAAAGGTATATTATTAATAGATTAAAACTAGATTAAAACTAGATTAAAACTTAATACCAAACTGACTTATATATAGACAATTAGTAGTAGTAGTAGTTAGTAGTATTTAGTATATAGATAGGAAAAAAAAAAGACGAAGTTCGACGAGCGATAGGAAGTACGGACGGCCTTAACCCTATCGCCCGTAGTAGGCCTACCAAATAGTAACGTAGTACCGTCTATACTTCCCGCCGTACGTCGTGTACTAGCTACCGGTATTCTAGGTATATTACGTTCAATACCGCCAAGAATCTTTGAGTTTCAGACGGTCCCCCGTATAGAAAGGGAGGGCCTTCCATCGGTCAAGCTACCGCACGTGACATAGTCACCCACGTTCCCGTTGAATTAGCCCGTATCCAGACTTGTGGGAGGCTTCTAGAAAGAGGCGGATGGATGCGTTATTGGCCAATCAAAGGCCTGGTCATTGGCCAATCCAATGATAGACGTCGTCTCCAAAACGTGTTCGTCCCCCTCGTTCTCATTGGTGCCGACGTGGCCAAGACGTGCCAAGTCTGTTCCGCGCCTGTTCCGCGCCTACTGTGGTTGTACTCTCTAGTCTTTCCGACTATCTTGGCTACAGCTTCTTTGGTCAAGCCGGGTCAAGCCGGCGCCCCCGAATCGACCATGGTCCGCACTTTACCATCCAAGGGAATATCCAAGGGAATATCCAAGAGAATAGCCAAGACAATATCCAAGACAATATGCAAGAGAAGATCTATGAGAATATCCAAGAGAATATCCAAGCATTTGCGGAGGAGGCTGTCGCGAATAGACTGCCATGACCCCTGGGAGTCCAGATGGTGATAACAATAACAAATTCGACGAGACATGCCCAACACCAACAACGCCTCCTGCAAATGTCTCGCTCCAGGAAATCCGCCTTGCTAGCAACGCCTCTCTGATCCCACCGTACCCTTCCATATAAGACGTGCAATCATCGCTATCATCCTGTGAGCTCTTCAGCCAGGAAATATCCCAGTTGATCTCTCCCTTAGCCGACTGATAGTCGTATCATTTCGACTTTCGAAATGGCCATTCATCAGCACACCTGTACGTCCAAACCACGTGTTGCTATCGGGACAAGGCTGACGCTAATCAATGCAGATGTCTTCGCCATCGGCACCTTCTTCGCCCTTATGGATGCGTTCAACAACGGTGCCAACGATGTTGCCAACGCCTGGGCTACCTCTGTGTCGTCGAGATCAATCTCGTACAGACAAGCTATGATCCTCGGTACCATCTTTGAAATGCTTGGTGTGAGTGGATGGCGACTTTGATCAACTTTGGGCAGACGACTGAGCCACCACAGGCAATTCTTGTTGGTGCCAGGACGGCAGACACAATCAAGAACGGCATCATTCCCAACTCGGCTTTCAAGGGTGATTCTGGCGTGCAAATGTTGGCCTTCACTTGTGCTCTCGCTTCCGCTTCTATCTGGGTCATGTGGTGCACCCGTCACTCGGCTCACGTCTCTTCCACGTACACTCTCATTTCTGCTGTCGCCGGTGTCGGCATCGCAACTGTTGGGTACGTTGTCTCCAGCTCGACCTGAGTACGACTAAGCCTAAATCTAACTTCATACAGTGCTGGCAAAGTACAATGGGGATGGAATAACGGAAAGGGTCTCGGTGCCATCTTTGCCGGTCTCGGAATGGCTCCCGCCATCGCCGCTGGTTTTGGTGCTCTCATCTTCACGCTCATCAAGGTTGTCGTCCACATGCGCAAGAACCCAGCTAAGTGGGCTGTCTGGACTGCTCCTCTCTGGTTCATGATCGCTGGTACCATCTGCACTCTTTCCATTGTTTACAAGGGATCCCCCAAGCTTGGGCTCAACAAGAAGCCAAAATCCTTTGTACGTTGGACCCAATATATTCTATCAAACTAGCTGCTAATGTCTGCCAGATTGCTGGTGTCACCGTCGGAACCGGTGCTGGCTGCGCTGTCTTGGCTGCCCTCTTCTTTGTCCCATATGTATACGCAGTTATCCTGAAGAAAGATCGCTCAGTCAAGTGGTACGATGTCTTCAGAGGACCTCTCCTCTTCACGCGCCCTGTCGTTGAGCAAGGTGATGAGGCTAACGTTCCCAACTACCACGTCGTCCAAGAGGAGGAGGATGAGCCCCCTGCCAAAACCTGGAGCGGAGATTCCGAAAAGGGCGAAGATGGCGACATTACATCCGTTGATGAAAAAACCCCTGGAGAACACCGTGTGGTCGCCCAAGTCAACCACCACGTCCTCAAAACCCATAAGGAACTTGTTGCCGAAGCTGATGCCAAACTCAATGCCAAACTTTGCCAGCGAAGAGGACCAATGGGTTGGGCTATGCGCACACTCCGCGACAACCCAATGGGTCCTGGTCAGATCTACGAATGGTCCAATGTCAAGGTCGCCGCTAAGCGTCTCCCTGCTATGATCACTGCTGGCCTTCTTTATGGTATCCACTATGATATTCACGCTGCTCAAACCGGTGTAAGTTCTGCGTGAATCAATTCTCTCCTCCTACACATCACTGACACCTCGAAAAGATCTCTGGCACCCCAGATGGACAACGCATGGCCCGTGTCTACGCTCATGCCACCAAGTACCCCAATGAGACTGAACACACGTACTCATTTGTTCAAATTCTAACTGCCTGCACTGCCTCTTTCGCACATGGCGCCAACGATATTGGTAACTCTGTTGGTCCATGGGCTGGTATGTTTCAGGCATCCCTTTTGACGTTAACATAGCTAACTCACAAAACAGTCATCTACGGCGCGTGGTCTACCGGCAACGCCGCCCAGTCCAAAGCTCCGGTTCCAGTATGGCAACTTGCCGTCCTCTCCCTATGTATCTCCATCGGTCTCTGCACCTACGGATACAACATCATGAAGGTCATGGGCAATAAAATCACGTACCACTCCCCCTCCCGTGGCTGTTCCATGGAAATGGGTGCTGCCATCACCGTCCTTGTCTTTTCCCAATTTTCCCTTCCCGTCTCCACGTCCATGTGCATCACTGGTGCTACTGTTGGCGTGGGACTTTGCAATGGAACACTCAAGGCGGTAAATTGGCAGCGGGTTCTTCTCTTGATGTTCTCTTGGGTTATGACGATCCCTGTTGCTGGAACAATCGGTGGTGTGCTGATGGGCTTGTTCCTCAACGCTCCTCATTTCAAGTCCAAGTAGAAGTTCAAATCCCGTCTGAGGAAAGGGAGGGAAAGGTACTATTCGAGTTCTATACCCAGATTTTCTTGTGCTCGCTCGTTTGTAAGGGATTTCTTCGGACGGTACGCGGGCTGTACGAAAGATCTGTTGGGTTCATGTCTCGAATGTCTTGTTCTTGTGGATAATTTGTAATTAGAATGATTGTTTATTCCTGTAACAGACGAAAAAGCTTCCTTTTAACGCAGACCCTTCTTCAAACTTGCGGAAGTAAGTCAAGATGGTTGCCAACGTAGCTTCTCATCTAAACAATAACTTCATGCTATTAATAGTTAATACTCGATTACTCTTCCTAGTACTTCTCTCGATTATTCCCCTTAACTCTTATAAAGTCTACGCTTGTTTTAACCACAACGAAACCTCGTCCGATTATAACAAGGATATATAAGTAAATAGCTACTCTTCAAGTTCTATTCGACGGCCCTCTACTTCGAAATTACCTAGAAATATACGGTTTTATTCTCTGGGCCTAGGTATATACCCTTAGCATACGTAATACTACTATAATATAAGACGTACGCCTTTAGTATATCTAGTCCTTATAATTATCCCCCCCCCCCCCTAACCGATCTAGTCCCTAGATCCTATAGTTTGAATTTAGGGAAAGAATAAATCCCTAAGCCCTATTAAGTACGTATTATAGTTATAGTCCTTATATAGCCGTCGTATACGTGATAAATAAGGCCGCCCTATCTAAGGCTATACGGCTCTAGGTTTTAAAAATTCCTAACTAAATACTAAATTTATATTTTAGTTAACTACTAACGTTATTACGTATTAGGGGCTAGTGCCCTAGTAGCTAAAAGGAAGGAAGAATAGACTACGAAAGGAGTAGAACCGGAGACCGTACGTTAAAGTACGGTCTCCTCGTTAGAGTATAAGGAGAGAGCTCCTCCCCCTCTCTAGCTTATTAGTTAACTTAGTTCTATCTACTACCTTACCTTTTAGTATATACTAGGGTCTCCTATAATATTAAGTTAACTCTTTTTATTTTTCTCTCGACGCGCTCTAGAAGCTACGGAGACTACGATAGACCCTATAGAGGGCGATAGTAGCAATATTACGCCGTATAACTATAGTACTATTATCTAGTAGTTAATAGTATAATAGTAGGCTTAGGCTACCCGCTTAGAGGAGTAGGAGGCCTAGCTATAGAGGGCGTAGGCCGGTCTACTTAAGGCGGATAAGGCCTATATAGAGCTAAAGGGTAATAACGTATCTATCTAGAGCCTAGTCTCGGCTATCTAGGACCGCGGCCTAGGTAGATCGGACTCCGCGACGGATAACCTAGTCTATAGACCTTGAGAATAGCGACCGCTATAATAGGATAGGTCTACGGCTACTTTTAGAGATTTTTTTCTCCGGATCTAGAGCTCCTATAGGACGAGGGCCGTATAGAAGCTAGTACTTCCTACCCCTTTTTACTAGGATACTATTAACGACTATCTAACCTACGAGAAAAGAGCTCGTATAAGGGGTTTTTAGGTAGCTAGTAGCCCCGACGGTAAACGGAACCCCGAGGACTTTCTCTTAGAGATTAAGCGTATTTTTATAGACTCTATAGAAAAGACGACGGCCCTAGAAAAGCTAGTAAGCCTAAAATATAATAATAGCTAGCTATAGTAGGATTACTAGCTAATCTTTAACGAACTCCTACTAGTATCTAATAGCTCCTAGTAGAGCGACGAGGTCAAGATATAGTAGCTACGGAAAACCCTCTATAACTAGGATAATATACTTCTAGTAACTATATAGAGGGAGACGGGGTATACCTAATTTACTGCGGAAATTAGACATATTATATAGAACTATAAATATACTAGCTAGTTCGCTACGCGATTCTCGACCTAGCGGTCTAAGTAGAAGTAGTCGGGTAGTAGCCCCTATACTACGGCGGCTATAAGCTTAGCCTTATACGATAGTACCGTAGACGGTAATACTATTATAACCCTAGTACGGGTCGTAGATCGAGCTAAGGCGGCCGCGCCCCGCCCCCCTATATAAGGGGGGAGTAGCGCTATACTAAGGGCGAAGTAGGTATCTAAGGCGGAGCTAGATAGCCGTAAGGAGAAAGGTCTCTACTTCTAGTACGGAGGGAGCGGGTACCGTATAAGCGACTACGTATACCGCCCTACCGAGCGACCCTCCTAAAAGGGGGTAGGGATAAATACCTTAATAGTCCCGGCTATAACGGAGACCGCCCTAGTTCTAGAGGTTACCGAGTCTAACCTACTAGGAAAAGGATAGCTCCCCTCTAAAGATAGAGGAAGGGAGTAGGTCGAGTACTAATAGAGGACTAGGACGCTTACCGGGCAAATATAGACGGAAATAATATACTTATAGACGTAGTAATTAATAGTATTTCCTACGTATCTACCCTAATAGACGAAGGCTATTAGTACTACGCTATAATAGACGGAGACCTAGCCAAACGGCTCGGACTCCCTAAGGTAGGAAAAACGACGAGACGGATCCGGGGCGCTATATATGATATAGCCGGGTCTAGTATTTAGGGGGTAGTCGCCCTAAAACTTAAGATAGCCGGCTTCGAGTAGGTAGTCTACGTATACTACGTCCCTAAACTAGCCTTTCCGGTTATTTTAGAGAACCCCTAGAAGGTATATAATCGTATCCGGATAGGGCCTAACGAAGGCCGGCTATACTACGGGTAGGTAGTAAGGTAGGTAGCGGAATCTACCCCTAAGGTAGTAGAAGACGGCGACCCTTATATAGTAGCCTATCGATTAGAGAGCCCCGACGAGGACGCCGCGCTAACGCTAATAGAATAGGAGTAGCCGGAGACTAATAACTTCGTAGTTACGCTAGTAACCTTCTATATTAAGAAGGTAGAAGACGGTTATTCGGTAATAGTCGCTACTATAGTAATAGAGGACTTCGAGAAGGCTATAACGGAGAAAAGGCCTAATACGGAGGCGGAACTCCGCGCGTAACTCCCCCTAGAGGTTTACGATATAATCCCGCTATTTTTAAGCCTAGAGGCGGAAAAACTCGCCCCCTACTAGCTAGGGGTAGACTATAGAATCGAGCTATATACGAAGCCTAACGGGATAATAGAGTCCTTACTATAGGGGCCGCTTTATAGTATATCTAAGGAGGAGCTCCTAGTCCTACGGAAAATACTAAACGAGCTACTAGCTAAGGGGTTTATTTAGCTATCGAGCTTAGACGGCGGGGCGCTAGTACTTTTTGTCCGGAAACCCGTAGGGGGCCTAAGGTTCTACTATAACTATAGAGTACTTAATACGGTAACTAAGGAAGATAGATACCTACTCCTACTTATTTCGGAGACCCTCCGGAACCTCGCGGGCTACACCTACTTATTAAAGGTAGACGTAGTAAGCGCGTTTTAGAAGCTTAGAATAGCCTAGGGTTATAAGTACAAAATAGCGTTCCGGACTAGGTACGGGCTATTCGAATAGCTTATAACTCCGTTTAGTTTAGCCGGGGTACCGTCTAGTTTTTAATAGTATATTAATATAGTACTTCGGAAGTTCCTCGACGAATACGCCTTAGCGTATATAGATAACGTACTAATCTATACCTAAGGGAGCCGTAAAGACTATTTCGAGAAGGTACGTAATATTCTCCGGGCGCTTTAGGACGCTAGCCTATACTTAGACCCCGCGAAGAGCGAGTTCGCGAGGAAGAGTATTAAGTATCTAGGTTTTATTATTTACGCTAACGGAGGGGGCCTTTAGGCCGACCCGGAGAAGGTTTAAACCGTCCGAGATTAGGCGGTCCTACGTAACTAGAGGGAAATACGTAGGTTCCTAGGATTTACTAACTATTACCGAATATTTATTAAAGGCTACTCTACGTACGCCGCCCCGCTTACGTCGCTAACTAGGGTAAATACTACGTTCTCCTAGGACGAAACGGCCTAGGCGTCTTTTAACGATTTAAAGGAGTATTTTATAAGCGCCCTAGTACTACGATAGTAGGATCCCGCGCTTTCGACGTTTCTAGAAGCCGATAGTAGTAGCTTCGTACTAGGCGGGGTTCTAAGCTAGGAGACTAGCGGGGTTCGCTACCTAGTCGCTTTCTATTTAGAAAAACTAAATAAGGCCGAAATTACCTACGATATCTATAATAAAGAGTTACTAGCCGTAGTCTAGTACCTATAATACTAGGATATAGAGCTTCGTAGCTATAGTCCGTTTATAATTATAACGGATTATAGGAACCTAGAATACTTTATAAAAAAGTAGAGGCTATCCGAGCGATAGATACGGTTCGCGGAGACCCTAATAAGATATAGGTTCTCTATAGTATATCGCCTAGGGTTAGAAGTAATAGTACTAGACGCGCTATCTAGATAAGATTAGGATAACCTAGATTACTACGATTATACTTCGAGGGTCTAATAGCTAATCCTAGAGGCTAGCCTAACTAAGTATACGCTAGCCGCCCCTATAGCGATGGGATATAGGGTTTTCGGTATAGGTCGAGGCTCGTTCTAGGAAAACGTCCTTAACGAGCTCTAGGATAGGGTAGTTACTAAGGATATATACTATTAATAGGTATTCTAGGCGGTATAGTCCGGCGAGCGAGCTATTCCTACTAGGGCCCGTATTAAGATTTAAATCGCGGACTATAAGATCGATACCTAAGGCCTATTATAATACCGAGGTAAGCTATAGGTACCTAGTACCCTATTTATAACGGACGTAGAGCGAAAGGAGTCGGACGACGATATAAGGGGTCTAGATAATTTAAGGACTAAGCTAATTTAGAAGAACTACGACTCCGCGGTAACTAGTTACCCGGGTAGGGAGAATACGCTCTCCGTTATAGGCCGAGACTTCTACTAGCTACTAATAGCCTCGTATATATAGAGGTTTATTCGGAACTATAATAGCTATAGCCGTAATAAGGTTTAGCGTAGCGCTAAATACGGTCTCCTATAGTCGCTCCCGGTCCCTAATAGATTTTTCTCGGAGTTATTAATCGATTTTATAGTAGAACTCCTAGAGTCTAACGGTAATATAAACCTCTATATAATAAAGGATAGGCTAAGTAAGACCGTAGTTTGTAAAGCGATACCTACTACTAATACGGAGGCTTACGCCGAGATGTTCCTAAGATACTAGGTACGCTACTATAGGCTACCTAGGGTAATAACGTCGGACCGCGGAAGAAACTAGACGGGCGCCTTCTAGAGATACTTCTATCGCCTACTAGGCGTCGAGTAGCGGTTAAGTAGCGTATACTACCCCTAAACGGACGGAGGCCCGGAGCGCCTTAACTAGGAAGTATAGGTATACCTACGGTACTTTATTAACTTTAACTAGAATAACTAGGCCTAGTAGCTACCCGTAGCCTAGTTAGTAGTAAACGGCCGATACTATATAGGAATCGGTATATCGCTATTTTTTACGATATACGGCTTTGAAGCCCCTACGGCTATACTATTAAAGGAGGGGGCTATAGAATCTATCCCGATCCCCGCTAAATAGAAGGCTAAAGAATTCGTTCGGAAGATAGGGAAGATTACGGAGCTATACTAATCGCTAATAGGGGTTTCGTAATAGTAATAGGAGGAGTTCTATAATAGGCGGCGGGTCCCTACCCGAAGGTTCTAGGTCGGCGATAAAGTATAGCTAGACCTAAGGAACTACGGTAGTAAGAGGCTAAAGAAGAAGCTAGACGCGCGATATACTAAATATATAGTAGCCGAAGTTATTAGCCCGATATCCGTATAGCTTAAGGGTATCCCTAGCGGGATATATAATATATTTTACCCCGACCTTTTACGGCGGTACCCGGACGACCTACTACCTAGGTAGGTTATCGACGACTCCTAACCAGGCCCCGTACTACTAGAGTCGTACGAGGAGTTCGAAGTAGAGAAGATCCTATACGCTAGAAAGGCTAGGCGGGGATAAGGGCGCGAGGCCCTAGTAAAATAGCGCGGTTACTACGATATAACGTAGGAGCTACTAGAAGCCGTAAAGGATACCGTAGCTATAGATAAGTTCGAACTAGTTTATAGACCCGAACGAGAAAACGATAGCCCCCTATAGGAATTTAGCGGAGGGCAGCTAAGAAGGAGCGGGCGGACGAGGCTATTACGGTAAGTTATATTTCTAATATTTACTTAAAGTTAAGATTAGGAGTTTAATTTTAGAGTATTTTTTTATTTATTTTAGGGTTTATCCGGTCCCCTCCGGTTTTAGCGCGGGCGGCGATAGCTAGACGCTACTCCCCGTACCTATAAAAAAAAAAAAAAAAGAAGAAAGACCGTAAAAGAAACTTCCTCTTTCCCCCCCCCTCCCTTATATAGGATTGGACCGCCGGGGTCCCTATACCTAGGAGCCGGGTACTAGGCCGGCTATTATAAAATTTATTACTACCGCCTCGTAGGTAGTAGTAGTAGTAGTAGCGACCGTACTATTTTATAAGGTTAGTATTAGTATTAGAGAGGAGGGCTCGGGTAACTTATAGTAGGACGAGGGCCTAGTCTACTAGGGACCGGAGAGCCTTATAGGCCTTAAAGGCGGCGACTAGGCTAGATAGGGCGGACTCGCTATAGACGGTTAGCGTACGTTAATAAATAGAATACGGGATATACCTCTAGTCTTAACCCAACCGGGTCTACGTAGTATAGGCTAAGCCGGCGAGCTAGGGCCTAATTGGTTAGCAGGAGAAATAAGACGGACCGTAGTACGTATATTAGGGTATACTAAGCCCGGTACTAGGTATAGTACGCGTAGGCGAGAGAAGGCCGGTAACGCTTACTATCGTTCTATAAGTAGTTAGCCGGAGTCCGAGTAAACTTTACCGGTTATAACTTATAGGTAGAGGCTTCTAGTAGCGGTAGTCCCGACTAGTAGACGCGTACGTAGTATAATATATAGGCCTACGGGCCTAGGAATAAGAGTTAATATACGGTTACTATAAAAGACTAGTAGACGTACGGTTCTAACTAGCTACTTAGGTATAGTAGTAGGAGAGGTAAGGGCGGCGCGGGTAGCGTTCTTACGCTAGTAGCGGGCGGCGGTATTCTAGCGGGCGGTATCTCGGCGGGCGGCGATAGTACGGACGGGCGAGGAGGACGGTAAGGAGCGACTAGAGATAGAAGTACGAGTAGGGGAAATAGCGGTATAGGAGACTATTAGCGACGGGGCGGGAGTTATATTTACGAGGAGGGCGGTAGCGGTAATAAAGAGACTAGTATTAGCGGATAATAGCGGGGGTATACTAGGGGTCTCTAAGTTCGGCGTACTACTAGTAGTAGTAGCGGGATCCTAGGAGTCTAGGACGAGCGGCTACGGATTCTAGGCGGGCGGCTAAGGGTTTTAGGTAGGCGACTAAGGGTCCTAGGTAGGCGACTAAGTATTCTAGGCGGTAGTAGGACCCGACTCTAAAGAACCGGACGGTAGCGGCTTAGACTTAGGTAGTAGACTATCGGGAACGTTAGGGGCCTTAGCGCTACCAAAGAGAGAACGGATACTAGATATAGTAGTAGTAGTAATAGTAGTACGACGAGCTAAATATAGTTAGTTTAAAATAGAGGCCGCTATCTTAGTACTAGGTAGGAGATACTTACTATATATATATATAGTATATATATATATATATAAGGGCTTAATAAAGAAAAAAAAAAAAAGAAAAAAAAAGCCTAGGGGATAGGGGTATTTATACCCTTTAGGAGATACTAATTAAGGTATAATTACGCGTATAATTATATAGTAGTCGATAGTAACTTCGAGGGGGATCGAATTAGTATTATCCAAGAGGGTTTATAAGCGATACGAGGGAAACCTATAGAAGCCGGCTAAATTACCCGGGCTACCTAGTCCTAGGACGGGGGCTAGCCGAAAGACTTACTATAATACTTAGGATACGTCTAAATAGCTAGTTACGCGGACCGGAGACTCCTCTATAGGAGTTATAGGGACCGGAGACGCCTCTAGCGTAAGTAGACTCTATTCCTATCGACTAAGGAGGTAAAAGGATAGGTTACTATAGATACCGTAATAGAACGCCCGGCTTTAGTAAAGTTATCTAGTCTTTAACGGGAAACGGGTACCGAGTAGCGGGGTAAGTACGAGGACGTATAGGGTATACCTAGGCGTACGTACTACAAAAATAACTTACGAGGGCCTAGGCCTAGGGCGTAGCTACTATTACTTAAATAGGGGTCCTACTACCTAAACAAGGGTCACGTACGAGTTATATAAGTAGGACTGCCTAAAAGGTACTAGAGAGAGGAGGGGAGTCCGCGGCTTAAGGGCTCCTTATAATAAACTAGTAGGAGCTAGGCGTTTTTCGCCGGTCGCCGAAGGGGAAGAATAGGGCTAATATTAGAGGCTAGTACCCTAGTAGCTAAAAGGAAGGAAGAATAGACTACGAAAGGAGTAGAACTAGAGACCGTACGTTAAAGTATAGTCTCCTCGTTAGAGTATAAGGAGAGAGCTCCTCCCCCTCTCTAGCTTATTAGTTAACTTAGTTCTATCTACTACCTTACCTTTTAGTATATACTAGGGTCTCCCGTAATATTACGGAAAAGCGTATATCTACGCTAGTATAAGTAAAGATTATTGATTTTCTCTAGTCCCCGTAGACCCGCGAGCTATTTATATTATCTAACCGTAACTACTAGAGTAGCCTTACTACTTAAGCCGTAATAGATCCCCTCTAGGGAAAGATCCGAACGTCCTCGTTCGTAAATTCTATAATATATATACCTTATACTATTACTACCTATCTATTACTTTATAAGGCGTACCTCCTACCGGCTCTACCTCCCTATCGTAGCCCCTGGTTGAACGGTAGCTACTAGTAGATCTACGGCTAGTAGTACTATTATTAGAAGGGCTACTATTACTACTAGTACGGCTGCTACTACTACTAATACTAAGGCTATTAGTACTAGTATAGTTACTATCCGTAAGTCTACTAGGGGCGGAAGGCTAGGGTCTAGGGTAGCTATATACTATACTAGGCGGGCTAGTTATTCTATACGAAGTACTTATAGTTACCTAACTCCGTAGGGTCGGTAACGCGTGAACCGAAGTTATCCTCTATATTATAGTAGGTAGCAAGGTCTATAAGGGCGTCTACGAACTTATAGTAGTTAAGCGACTAGATCCGGAGGCTATTATAGATTAGCTTTATCGCTATTAGTAGTAGGGCGTATACGTCTTTAGCTTTAGCGATAGGCTTTAGGACGAGGCGCTAGAACTTAGCGGAGTCCTTAGCTATTACTAGGCCGGCTTCTATTATTATAAAGGCGAGGGCTTCGGATATATAGGGTCCCTAACGGGGCGGGTTGGGGCGGGTTATAGGGTAGGAAACCCGCCCCGTTAGCGGGTCGGGTTTTAACGGGTTGGGGCGGGGTCCCGGGGCGGGTTATAGTTTAGAAGAAAACCCGCCCCGTTCGCCCCGTTCGGGTTTTCCACGTGATTTTTATAGGGTTATATATATAGATATATAGATATATTATATTCCTATTAGATAGAGTATAACCTAGAGACTATAATAAGTATTTAAAAAATTTAAATATATATAATAGATCTATAGTTATTAAGGTTTCTAGAAAAAAACTCCGGGTTCCCCCCTTAAAAACCCGCCCCTAACTAATAGGGCGGGTTTAAGGCTTGGCGGGGCGGGTCGGGTTAGGATTATAGCTTTATAACCCGCCCCTAAAACCCGCCCTGCCCCGCCCCTAACCCGACCCCCCCCGTTTCGCCCCGCCCCGTTAGGGACCCTACGGATATATTTACGCGTTAGTCTATATTACGGGAGACCCTAGTATATACTAAAAGGTAAGGTAGTAGATAGAACTAAGTTAACTAACGAGCTAGAGAGAGGGAGGAGCTCTCTCCTTATACTCTAACGAGGAGACCGTACTCTAACGTATAGTCTCCGGTTCTACTTCTTTCGTAGTCTATTCTTCCTTCCTTTTAGCTACTAGGGTACTAGCCCCTAATATTAGCCCTATTCTTCCCCTTTAGCGACCGGCGAAAAACGCCTAGCCCCTACTAGTTTATTATAAGGAGCCCTTAAGCCGCGGACTCCCCTCCTCTCTCCGGTACCCTTTAGGCGGTCCCGCTTATATAACTCGTACGTAACCCTTGTTTTAGGTAGCCGGACCCCTATTTAGGTAATAGTAGCTACGCCCCGGGCCTAGGCCCTCGTAAGTTATTTTTATAGTACGTATACCTAGGTATACCCTATACGTCCTCGTACTTACCCTACTACTAGGTACCCGTTTCCTATTAAAGACTAGATAACTTTACTAAAGCCGGGCGTTCTATTATAGTATCTATAGTAACCTATCCTTCTACCTCCCTAGTCGATAGGAATAGAGTCTACCTATACTAGAGGTATCTCTAGTCCCTATAACTTCTACGGAGGAGTCTCCGGTCCGCGTAACCAGCTATTTAGACGTATCCTAAGTATTATAGTACGTCTTTCGGCTAGCCCCCGTCCTAGGACCGGGTAGCCTAGGTAATTTAGCCGGCTTCTATAGGTTTCCCTTATATCGCTTATAAACCCTCTTAGATAATACTAATTCGATCCCCCTCGAAGTTGCTATCGACTACTATATAATTATACGCGTAATTATACTTTAATTGGTATCTCCTAAAGGGTATAAATACCCCTATCCCCTAGGCTTTTTTTTTTTTTTTTTTTTGTTAAGCCCTTATATATATATATATATATACTATATATATATATAGTAAGTATCTCCTACCTAGTACTAAGGTAGTAGCCTCCGTTTTAAACTAACCGTATTTAGCTCGTCGTACCGCTACTACTACTACTACTATATCCGGTATCCGTTCTCTCTTCGGTAGCGCTAAGGCCCCTAACGTTCCTAATAGTCTACTACCTAAGTCTAAGCTACTACTATCTAGCTCTTCGGAGTCGGGTCCTATTACCGCCTAGAATACTTAGTCGTCTACCTAGAACCCTTAGTCGCCCGCCTAAAACCCTTAGCCGCCCGCCTAGAATCCGTAGCTGCTCGTCCTAGACTCCTAGGATCCCGCTACCGCTACTAGTAGTATACCGAACTTAGAGACCTCTAGTATACCCCTACTATTATCCGCCGATACTAGTCTCTTTACTACTACTACCGCCCTCCTTATAAATACGACTCCCGCCCCGTCGCTAATAGTCTCCTATACCGCTACTTCCCCTACTCGTACTTCTATTTCTAGTCGCTCCTTACTATCTTCCTCGCCCGTCCGTACCGTCGCTACCCGCCGAGATACCGCCCGCTAGAATACCGCTACCCGCCGCTAGCGTAAGAACGCCGCCCGCGCCGCTCTTACCTCTTCTACTACTATACCTAAGTAGCTGGTTAGAACCGTACGTCTACTAGTCTTTTATAGTAACTATATATTAACTCTTATTCCTAGGCCCGTAGGCCTATATATTATACTACGTGCGCGTCTACTAGTCGGGACTACCGCTACTAGAAGCCTCCGCCTATAAGTTATAACCGGTAAAGCTTACTCCGACTCCGGCTAACTACTTATAGAATAATAGTAAGCGCTACCGGCCCTCTCTTACCTATACGTACTATGCCTAGTACCGGGCTTAGTATACTCTAATATACGTACTACGGTCCGTCTTATTTCTCCCGCTAACCGATTAGGCCCTAGCTCGCCGGCTTAGCCTATACCGCGTAGACCCGGTCGGGTTAAGACTAGAGGTATATCCCGTATTCCGTTTATTAACGTATACTAACCGTCTATAGTAAGTCCGCCCTATCTAGCCTAGTCGCCGCCCTTAAGGCCTATAAGGCTCTCCGGTCCCTAGTAGACTAGGCCCTCGTCCCGCTATAAGTTACCCGAGCCCTCCTCTCTAATACTAATACTAACCTTATAAAATAGTACGGTCGCCGCTACTACTACTACTACCTACGAGGCGGTAGTAATAAATTTTATAATAGCCGGCCCGGTACCCGGCTCCTAGGTATAGGGACCCCGGCGGTCCAATCCTATATAAGGGAGGAGGGGAGGGGGGGGAGGGGTTTCCTTTATAGTCTTTCTTCTCTTTTTTTTTATAGGCGCGGGGAGTAGCGTTTAGCTATTACCGCCCGCGCTAAAACTAGAGGGGACCGGATAAACCCTAAAATAAATAAAAAAAATACTCTAAAATCAAACTCCTAATCTTAACTCCAAGTAAATATTAGAAATATAACTTACCGTAATAACCTCGTCTACCCGCTCCTTCTTAGCCGCCCTCTACTAAATTCCTATAGGGGGCTATTATTTTCTTATACGGGTTAGTAAACTAGTTCGAACTCGTCTATAGCTACGGTATCCTCTACGGCTTCTAGCGGCTCCTATATTATATCGTAGTAACCGCACTATTTTACTAGGGCCTCGCGCCCTTATCCCCGCCTAGCCTTTCTAGTATATAGGATCTTCTCTACTTCGAACTCCTCGTACGACTCTAGTAGTACGGGGCCTAGTTAGGAGTCGTTGATAACCTACCTAGGTAGTAGGTCGTCTAGGTACTACCGTAAAAGGTCGGGGTAGAATATATTATATATCCCGCTAGGGATACCCTTAAGCCGTACGGATATCGGGCTAATAACTTCGGCTACCGTATATTTAGCGTATCGCGCGTCTAGCTTCTTCTTTAGCCTCTTACTACCGTAGTTCCTTAGGTCTAGCTATACTTTATCGCCGACCTAGAACCTTCGGGCGGGGACCTACCGCCTATTATAGGATTCCTCCTATTACTATTACGAAACCCCTATTAGCGATTAGTATAGCTCCGTAATCTTCCCTATCTTCTAAACGAACTCTTTAGCCCTCTATTTAGTAGGGACCGGGACGGATTCTATAGCTACCTCTTCTAACGGTATAGCCGTAGGGGCTTTAAAGCCGTATATCGTAAAAAATAGCGATATACCGATTCCCGTATAGTATCGGCCGTTTACCGCTAACTAGGCTACGGGTAGCTACTAGGCCTAGTCGTTCTAGTTAAAGTTAATAAAGTACTATAGGTACGCCTATACTTCCTAGTTAAGGCGCTCCGGGCCTCCGTCCGTTTAGGGGTAGTATACGCTGCTTAACCGCTACTCGACGCCTAGTAGGCGATAGAAGTATCTCTAGAAGGCGCCCGTCTAGTTCCTTCCGCGGTCCGACGTTATTGCCCTAGGTAGCCTATAATAGTATACCTAGTATCTTAGGAATATCTCGGCGTAAGCCTCCGCGTTAGTAGTAGGTATCGCTTTAAAAACTATAGTCTTACTTAGCCTATCCTTGATTATATAGAGGTTTATATTACCGTTAGACTCCGGGAGTTCTACTATAAAATCGATAGATAACTCCGAGAAAAATCTATCGGGGACCGGGAGCGACTATAGGAGACCGTATTTAGCGCTATACTAAACCTTATTACGGCTATAGCCGTTATAGTTCCGTATAAACCTCCGTATATACGAGGCTATTAGTAGCTAGTAGAAGTCTCGGCCTATAACGGAGAGCGTATTCTCCCTACCTAGGTAACTAGTTACTACGGAGTCGTAGTTCTTCTAAATTAGCTTAGTCCTTAAATTATCTAGACCCCTTATATCGTCGTCCGACTCCTTTCGCTCTACGTCCGTTATAAACGGGGCGCTAGGTACCTATAGCTTACCTTAGTATTATAATAGGCCTTAGGTATCGATCTTATAGTCCGCGATTTAAATCTTAATACGGGCCCTAGTAGGAATAGCTCGCTCGCTAGACTATACCGCCTAGAATACCTATTAATAGTATATATCCTTAGTAACTACCCTATCCTAGAGCTCGTTGAGGGCGTCTTCCTAGAACGGGCCTCGACCTATACCGAAAACCCTATATCCTATCGCTATAGGGGCGGCTAGCGTATACTTAGTTAGGCTAGCCTCTAGGATTAGCTATTAGACCCTCGAAGTATAATCGTAGTAATCTAGGTTATCCTAATCTCGTCTAGATAGCGCGTCTAGAACTATTGCTTCTAACCCTAGGCGATATATTATAGAGAACCTATATCTTATTAGGGTCTCCGCGAACCGTATCTATCGCTCGGATAGCCTTTACTTTTTTATAAAGTATTCTAGGTTCCTATAATCCGTTATAATTATAAACGGACTATAGCTACGAAGCTCCGTATTCTAGTACTATAGGTACTAGACTACGGCTAGTAACTCTTTATTATAGATATCGTAATTAATTTCGGCCTTATTTAGTTTTTCTAAATAGAAAGCGACTAGGTAGCGAACCCTACCGGTCTCCTAGCTTAGAACCCCGCCTAGCGCGAAGCCGCTACTATTAGCCTCTAGAAACGTCAAAAGCGCGGGATCCTATTATCGTAGTACCGGAGCGCTTATAAAATACTCCTTTAAATCGTCGAAAGACGCCTAGGCCGCTTCGTCCTAGGAGAACGTAGTATTTACCCCGGTTAGTAACGTAAGCGGGGCGGCGCGCGTAGAGTAGCCCTTAATAAATATTCGGTAATAGTTCGTAAATCCTAGGAACCTACGTACCTCCCTCTAGTTACGTAGGACCACTTAATCTTAGACGGTTTAAACCTTCTCGGGGTCGGCCTAAAGGCCCCCCCCGTCGGCGTAAATAATAAAACCTAGATACTTAATACTCTTCCTCGCGAACTCGCTCTTCGCGGGGTCTAAGTATAGGCTAGCGTCCTAAAGCGCCTAGAGAACGGTACGTACCTTCTCGAAATAGTCTTTACGGCTCCCTTAGGTATAGATTAGTACGTCGTCTATATACGCCGAGGCGTATTTATTAAGGAACTTCCGAAGCACTATATTAATATACCGTTAAAAACTAGACGGTACCCCGGCTAAACTAAACGGAGTTATAAGCTACTCGAATAGCCCGTATCTAGTCTAGAATACTATCTTATACTCGTAACCCCGGGCTATCCTAAGCTTCTAAAATACGCTTATTACGTCTACCTTTAATAAGTAGGTATAGCCCGCGAGGTTCCGGAGGGTCTCCGAAATAAGTAGAAGCGGGTATCTATCTTCCTTAGTTACCGTATTAAGTACTCTATAGTTATAGTAGAACCTTAGGCCCCCCGCGGGTTTCTAGATAAAAAGTACTAGCGCCCTACCGTCTAAGCTCGATAGCCGAATAAACCCCTTAGCTAGTAGCTCGTTTAATATTTTCCGTAGGACTAGGAGCTCCTCCTTAGATATACCGTAGAGCGGCCCCTATAGTAAGGACTCTATTGTCCCGTTAGGCTTCGTACGTAGCTCGATTCTATAGTCTACCCCCGGCCGGTAGGGTGCGAGTTTTTCCGCCTCTAGGCTTAAAAATAGTAGGATTATATCGTAAACCTCTAGGGGGAGTTACGCGCGGAGTTCCGCCTCCGTATTAGGCCTTTTCTCTATTATAGCCTTCTCGAAGTCCTCTATTACTATAGCGGCGACCGTTACCGAATAACCGTCTTCTACCTTCTTAATATAGAAGGTTACTAGCGTAACTACGAAGTTATTAGTCTCCGGCTATACCTATTCTATTAGCGTTAGCGTAGCGTCCCTACTAGAGCTCTCTAATCAATAGGCTACTATACGAGGGTTACTATCTTCTACTACTTTAGGGGCGGATTCCGCTACCTACCTTACTACCCGCCCGTAGTATAGCCGGCCTTCGTTAGGCGCTATCCGGACGCGGTTATACGCCTTCTAGGGGTTCCCTAAAATAACCGGAAAGGCTAGTTTAGGGACGTAGTATACGTAGACTATCTACTCGAAGCCGGCTATCTTAAGTTTTAGGGCGACTACCCCCTAAATACTAGACCCGGCTATATCGCCTATAGCGCCCTAGATCTATCTCGTCGTTTTTCCTACCTTAGAGAGTCTAAGCCGTTTAGCTAGGTCTCCGTCTATTATAGCGTAGTACTAATAGCCTTCGTCTATTAGGGTAGATACCTAGGAAATACTATTAATTACTACGTCTATAAGTATATTATTCCCGTCTATATTTGCCCGGTAAGCGTCCTAGTCCTCTATTAGTACTCGACCTACTCCCTTCCTCTATTTTCGGAGGGGAGCTATCCTTTTCCTAGCGGGTTAAACTCGGTAACCTCTAGGACTAGGGTGGTCTCCATTACGGCCGGGACCGTTAAGGTATTTATTCCTACCCCCTTTTAGGAGGGTTACTTAGTAGGGCGGTATACGTAGTCGCTTATACGGTACCCGCTCCCTCCGTACTAGAAGTAGAGACCTTTCTCCTTACGGCCGTCTAGCTCCGCCTTAGACACCTACTTCGCCCTTAGTATAGTACTACTCCCCCCTTATATAGGGGGGCAGGGCGCGGCTACCTTAGCTCGGTCTACAACCCGTACTAGGGTTATAATAGTATCGCTATCTACGGTACTACTATATAAGGCTAAGCTTATAGCCGCCGCGGTATAGGGGCCGCCGCCTAACTACTTCTATTTAGACCGCTAGGTCGAGAATCGCGCGGCGAACTAGCTAGTATATTCGTAGTTCTATATAATACGTCTAATCTCCGCGGTAAATTAGGTATACCCCGACTCCCTCTATATAGTAACTAGAAGTATATTATTCTAGTTATAGAGAGTCTTCTATAGCTACTATATCTTGACCTCGTCGCTCTACTAGGCGCTATTAGATACTAGTAGGAGTTCGTTAAAGATTAGCTAGTAATCCTACTATAGCTAGCTATTATTATATTTTAGGCTTACTAGCTTTTCTAGGGCCGTCGTCTTTTCTATAGAGTCCGTAAAAATACGCTTAATCTCCGAGAGAAAGTCCTCGGGGTTCCGTTTACCGTCGGGGCCGCCGGCTACCTAAAAACCCCTTATACGAGCCCTTTTCTCGTGGGTTAGGTAGTCGTTAATAGTATCCTAGTAAAAAGGGGCGGGAAGTACCCGCTTCTATACGGCCCTCGTCCTATAAGAACTCTAGATTCGGAGAAAAAAATCTCTAAAAGTAGCCGTAGACCTATCCTATTATAGCGGTCGCTATTCTCGAGGTCCGTAGACTAGGTTGTCCGTAGCGGAGTCCGATCCGCCTAGGCCGCGGTCCTAGATAGCCGAGACTAGGCTCTAGATAGATACGTCGTTACCTTTTAGCTCTACGTAGGCCTTATCCGCCTTAAGTAGACCGGCCTACGCCCTCTATAGCTAGGCCTCCTACTCCTCTAAGTAGGTAGCCTAAGCCTACTACTATACTATTAACTACTAGATAATAGTACTATAGTTATACGGCGTAATATTACTACTATCGCCCTCTATAGGGTCTATCGTAATCTCCGTAGCTTCTAGAGCGCGTGGAGAGAAAAATAAAAAGAGTTAACTTAATATTACGGGAGACCCTAGTATATACTAAAAGGTAAGGTAGTAGATAGAACTAAGTTAACTAACGAGCTAGAGAGGGGGAGGAGCTCTCTCCTTATACTCTAACGAGGAGACCGTACTCTAACGTACGGTCTCTAGTTCTACTCCTTTTATAGTCTATTCTTCCTTCCTTTTAGCTACTAGGGTACTAGCCCCTAATAGTCTACGGCCTCTACGTTTATAATAGCGGCGTCTACGGTCTTAATAGCGGCGTCCAACTTAAACTTAAGATTAGCTAGCTCGTTAACGTCGTAACCTTAGGGTCCCCAACGGGGCGGGGCTAAACGGGGGGGGGGCGGGTTAGGGGTAGGGTAGGGCGGGTTTTCGGGGCGGGTTATAAGTATAAAACCCTAACCTAACCCGCCCCGCTAAGCTCTCAACCCGCCCCGTTAGATAGGGGCGGGGTCTCGTAACCTAACCCGTTACAACCCGTATATAATACCGTTAGTATATTTAGAATATATATAGTATTTCTAGTAGTCTTCTAGTAGTCAAAAAGAGTCTTCTAGTAGTTATAACGATATTCGAAATATTTCTAGTAGTCTTCTAGTAGTTATAGAGCTTATAATAAGTTATATTATAACTAAATCTACGACTCGAAAGTTAAGAGCTTGAAACTAAGTACGACGAGCTCCGCTCCTAGTTATAGGGCCCTTATTATTACCTTTATAACTACGTCGGCTATTAACTATCGCCTGAAGATCTATACTACCTCTAGGTAATACTACTAGTAGTCTTATAGCGCGACCCCTCCTACGCCTTCCTATACTTCGGGTAGTAGCTTAGGTTCGCCGACGTATTATAATACGACTACTAATACGATCTCCTATACCCTTAACTATTTCGAGCCGCTTACCTAATAGACCCTTATTATCCCGTCGTAATCTATTCGCTAA
Source organism: Venturia nashicola (assembly GCA_004522665.1). Taxonomy (NCBI): domain Eukaryota; kingdom Fungi; phylum Ascomycota; class Dothideomycetes; order Venturiales; family Venturiaceae; genus Venturia; species Venturia nashicola. The sequence continues at coordinate 183,400 of SNSD01000027.1, forward strand.
CCTCTATATAGGGGGAGAAGCTCCTTTAGCTAGTAGTAGCGTATTATTAGGGTCCGTAGTATCCTCCCTATCGCTAATTTTATCTAACCTCTATATCTCGTTAACTATACGAATAAGTTCCTTAGTCTATTTAGCTCGCTTAGTAGCTAATTCATCTTTAGTTATATAAATATCCCTTCTCCCTATTGAATAGTAGTCAAGTATATACTACTTAGAATCTACTATCTACTTATAGTTACTTACTATTAACGTACTAAGAACCTATACGCTATATAACTTATTATCCGTATTAAAGTTACTAGTAATACTAAACTCTCGTTTAATACTAATACCGGCCGCTTGGATAGCAAAGAGATCCTTTACTATTATTACTATCCGTAGGAACCGGTGCTTAATAGATCTCTATTACTAGAATAGTTCCTTAAGATCTAGCCGTACTTTATCTAGGGATTATTAGCGACTACTAGAAGACTACTAGGAACTAGGGTTTTCGCTTACTCTATAAGCGATACTCATCGAACTCTCGCTATATATCTATTACTACGCGCGTCGCTATTAGGCGCGTATTATACTTAGTAGAAGGCTCTACTACCGTACGGAGATCTATAACCGAATCGAGGTTAATATACCCTCGTTAGAGCGATAATAGGACTTTAATACGGCGTATTACTAGGTTTCGCTGCGTATATTAAGTATTATATAGAACGTATAGTTCCGTCCAATAATATACCTACCAATCGAGTAGATCTTCTAGTATAGGCTACTATTTAGGCTGGTTCCAAGTATTAAGCTTGTAACGAGGATAGAGTAGGATTACTATACTATAGTACTTTCTAGCCTATATATTAGACGTTATACTATAGTAGACCCTAAGCTTATCTACCGCCTTACTATATACCCGACTAATCTCTTGCTTCTACTAACGGTTCTTATCTCTAAGCCGTTCCTCTATATTCTCGAGGTATATAAATAGTCGATTATAGATATCGAAGACCGAGTAGATTATTAGGTTACGCGTAGAGCTAATAAGCTACGTATATACCGCGAAGGGACGGAGGATAGTAATAAGGTAGGAAACTTAGCCCTATTTATCTTCGCTTAGGCCAAGGTATCGATATTCCTTATCTATAAATTAATTGATCGGGTCTCTTAATCTTAGAAGTTATATAAGTATATAGTACGTCGAGTCCTATCTCGTCTTAATATCTTAGATATATCGTAGAAGTCGAATCTTAGCCGGAATAGGGTAGTAAGCGCGATACTAGATTATTTGAATCTCCGAGAATATAAGCTATCGGCCTTCGCTTAAGTTAATAAAGATCGTAATTTAACGGGCCTTTATAACCGTATATAGTAGCTTTATAGAAGAATTAGTATTACGAAACTACTAGGAGACTACTAGGAGACTACTAGGAGACTACTAGGAGACTACTAGGAGACTACTAGGAGACTACTAGGAGACTACTAGGAGACTACTAGGAGACTACTAGGAGACTACTAGGAGACTACTAGGAGACTACTAGGAGAATACTAGGAGACTACTAGGAGACTACTAGGAGGTTAAAAGAAGGAAAATAACTTATACTACGCTTAGAGTTAGTAGACTCCCCCCTAGTAATTACTAGAACCCTTTTCTCTTCCTCCGCCTCCTAGTTCCTAATAAACTCCTCCTTTTTCGGCCGACACTTGATATCTACGAGGAGACTATTATAATATAGTTATATAATATAAGAGATATAGGGATATAGCGCGATCTCGTTTACTATATTAGGAATATCCCTACTAAGTACCTTAATATATTCATTCACCGACTATACTATTATTTTATTATTCGACGCGTTATCCGTAGTAAAAGTAATAACCCTAGTACCGAGACTAAAATACTTAAGGCGCGCCATTACAACTCTAGTAAGGTCCCTACTAGTATAAGCGCTATAGTAGGGCTCGAAACCGATCAAAGCTTCTATTAGGGTCTAATTATAAACCTAGTATACTTTAATTACGAGGAAGCTATTCCGGCGCGGCGTAGACTATCTATCGAGGATAATTAAGACTTTCTAAGGTACTAGTAGGAGGCGTTTACGGATAGACTCCTCTAACTTCTTTCGTAGGGTAAGGATTTTATTAGTAATAGTTAATAACGAAGGGAGCCGTCGCTTAGGTTCGAGGTATATAACTAGGTGTAGGAATTCCAAGTTATCGATAGTTATTAATAACTACTTATATATAATAATTATACGAAGGAGTTATTCGTCGAAATTAGCTAGGGATAGTACGAGGCTTCTAGCGTTCGCTATCTTAGTCCTAACTCGTCGATTCTAGAGTAGAATATTAGTAGAACTAAAATTAGAAAACCTAGTAGTCTCCTAGTAGTCTTACGGCTGCCCTTAGGCCCTCTTCTATAGTTAGCTGTACTATTCCTCGCGCTAAGGAGGTCGATAGATATACCCTCGTCTTTACGTAAGAACTAATTTAACTAGTTCTATTCTTATATAGATATTTTACGACTAGATCGTATCGTATATAGATAGTACGAGGCTTACTAGAAATACGAAGAGCGCCTTTAATAAAATACTACTAGCCCGTAGCTCTCCTATCAGCTCCCTATACTAGAAGGTTAGGGGTAGGGACTAATATATTTTCCCGATACTATCGTATTATAATCTACTAGTTATAGAACTACTTAGAGTTATTTAGTATCTATTTAAAACAGGCGTCGTTTTTACCTACCGATAGTAGGTTACCTATAGGAGGAGGGACGTAGGTTACTAAAGATAATAAAGCTATAATAGAGAAGTAGTATTAGTTAAGAAGGAATAGTATATAAGTAGTATCTCTTATTTGAAGCTACTATTATATTTATAGGAAGTACTAAGAATATAGCTAAGCTACTTTAGGTTCTATAAGGCTGAGAAACTATTCAATAAAGTATAAATATAAAGATATAACTTCAATACGTAGAGATATAAATATATTAATAGTATTTACGGTTTTATATATATATCTTCTATAAATCTGCTTACTTCTAGATAATATTATTATATACTAAGCTCGGAATATATTTTTGAATGAAAATTGAATATATTTATTTAATTTTCATTTAAAAATATATAGCTAGCCGTTTATTCTTCAATAAAGTAATTCTTTAATAAAGTAATTCTTTAATAAAGTAATTCTTTAATATATTATTAAGGAGAGATACTTATTTATTAACTATTATAGAAATATTCTTCTTGTATATAAAGAGCAAGTAATTTATAATTTAAATATAAGCCTAGTAGTCTTCTAGTAGTCAAAGAGGGAGACATTAGTATAGAATATATTATTTGCTAGTATACTAAATAAAATATATCCTCCTAGCTCCGAATTTATTAAATTAACTCTTCTTCTTATTACTACGAAGCCTCCTTGCCAATTCTATATCCTTGGACTAAATTGTAACACGATTTGTATAAATAGTATAGAGGTTAGTATCTAGGAATAATATATTAGTACTAGTACTAGTATAATAGGTTAAAATATAACTTATCTTTAAAAAGACTAACAAGATAGCATTCTACAGCCTCTTAGAGTACTTATATTATAGTTACTTAAAATCGAAGGTCTTCCTTGAAATTATATATAACCTCTCGAACAACCCTACTAAATAGTATTTTCTATATAAGGAGGTTGGTACTCTTCTAGTAGCGGCGGATCTTACGTAGAGTAATAGCTAGAAAGCGTTAGAGACTACTAGGATACTACTAGGAATTCTACGTAATATATAATTCTAACTTACTTCCTAGCTTATAACGGTAGGGCTTTCTTATACTACCTATATTACTTTTACTTTTCCTAGCAATTTGTTTTCGAGTAGCTAATCCCCCTAAAGGCTTTACTAGGGCCTTACTACTAGTAGTATTTCGAGCCTTAAGCGTAGATCTTCTTCTAGTAGCTATAATAGTACTTTTACTAGTACTAGTAACTACCTTACTAGCTATTAGTCTCTTTACTAGTATCTTTCTTACTAGTATCTTTTTTGCTACTAGTTCCTTTCTTACTAGTAGTAGTAGTAGTAGTAGTACTACTACTACTTCTACTACTACTACTTCTATTGCTTCTACTGCTGCTACTAATACTACTACTACTAATACTACTACTACTAATACTACTAGTAGTAGTAGCCTTAATTTAGGAATAGAATCTAAGGGTTCGCTAGGATCTTCTAGCATTTAAGTATTAAGTATTACCTAGTTAGAATCCTATATTTGAGTAGTATCTAGCTTTTTTATAGTAGTATCTAACTCTCCTCTAATAGTATCTAACTCTTGAGCATCAAGTATTACCTAGTAAAAATACTATAGTTAAGTAGTATCTAGCTTTTTTATAGTAGTATCTAGCTCTTCTCCAACCGTATCTAACTCTTAAGCATTATCAATTAGGTCTTTTAGAGTAGTTTCTAGGTCTTCTTAAGTATCCTTAAACTTATTATCTTCTTTATCTAGCTCTTTAGATTTTGGTGTTTCAAATAGGGTCTTTTCCCTAGAAGTCGGGTTCTTTATCTTAGTCTTCCTATACTTACTAATAATATTTCTATTATTATCTACCATCTCAAGATCTAAGGCTTGCGAAGATAAGGAAATACTTAAGGAATAGCTAGTACTTCTAGTTCTAAGTAACTCTTCTTTAATTTAGGTACTAGCCGGCTAGGAATTAAGATCTGGATCGCCTAGACTACTAGGATAACTACTAGGCTCTACTAGTTTAATTGGAGGAGAATCTAGTAGAGGTAGGGTAGCCTTTTTTAATTCGTTAGCTACTCGAAGATCTACTATAGAAGTAAGGCCGCGCTAGCGGGTACCCTTACTACGTACTATTAAATAATTAGTAATAATTATTAGTTAATTTACTTTTAATTTAGTAGTTGCTGGTAGTAATCTAGTAGTAATATAGGTTGAAAAGTAAGGATGAAGCTATATAGATTATTAGCGTACGTACGGACGTAAAAACTCTATAGCGCTAGTAAACTAGCGTACCGATATCGGACGACTATACTTTTCGTACTATATAGCGTAAATATATAAAATACTTCTACCAATTATACTAATTAAATTTAAGCTTAACTCTACTTCAATCTCGCTTATTTTATAAGCCTTGAACTACTAGTAAACTACTAGGCTTAGCCTAGCGTAAATCTATAGATCTACAAATAATAGCGCTACTAAAACCAACTAAACTCCTCTCTACTAATATTTATATAGTTAAAGAACGTACGCGGCGTAGTAAAAAGAGAGGCTTTGATCTCTAGGTTATAAGGAGTTAGCGCGTATTAAATCAAGTAAAGTTAGAGGCTCGTTAAAAACTAAAAAAGTCTAATAGTTAGAATCTTCTCTTAGATACTAAGTAGCGGTCCCAAATTGCGTAAGCTAAGCAAGCTATTAATAATAAGCAGTAAGAACCTAGTAGTATCCTAGTAGTAATATATACTAATCTAGCCCTAGAATATCGAATAGTACCTATCCTAGCCTCCTCAAACTAGACCTACTTACGCTTTTCGATTTCGGTAATTAAGATAAAGATATAAATAATAAAGTAGAAGAAAGCTCTAGTTAAGAATCGAGTAAAGAGGAGGAGATAGATATTAATATAATACCCTAGGCTTAGGGTAGTAATATTACTATACTATTCGACGAGTCCTACGATTAACGCTACGTAGAGTTTTATCTAGTCGTCTTTACGTAAGCAAGACGGTCCTAGTAAGTAATTAGGAAGGGGTTGGCAAATTTAATAAATAGTAGTTTGAATTTAGTTAAGGGTACGTATAATATCTATAAACTTCTTTTAGAAGAAGATTTAGAGGTAAGTCTTTTAATTTCTAGTAGTCTCCTAGTAGTTTCTAATATCCTTTTAGAGTCTAGCAAGCTCATTCTATAATAAAGATAGAGAAGAGTAACTACTAGTCTACCTAGCCGATTAACTACCCTTAATCTCTCCCCTTTAATTCTTTTCTATAGAGTAGGTTACTTTAATACGAAATCTCCTAGCTTATCGCTATAATTTCGATGAAAGGCTTCCTAGTCCTACTTATTAGTAGGATATATACCCTATAGATAAGATTAAGCTAAAGGAGAATCTACCTAATAGAGAGCTTGTAATAGAGGTATAGGAGTTGATATTTAGTAAAAAGGTAGAAGTAAGAGAGAGATTTAGTAGAATAAGGGATATAGATAAGGTTAATCTTATTATAAAACTATTAGTATTATAGGCGACTAATAGTTTAGGTTATACTCTTAATATAGATAAGAAGATATAAGAGCTCTAAGCTACTACTAAAAAATTAGCTAATAAAGTTAATAGGTCTAAAGATAAGGATAAACGTACTTTTCAATTAGATATTAAGAGTAATAGAGAGGAAGATAAAGAAGAAGAAGAAGAAGAAGAGGAGGAGGATAACTAGATTATTAATAATATATATATAGAAGATCTCTCTAAATAAGAAAAACCCTAGTTTTAGCTATTATAGTATTATTAAACGTAATTTCTATTTATCTACTCACTTTGACTACTAGGAGACTACTAGGAGACTACTAGAAATATATAAATATTAAATACAAAATCTACTAACTATTTACTACTAAATCTAACTATACCTCTATACTCTATATAGTTAGGGCTATTATTACTTACTATTAGGTTATATCTTAGTAGTTATATAAGCGCCAAGAAAGCATCACGTGGACCCGCGCTAGTATAAACGGGGCGGGTTCTCCTCCTATCTATAACCCGCCCCGGGACCCCGCCCCAACCCGTTAGAACCCGACCCGCCAACGGGGCGGGTTCCCTACCCTAAAACCCGCCCCAACCCGCCCCGTTGGGGACCCTACGTAACCTAGGTAGGCTTTTAGTAGGTTGAACTCGTACGGACGCTTTATAGCGGGCTCGCTACTATCGTTTAGGCTCTATTTACGTTTACCTCCTAATTCGATAAGGCTCGAGTCCTAATAATCTAGTAGTAGGGCTAGTTGGTTAGGGGCTAGTACTAGGGAGCTAGCTACTACTACTAGGGTAGAGACTAGTACTATACTAGAAGATATATTATTAGTAGTACTTAGCTAGAAGTTATTATTTAGAGGAGAAATATTTTAGGCTAGGGTTTCCTTATAAGCTGTCGTCTAGGCCGCGTTATATAACGTAGTTAGTACTAATACCGTTATAATACTAGAACTAGAGGGTACTAGCTTCTTTCCTTATTACTTAGTTCTTACTAGTTACTTACCTTACGCCTTCTTAGATTTCTTAGTAGAAGGACCGGCGGATTCTACGACTAGGGTAGCGGCTACGGCTCTAGCTATAACTATAACCTTTTTCTTACTAACTATTATAATCGTATATCCGTAGGCGTCCCCGACTTATAGAAGATCGTATATTTCTATAACTTAGAAGTAGTCGTTATACTAAGGCTTAGTATAGTATAGTATATAGTTAGCTAACGGGTTATATATACCGATAATCTCGTAATTAGGTAACTATATAAAGTAGCGGTACGGTTCGCTAGCCGCGCGCGTCCCTAGCTAGTACTTATTAAAGTCGGAGACTACCTATTCCCTAGTCTCGCCGTACTATATAACTAGGTACGAGGGGTTATTATACGAGTCCTTTACTAGCTCTATCTACTTATATATCGGTCGGTACTATATACGGTATAAGTTCTAAGACTACTCGGCCTCCGCCGTACCTCTATAGATCCTATACTCGTCGCCGAGATTAGTAAATATATTCGGTACTTAGGTTCCGTTCCCGTCTAGGATCTCTTGTATAATCCTAAGGTAATTATCCTACTTAGCCTAGGCGTTGGTTATGTAGACTACTTAGTAATCGATAATTCTATTATTCTAGTTAAGCTTCGGTACTCTATCGTAGTAGGGCGGTAGTATTAGCTATATTAGCTAGTTATCGATAATCTTTAGTATAGCGTTAAGTTTACTAGTATCGAAGTTAAGTAGGAACGGCTAGTCGGCTATAAACGGTATTCTAGACTAGACCTATCCTATAGGTTCCCTAGTACTATTATAGGGGTAGTACTAGGGCGGCGTCTTCGTAGCGAGACTATTAGCTATTATTAGGCTATTCTAATAGACTCCGTCCGGGTATAGCTATTATCCGGTAAAGATATACGTTAGCCGCTAAAGGTAGAGTTTAGTACCGGGGTACTTTACCCCTCTTAGGATAGAGGGCCTCGTAGAGATAAGCTTAAGGCTATCGATCTCGAACGTAGTAGGGTACGAGTAAGCGAATTCCCGGTTACTATAGGCTTCGCTCCTAGTATCGAGGAAGTACACGGCTATAGCGTCTAATATATAGACGTTATAGTTAGGGTATACTTCTAGGGGGCCGTTATAGGTAAGCTATTTCGCGTATAGACTCTCGTTCTTATTAGGGTTAAATATCTTTAAGACGTAACCGAGTTTTACGTTATCGACGAGCGGGATATAGTCGTCGTATACGCCCTAGAGGAACCGTACTCCTAGAGTATCGTTGAATTGGCTAATAGCCGTGAAACTATAATTAGATATATTACTATAGATTAAGTTCTTAGAGATAATACTTTGGGCGAGACGTACGATTAAGAGGTACTATAGTAGTAGCTTACGTAGTTCCTCTCTTCTCTTACCTATCTACGACGAATACTCTTCTAGCTCGTTGTATTCGTCGTAGGTTTCGTCTATAGCGCGTATATAGAATCGGTACAATACGTCTATAAAGTAGAGGTAGCCTAGGTAATATTTAGTAAAGTTAATAAACTCTAGGTAGTCTATAGTTAAGTCGTCGGTACCGTCGGTAAGGTTCCTATACGAGATACTGGTATTAGTAATAAGTTAATATAGATAGATTATAAGCCTATTCTACCGTAGGACTACGAAACCGCGGAGCTTAAATACGTCGTTAGTTCTCGCGAAGACGTAGCCTAAGTAGATAGGTAGTATCGCTTCTATAGGTTCGTCGTAGTATAACTCTAGATCCTATGCTAAGTATAGCTAGAGTAACCTCGCCTTTCGTACTACTTCGGGGATATTATATCCGATTTCTCTTAATACTAAGCCTAAGGAAGCCAAATCGTAGAATACGCCGTTAGTTACGAATCGCGCCTAAAGGATAAGTTCCGAGTAAGGTCGATAGGATTATACTTCGCGGAGTACGAGGACTTATAGTAGGGTAACGTTATCGCCGGCCGTAGCGTTCGCGTGGATATACTAGGATTCTTCTAGCTATAAAAGGCTACCTCTCGCGAAGAGTACGAGTTTCTCGTTCGAGGTAAAGCTTAGGGGGTCGCCGATATATAGTAGTTCTTTAACTACGCCGTAGTTTGCTAGCCTAACTCTAGGTTTATAGACGACCGACCTAGCGATATCCTTAATTAGGAGGTCGAGTCTCTTAAGTTCTAGGCCGGTTCGAGATACTAAAACCTAATATTCGATAGCTAAGTATTCGTATATCTATAGGTAGATAATAGTACGTAGATAACCTAGGTATATATAACTAGTATATAAGATTATAGTATTTACGGGTTCGTCTAGCTTCGTAAGCTTAGCGGTCTATAGTAGATGTCCGAACCCGAGTTCGGTAAGGTCTCCTCCTAGTAACTCGAAGTAGTAAATATTTTTTAGCTCGGGAGGCAGCGCGCCTATCTTCTTACGTAGCGCTACCGTAAGGATTAGTCTCTTAGTATCTAGGCTATTAAAAACCTAATTAAATACTCCTATATTATCGTAGACTATATATTATAAGGATATAACGTAGCTATAAAACCAACTATAGCTAATACCTAGAAAAATATATTACGTCCAATCTAACTATTGTTGGTAGGGAGGGCGGAAGTTAGTATATAGGAGAAGAAGTATTCTAGCGAAAAGTTTTACCGATAGTAGTATATATAGGGTTATATCGTAGTATCGCGGTATTAGAAAAGATATCGGTGCCTTACGCTATATAGGCGCGCGGTTATAAAGGAAAGGTCGGTGGAGGAGGTACTAGTATTTAGATATATATTATCCGTCGTATTTATCGTCGAGGCGATTACTCGTCTTAAGTCTCTTTATTAGACGGGGTTTCGGTTAGGTTGTTTTACGCTTCCTATTCCCGTCTCTCCTCGCCTCGTTTACGCCGCTATTATCTCTTAGAGGTCCTTTTGGCTTATACGGGGTACTTCTCGTCGTACTCCTTTATAAGGTCTTTAGCTATATCGAGGTCCTCCTCTAAGTACTATACCTTATTAGCCGGGCCCTAACCTCGCTATTTAATAAGGTACTATTTTTTTCCGGCGTCGGTAACCCTCCTATCTAGGAGCCGTTTAATCTCGTAGATAGGTATACTATCCTCGTCGACCTCTTCTAGTCCTAGCTTAGGGTATAGTTCTCTATAATATAGGTCTAATCCTAGTAGAGCCGGCTCGAGTTATACGATAGAGACTACGGGGTAAATATATATATATTTAGGTAGCTCGAGCTTATATACGAGGTTGGATATTCGTCGCTTAACGCGGACGCGAATACGCTAGTTAGAGTATTTATAGTATAACTAGCCCGGGATTCTATAGCCGTAGTAGAGGCGTAGGTATACCGTATCGCCCTTATTAAATCTTATCTACTTATACTTCGAGTCGTAGCGTATCTTTATATAGACGTTAGTGAAGGCTATCGCCTTTTCTACTATATCCCGGAAACGCTATCGAAGCGTAGAGTAGTCGGCCGCTAATAGCCCTTCTAAGGCCGGGAATATATTACTTAGTTAGAAACCGAATAGGATTTAGTATAGGCTTAGTCCTATTATAGCGTTAGGGCTCGTATTTATATACTATTATATATATACGAGGAAACTAAGCTACTCCTCGTCTAGGTTCGTAGTTGTCTCGTATCTTAGCGTAATTTCGACTATCTAGTTAGTACGCTCGCTCTATCTATTAGTCTACGGATAGAAGGCTATCGAGAATAAAAGGTCTATCTTAGTAAGGTAGAATACCGTTTTCTATAGTTTATCTATAAACCTCGAGTCTCTATCCGAGATAATCTAGGAGGGGAGCCCCTAGTTAGCTACCTTAAGTTCTCGGAGGAGGACTTCGGCCTATTAGTCCGCGGTCTAGGTAGATAGTCCTAGGACTAGTAATATCGCCTTAGAAGCTTTATTCGTTATCGTTAATAGCGAGTCGTAGCTATTCGACGATACCGGTAGGAGGTTAGTAATCTAGTCTAAGGTAATAGTATAGAAAGGCCTTAAGGATATTTAGATAGGGTATAATTCTCCGTAAGGTAGGTATCTCTTGGTTTAGTTAACGTTATATTCCGGGTAGTAATCGATATATTTTTTTAGAGACCTACTTATTCTTCGGATATAAAAGGCCGAGGCGACGCGATCGTATATACGATAGTATCCTTAGTAGTAGTAGTAGTCGTAGGCGATCTAGTAGATAGCTTCTTCGTATAGCTCTAGTATATATAGTCGCTCGTAGCTGTCCTTTTTATCGGTATAGTATAGGAATCCGTTCTTCTTAAAGAATCTTAATCTAGGTAGGGGGCCGCCCGATAGCTCTTCTAGTTCCTAATTCGTAGGTCGAGGGTATACGGCCGGGAAGGGTACAGCGTTGTCGGTTTATATCGGCGGATTCTTAGTAGTAGTAGGGGTAGGTAGCGTAGCGACGAGGAGATTCCTACTTTATAGCTACGCGTAAATCTTAGCCTAGTAAGGGTCTTTAGAGTAACCGCGCCGGATATATTCCTTAAATTTATCGTCTATTTCGACTAGGGTTATATAGTAGATCCCTAGGGCTATAACGTCCTCGAGGTTGTCCGTATAATCGAGCTCCGGGGTCCTTCGTTTTAAGCGGCTTAAGGCGTCGAGGATAATATAGTTTTTCCTAGGTCTATATAAGAACGATAGACCTTTAAATATAGAGATAAAAGTACTTACTAATACTAACTTTATACTTAAGCGGTCGAGGTTTACGGTCTTATTAAGATTCGTTTAGGTAGCTATCGCCGTAATTACTTTATAGTCCGTAAAAAGGAACGTCTTTAATAAGGAACGTACTATATACGCTACCTTCTATAGAATCTAGTAGACCCTAGCGACTTCTAGCTCCGTAGGCTAGTATCTTTAAGCGGTAGCGGTAAGAGACTTAGAGAGGAATAGAATCGGTTAAATCTTATATAGTAGGAATATAGTAGCTCGTTGAATCTCTATCGCGCGAGCCGTTCCGTCGTTATCTTTATATTCGACCGTATCGTTAACTAGGGTAGGATCGAGGTCTCCGTCCACGTAGTATAGTATAGTACTATATCCGTTCTCTCGTAAGGTATCGACGTCGATATAAAGGGGTCGATTCCCGTCGTAATAGTATAGGGTTCGATTCTTATAGATTTCGTTTTATACGGCCTAGAACGACTACGCTAGCTCTTCCGTTTCGTAAATAATAATACGATTAGCGTATACTTTACGTCTAGGGCCTTTCGGTAGGGCCTCCTTAAGAAGGCGCGTCTTCTTAAGCTATAGCGCTTCGTTTAGCTACGCGTAGTAGGGGACGTTATAGCGAAGGTAGCCCGTAAGTCCTATAATAGATTCTAGATCCGAAAGCTTCGTAGGGAACGCTAGGATCCTAACTACCGCGATCTTTTCTACCTATATACTTAGCCCGTAAGCGTTAATATACGTACTAAGAAGTCTAGCTAAAGGGTAGCCTAGGAAGCTCTTAAGCGGTACGAGTAAGAACCCGAAATATAATAGTTTCGTAAATACTATTCGTAAGTAGTAGTAGTATTCCTCGAGAGTAACCGAAGCTACCCGTATATCGTTAATATATCCCTCGGCGAAGTCGAACTTATAGAGGATCTTATCGAGGTTACGCTATACGTACTATACTAAGTTATAGTACCCTATAATAAGGACGTAAAATATTTCCTAGCCTCGGTATATATTTACTACGAATTTGTAGCGATCCTCCTCCTTAATTAGCTATTAGTAGAAGAAACTCAAGCTATTAAATACCGAGATATATTTTTTTATCTAGAGCTAGGCGAGAAAGTCTTCTTAGAGGGGGAGCGGGTAAAAGTCCTTAATCGATATAGCGTTTAATCCCTATAGGTCGACGACGACCCGGGGTTTACGTTTAACTAAGCTATCGGGTTAGGGTATATTTCGCTAGGCTACGAATACTAGGAAGGCGAACGGTATAGGTTTAGTCGTCCTCGATATTTTACCGTCTCGGGTAAGTCTATCGAATACCTTATCGATTTCTTCCTAAGCTTCCTTATATAGTCTATAAATACGCGTATTTAACTTAGGATTCTCCTTGAATTCGGATAGGATAGGGATACTCGCCTAGTCTTCTTATAGTACCTTAATAATCGAGTTCTTCGTAGCCTATAGGTCGGGGAACTCGTTTACGACCGCGGCTATCCTTTATACTATATCTAGGTCTCCGTATACTATTACTCCGTTATCGAGTCGCGTTTCCGGTCCCGTTTCTTAGGGGGGCGGAAGGATAGCAAGGTAGTAATCTTTTATCGAGAGGTAGTAGTATCCCTCGTACTAGTATTCGGATAGGATTCCGAGCGACGCGCCCCTAGGGATAGCGATATTGTTAGGGCCGTCGTTTCGCGCGATAACGTACGAGAAATTTTTGTTTATAATCTAGTTATATAGTCGTCCGCTGGCGTCGTAGAATTTACGAAGAGTATCGGAGCCGTAGGACCGGAACTCTAGATCCTATCCTATTAGTAAGTAGATCGCCTTAATTAGTACGGGGGTAGCTATCCCCTTAGCGACGGTTATATTTTCCTTCGCTATAACGCGAACTTCTTTAAATTTAGGCCTCTATAGTAATACGTCGACGTCGACTATCGTATTCTAGTACTAAGTAAATCTCGCTTCGCGTATAGATATTAGGATATCGATACCGTATAGTAGGAGTACGTCGACGCCGAGTAGGAGTCTAGCGCTAAAATCGTCGACTATCCTAACTTCGAATTCGAGGCGGAGTAGTACCCTTTTTTTCTAGATCGAGGTAGGGATAAATACCTCTACTATAGCCTTTTAGGATACGCTCGTCCCTCCGGTAACGCCCGTAAGTATCTATAGGACGTCTATAGTCTCGGCTTTAACGAGGGGGTTCGCGGCCTAGACTATATCTCGGAAGTAGGAACGCCCGATAGTAGATATATAGTATCTAGTATCGAGGTATAGCTTAGTATTATTCGCGGTAGGCGAGAACCTAACTATATATTCCGTATAATTATATTTGCGGAAGCTATCGATTATAGAAGAAAGGTCTATTAGGGAGCTAGTAATAATTAGTAGTCGTTCGCGTAGGTAGTCGTAAGCGCTAGCGTAGTTTACGACGATAGATTCCGTAGGTTATCCTTTCTTAGGAAAACTATAAGTATCGCGTAAGTATTACTATAGCTTATTACTAGATAGGAATTCCGCGGCGTATACCTTATACGAACTACGCTTCGAGTCGTTCGCGTTTTACGGCTTCTTAGAGGCGGCTTCTAGATTCTCCGCTCGTACGTTTAATTATAGGGCTAGGGGAACGAGGTCGGCGCTAAGGAAGTAGTTAACTATTAGTAAGGAGATACCGTTTCGAGTAGTATCGTTTTTATTATTAAAGGCTACGTAGTTCGCTTCTAGTTTCCTATTATTATCTCGGGACTTACTACGATAGCTACCGTCGCGGCTATAGTTATCCCGAGACCTATCTCGGTAATCCCTCCAATCGTCCCGGGGGTAACTATTATCGCGGCTATAGTTATCTCGTAATCTATCCTAGTTATCCCTCTAATCGTCTCTAGGGGCGTCGCGTAACTTAAATCTATCCTATTCGCTATTACCGGTCTTATTAGGATTAGCCTCTCTAGCCGCGTCTCGGCCGTTTTAGCCGTAGCCCGTCGAGTTAGAGCGTAGTTAAAGAGTCTAAGAGTTCCTCTCGGGCTCGTTTCGGTCCTAGTTAGTAGTATTAGGGTTAGAGCCCTAGCGGTCCTGATAGCTACGAGAGTAATCCTAACCGTCTTAGTTAACGTTCCTATTCTACCTAAGACTATCCCGTAGATTACCGTAGGAGGGGTCCCGTCCTCTAGAGAAGGGGTACTTACTACTAGAGCGACTCCTATCGAAGTCCTAGAAGTCGAACTATCGTTCTTCGATCGACTATATAAATTCGTCTATATACGTACGTTTAGAGGGTATTGGAATAAGTAACCTAATTCCGGGGTCGAGCTTAGCCTATATCTTTATTAGTTATTAATAGTCTTAGTAAAACCCCGCGGCCTTAAGGAACCGTACGGTAGTTATAATAAAATCTAAGACCGAGCGGCCCTTAGCTACGTCGTCGAGTAATAGGAACTAGCGCTCGTACTAGTATAACGTATCGAGGTATCTTATCTAGAACTTATCCTATAGGGCTTCGTACTAGTTAGTAACTCCTTACCCTAATTTAAGTCGGTTTTTTTCGGATGCCGATAGCTAGGAGTTATACTAACTAAGGGCCGGACCTCGTAAATATTTAGATATATTAACTCGTAGAATTCGACTTAATATAGAGCTACGCGCGTCCTCTAAGGCTTCGATAAATAGTTCTACTATTCGATAGAAGTACTTACTATTACGCTCCTCTACCGCGTCCTTAGAGTAGAGGTTAGGGTCGAAGTAACCGATATAGTCTAGGTTAAATCTTCGGCTCTTTTTAGTATTCTTATCTAAGTCGTCTTCGAAGACGTATATAGGTTCCTATTCGTATACGTAGGTATTCTACGTAGTTAAATAAGGGTAGTAAGGGGATCTAGTATTCTTAAACCCGTACTATAGTTTTAGTAAGTATACGTAATATATATTACCGCGGCCGAGGCTCCTTACCTACGGAGGGGTATATCGCTCGCGTATTCCGTACCCGGTTATAGGCGGCTCGCGTCTACCCGCTACGGAGGAAGTTCTACGCGCTATTAGTAGTACTATAGCTAAGGGCGCTTCGGCTCTAGAGCCCGAAAACTCGTAATAATACGAGGGTTCTTCGTATATTACTTCCTAGTAGAAGCGGTCTAGGTTAAGGTTAGTACGATACTTAGGTACCTTTACCCCGGCGGGTTAAGGGGGCTCGGCGACTCCTTCGCGAAGAGGGGGATATACTTATAAGGGCTCGTCGAAAAGATTAATATTCCTATAAGTAGGTACCTTCTAGAGAGGAGGGTAGCCCGTGTAGGAATCTTCGTATTAAAGGATAGGGGCTCGAGCGGCCGCTTATCGCGAGAACTCGCCTACCTAACGGGCGGAGCTACTAGTAGGTAAGTTAACTTAAAGAAGCTGCTCGTTACTCTTCCTCGATACTTCTTCGCGGGCTACTAAACGAGCTACGTAGGCTTAAGCCGTAGCCTTCTCGGCTTTAGCCTTTATAACCTCGATTTCGTGCTTAGTATATTCCTAAGCGGCTATCGCGTCGCTTCGTACGGTTTCTACCGCTTACTTACTTAGTTCGATAAGCTCCGTATATTCCTTACGTATCGCGGCGTAGTACGCCTATTAGAGTTCTAGCTTAGTTTTTACGGCGAGGCGCTTCGCGGCTATAGTAGCCTCCGCGTTTTCTCTCTCTTTACGTATAGCCGCTTATAGTATATTCTAGAGGCGAACTTCGGATTACCGTATAGCTTCGTTGATTCGCTCCCGGGCCTTAGCGTCGTTCGATATCGTATATATTAGGCCTTCCTCGGCCTAGAGAATAGGGTCGGTTCGTATAGATTCCTTACCTCGAGAGTAAGTAGTAGTTATCTCCTCTTATTTAGGTTCGGAATCGTAATCCGGCCGAGGTTAGCCGACTAATAGTTAGCGTATACGTACGGGCCGGACCGTATATAGCCTTTTTATCTCTAATACCGCTCGTATCCTAATTCGCTACCTTATTAGTAGCCTTTCCAAGTCGCCTTAGCTAGAGGCGCGCGAAGGCGCCTCGGAGTAAGAGAGTAATCGAGCCTCTACCGACTATAAGGCGGGCGATTACGAAGTAGATATAATAGAAACCTTATTCGTAGTAGTTCGAGATAGAGCGGGATAGACCGGTTAATCGAGATTAATCTAGAGATCTTTTTCTAGCTACTTAATTACCGCCTTAATAGAGGAGGTTCCGTAAATAGCGATATTCTAGTCTAGTAGGTATTCGTAGTACTCGGTTTCTATTAGTATTAAGGACTCCGTAGTAGTCGATCCTAATATAGAGGTCTTATAGGAACGTAGAGTACGCCCTCGTATAGGTTCGGATAGGTCGAGTATTCGAGAGTAGTAGGTTAGCGAGTTATTAGGTATATATATAGGGTAATTAGTAAGTATACGGGCTATAGTTTCGAAGAGAGTAGGGGAGCCGAGCTTCTTATATCGGTCTTATACTTAGAAGAAAGCGGAGATCTAGTAGGCTTACTAGATTATACTCTTACTAATTAGTAGATTAGAACTAGGTAGCGAGGAGGGCCTCGTATTCGGCGCTAGCTTTAATAGCTAAGAGGTTTTCAGCCTAAGGGTAGTAGTACTAAGAAAAGAGCGGGGAGGTCAAGCTAAAAAAAGGAGTAGTAAACCCCGGGATAGGGTTTAATATCGAGTATTTAGTAGAGGTAGAGCGGGCTACGCTCGTACCGTCTTATATACGCGGTAATTCGCGTAGTTACCGCTATTCGTTATTCTACGAGGAAGGGCGTTCCTTATAGAAAGGTTAGAGCGACTATACTTATACGGGAAGGCGTAGGTATACGGGAAGGCGTACTCCTATACGACCGGCTTAGTAGTATTAGTACCTTAATTTAGAGGCGTTTAGTAGTAGGACGAGATATAACTCGTACTAGATACCCGTTGGTACGGAATTGTAGGACTAGTAGTATAACGACTTGTTAGTCTTAGTACTAGTATTAGTAGTTGGTCGGATCTAGATAGTTAGTAGAGACTCGCCTCGGCGTAGTCGTACGGGAACGTCTTTAGTTAATCTACGCGTTAGTTCTCGGAGAGGATCCTCGTTAGTATTAGTATTAGTTTTTTTAGTAGACCTATCGGTCTTAAGCTACTAAATATCACGGAAAAGCGTATATCCACGCTAGTATAAGTAAAGATTATTGATTTTCTCTAGTCCCTATAGACCCGCGAGCTATTTATATTATCTAACCGTAACTACTAGAGTAGCCTTACTACTTCAGCCGTAATAAACGTATAAGTTTATAACTTTATAATAAGTAGTCTATACGTAGGCGTATTAATAATTATAAGTATATAACTCTTAATCCTTCTACTTTTTCTTTTCTTCTTTAACTTACTAATATATATATAAGCTCCTAGTACCCTCCTTATATATCGTTTATACTTACCTTATACCCTTCTCGTAACTTACTTACTATAAATTAATACGGAGCTAAGGAGGTACTTACTTATAATACGTACCTTACGGTCCCTATATACGTACGCTATACAAGGGACTCGGAACGTATATATTAGGGGCTAGTACCCTAGAAGCTAAAAGGAAGGAAGAATAGACTACGAAAGGAGTAGAACTAGAGACTATATATTAGAGTACGGTCTTACTCTCCTTATTAGAGTATAAGGAGAGAGCTCCTCCCCCTCTCTAGCTCGGTAGTTAACTTAGTTCTATCTACTACCTTACCTTTTAGTATATACTAGGGTCTCCTATAATATTAAGTTAACTCTTTTCTTTTTTTCTCTCGACGCGCTCTAGAAGCTATAGAGACTACGATAGATCCCCTAGAGGGTAATAGTAGTAATATTATACTATATAACTATAGTACTAGTATCCGGCAATTAATAGTATAATAGTAGGCTTAGGCTACCTACTTAGAGGAGTAGAAGGCCTAGCTCTAGAGGGCGTAGGCCGGTCTACTTAAGGCGGATAAAGCCTACGCGGAGCTAAAGGGTAACGACGTATCTATCTAGAACCTAGTTTTAGCTATCTAGGACCGCGGCCTAGGCAGACTAGACTCTACTATAGATAACCTAGTCTATAGACCTCGAGAATAGCGGCCGCTATAATAGGATAGGTCCGCGGCTACGTTTAGTGATTTTTTTCTCCGGATTTAGAGTTCCTATAGGACTAGGGCCGTATAGAAGCTAGTACTCCCTACCCCTTTTTACTAGGATACTATTAATAACTACCTAACCTACGAGAAAAGGGCTTAGATAAAGGGTTTTTAGGTAGAGGGCGGCCCCGGGCCCCCGATAGTAAACGGAACCCTAAGGATTTCCTCTTAGAGATTAAGCGTATTTTTACGGACTCTATAGAAAAAACGACGGCCCTAGAAAAGCTAGTAAGCCTAAAATATAACGATAGCTAGCTATAGTAGGATTACTAGCTAATCTTTAACGAACTCCTACTAGTATCGGACGGCTCCTAGTAGAGCGACGAGGTTAAGATTTAGTAGCTATAGAAGACCCTCTATAACTAGGATAATATACTTCTAGTAACTATATAGAGGGAGACGGGGTATACCTAATTTACCGTAGAGATTAAACGTATTATATAGAACTACGAATATACTAGCTAGTTCGCTACGCGATTCGTAACCTAGTAGTCTAAGTAAAAGTAGTCGGGCGGCGGTCCCTATACCTTGGCGGCTACAAGCCTAGCCTTATACGGTAGTACTATAAACGGCGATATAATTATAACTCTAGTACGGGTCGTAGACCGGGCTAGGGCGGCCGCGCCCTACCCCCCTACGTAAAAAGGGAATAGTACTATACTAAAGGCGAAGTAGGTATCTAAGGTAGAGCTAGATAGCCGTAAGGAGAAAGGTCTCTACTTCTAGTACGGAGGGAGCGGGTACTATATAAACGACTATATATACCGCCCCGCTAAGCGACCTACCTAAAAGGGGGTAGAGATAAATACCTTAATAGTTCTAGCTACGATAGAGACCGCCCTAGTTAGGGTCCCTAACGGGGCGGGGCGAAATAAGGGGGGTCGGGTTAGGGGCGGGTTGGGGCGGGTTTTAGGGGCGGGTTATAAAGCTATAACCTTAACCCGACCCGCCCCGCCAAGCCTTAAACCCGCCCCGTTAGTTAGGGGCGGGTTTTTAAGGGGGGAACCCGGAGTTTTTTTCTAGAAACCTTAATAACTATATATCTATTATATATATTTTAATTTTTTAAATACTTATTATAGTCTCTAGGTTTTTCTCTACCTAATAGGAATATTATATATTAATATATCTATATATATAACCCTATAAAAATCACGTGGAAAACCCGTTTGGGGCGAACGGGGCGGGTTTTCTTCTAAACTATAACCCGCCCTAGGACCCCGCCCCAACCCGTTAAAACCCGACCCGCTAACGGGGCGGGTTCCCTACCCTATAACCCGCCCTAACCCGCCCCGTTGGGGACCCTAGCTCTAGTCCTAGAGGTTACTAAGTCTAACCCGCTAGGAAAAGGATAGCTCCCCTCCGAAGATAGAGGACGGGAGTAGGTAGAGTACTAATAGAGAACTAGGACGCTTACTAGGTAAATATAGACGGAAATAATATACTTATAGACGTAGTAATTAATAGTATTTCCTACGTATCTACCCTAATAGACGAAGGCTATTAGTACTATACTATAATAGACGGAGACCTAGCTAAACGGCTCGGACTCCCTAAGGTAGGAAAAACGACGAGACGGATCTAGGGCGCTATAAGCGATATAGCCGGGTCTAGTATCTAGGGGGTAATCGCCCTAAAACTTAAGATAGCCGGCTTCGAGTAAGTAGTCTACGTATACTACGTCCCTAAACTAGCCTTTCCGGTTATTTTAGGGAACCCCTAGAAGGCGTATAACCGTATCCGGACGGCGCCTAACGAAGGCCGGTTATACTATAGACGGGCGGTAAGGTAGGTAGTAGAATCCGCCCCTAAAGTAAAAGAGGGTAGGGACCCTCGTATAGTAGTATATCGGTTAGAGAGCCTAGGCGAGGACGCTATACTAGCGGAATAGGTATAGCTAGAGGCCGATAACTTCGTAGTTACGCTAGCAATCTTCTATATTAAGAAGGTAGAAGATAGTTATTTAGTAATAGTTACTACTATAGCGATAGAGGACTTTAAGAAGGCTATAATAGAGAAAAGACCTAATACGGAGGTAGAACTCTAGGCGTACCCCCCCCCCGGAGGTTTACGATATAATCCTACTATTTTTAAGCCTAGAGGCGGAGAAACTCGCCCCCTACTACCTAGGGGTAGACTATAGAATCGAGCTACGTACGAAGCCTAACGAGATATTAGAGTCCTTACTATAGGGACCGCTCTACGGTATATCTAAGGAGGAGCTCCTAGTTCTTTAGAAAACGTTAAACGAGCTACTAGCTAAGGGGTTTATTCGGCTATTAAGCTTAGATAGCGGGGTACTAGTACTTTTATCCTAAAACCTATAGGGGGCCTAAGGTTCTACTATAACTATAGGGTACTTAATACCGTAACTAAGGAGGATAGGTATCTACTCCTACTTATCTCGGAGACCCTCCGTAACCTTACGGGCTATACCTACTTATCTAAGGTAGACGTAGTAAGCGCGTTTTAGAAACTTAGAATAACCCGGGTCCCGGGGCTACGAGTATAAGATAGCGTTCTAGACTAGGTACGGGCTATTCGAGTAGCTTATAACTCCGTTTAGTTTAGCCGGGGTACTATCTAGTTTTTAATAGTATATTAATATAGTACTTCGGAGATTCCTCGACGAATACGCCTTAGCTTATATAGACGATATACTAATCTATACCTAGGGAAGTCGTAAGGATTATTTCGAGAAGGTACGTACTATACTCTAGGCGCTTTAGGACGCTAGCCTATACCTAGACCCTATAAAGAGCGAGTTCGTAAGGAAAAGTATTAAGTATCTAGGTTTTATTATCTACGCCGACGGAGGAGGCCTTTAGGCCGATCTAGATAAGGTTTAGACTATCTAAGACTAGGCGGTCCTACGTAACTAGAGGGAGGTCTACTAGTTCCTAGAATTTACGAACTATTACTAGATATTTATTAAGGGCTACTCTACGTACGCCGCCCCGCTTACGTCGCTAACTAGGGTAAAGGCTACGTTCTCCTAGGATAAAGCGGCCTAGGCGTCTTTCGATAATTTAAAGGAGTATTTTATAAGCGCCCTAGTACTACGATAGTAGGATCCTACGCTTTCGATATTTCTAGAGGCCGATAGTAGTAGCTTCGCGTTAGGCGGGGTTTTAAACTAGGAGACTAGTAGGGTTTACTACCTAGCCGCTTTCTACTCGGAGAAGTTAAATAAGGCCGAAATTAACTATAATATCTATAATAAGGAGTTACTAGCCGTAGTCCGATACCTATAGTACTAGGATACGGAGCTTTATAGCTATAGCCTATTTATAATTACAATAGATTATAGGAACTTAGAGTACTTTATAAAAAAGTAGAGGCTATCCGAGCGGTAAATACGGTTCGCGGAGACCCTAATAACTTAATAAGATATAGGTTCTCTATAGTATACCGCCCGGGCTTAGAGGTAATAGTACTAGACGCGCTATCTAGACGAGATTAGGATAACTTAGACTACTACGACTATACTTTAAGGGTCTAATAGCTAATCCTAGAGGCTAGCCTAACTAAGTATACGCTAGCCGCTCCTATAGCGATAGAATATAGGGTTTTCGGGATAGGTAATATAGGTTAAGGCCTATTCTAGGAGGACGCCCTAAACGAGCTCTAGGATAGGGTAGTTACTAAAGATATATACTATTAATAGGTATTCTAGGCGGTATAGTCCGGCGAGCGAGCTATTCCTACCGGGGCCTATATTAAAATCTAAATCGCGGACTATAAGATTAATACCTAAGGCCTATTACGCTATCGAGGTAAGCTATAGGTACCCGGCGCCCCGTTTATAATAGACGTAGAGCGAAAAGAGTTAGATAACGATATAAGGACTCTAGATAATTTAAGGACTAAGTAGTTACTAATTTAGAAGAACTACGACTCTATAGTAACCGGCTACTAAGGTAGGGAGAATACGCTCTCCGTAATAGGCTAAGACTTCTACTAGCTACTAATAGCCTCGTATATACGGAGGTTAATACGGAACTATAACGGCTATAGCTATAATAAGGTTTAGTATAGTACTAAATATAGTCTCCTATAATTACTCCCGGTCCCTAATAGATTTTTCTCGGAGTTATTAATCGATTTTATAGTAGAACTCCTAGAGTCTAATAGTAATACGAACCTCTATATAATTAAGAATAGGCTAAGTAAGACTATAGTTTTAAAAGCGATACCTACTACTAATACGGAGGCTTACGCTAAGATATTCCTAAGGTACTAGGTACGTTACTATAGGCTACCTAGGGTAATAACGTTAGACCGTAGAAGGAACTAGACGGGCGCCTTCTAGAGATACTTCTATCGCCTACTAGGCATCGAGCAGCGGCTAAGTAGCGCGTACTATCCCTAAACGGACAGAGGCCCGGAGCGCCTTAACTAGGAGGTATAGATATACCTATAGTACTTTATTAACTTTAACTAGAACGACTAGGCCTAGTAGTATAGGTGAGATAAGTGTGGATAATATAGTATTAGATTACTATTAACTTCTACCGCTTAGCTACTATACAAAGGTAAGGTAATAGGATCTTTAAGTATTTCGTAAAGAGATAGGTAGGGTAGTTTATAAAGAGATAGACAAGGTAGTTAGGAGTAAAGAAGAGAGAGTCTAGAGTTAACGTAAGTAATAAGAATTAGATCGTATTATTATACTATCTTAGTTCCTATATACGCGCCGTTAATCTAGTTCCTATATTATTAATTATTAGGGTTCTATAAATTATAGTATTACGGTAGTATACTATATTATTTCTTATATATTATTCCGTATCTCTATATACCGTTCCTATTCTACTTCCTATTCTAGTCTTATACCTTTATCCCCCTTACATCCCCTCCCTGGGTAGATAATACGTCGACCCTTAACGTATTCTAAGATATACGCTAAAACTATACGAGACTAACCAATAAGCCTAAATACTAAGAAGAATCTTAAAGGGGTATAGAACTTCTCGTATCCTAAGATACTAAGAAAGAACTTAAAAGTAAGAAAAGACTCGAAAGAGTAATAAAATCTTAACGCGTATACTAAAGTATCTAAATATATAAAAAAATCCTAAACATTTCCTAAAACAATTGAATATATTAAAAGATCCTTTATATTTCTAAAGTAGCCCTATACGTCGCGCGTATTAACGCTTAGTATAGGAAGCGGCTCCTCGGGAGGTATACTAGATAGTAACGGTAATTATTAGGTATTACTCTAATAACCTAATCTATTACGGTTATATTCGAGTGAAGTCGGTTAGATAGGAGGACTTTTCGAGGTAATTAGTTGAAATTTTCCTTATAGTTTCCGGTTGTAGTAGTATTATACGTAGTATTATTCGTATTTTTTAATTCTAGTTTATTCGTTCCTTTTATTAATACAGCTCGACTTTAATACGGATTCCCGACTTAAAAGACTTCTCCCTCCCCTACTAAAAAATTTAATATCGTCCTATAACGTTCGCCTTCCTACTTCCTATACTCTTAACTTAGGTTCAACGCGAACAAAGGCTAATATATAAACGGTTCCTATATAAAAAAAAAAATTTAGAATAAGGTACGGTGGCTTAAATAAAACAAAGTAAACTTCCTAACTCTATATATAAAAGGTAAATCTCCTGACCTTTCCGGACACACATATATATATATATAAAAAAAACTAATAAAAAGGAAAAGTAATAAACGTCTACTACGAAGCTAGCTATCCGAGAATCGAACCGTTATAATATATATATACTAGGGTATAGTTCCTTTAATAGCTAAAGTTAAGTTTTACGAAAGTAATACCCGACTAAGTCTATTTAAGCGTAAAGCTAGACCGGTACAATAATAGAGGATACTATTAATTTGACTAAGGAGGAACGGGAGGCGAATAGGCGAAGGTTACGAAAGGCCGATATAGCGAAAGTCTAAGTAGTAAAAGACTAAGAGAATACGACTATTTCAACTTATAGGATTATCCTCCTAAGGACTATATAGATCTATTCTAATCTTGAAATACAAGAGTAGGGAGGCTTAGATAGAGGATAGGACGTAAACCGTTAGCGCCGCTAGGAGGGCTAACGAAGAGTAAGAAGCTATTAAAGAGGCTAGAGTAGGAGGAACGGTAAACGTATTCTCTTAAGTATAAACTCTAGGTTTCGTAGATATAAGCTTAAGGACTAGTTAGGATTAATAAGTAAGAGGGTCTAAATAAAAGGATCGATAATTATATTCCCGTAGTCGTAAATCCGGGGTTTCGTAGATATAAGCTTAAGGGCTAAGTAGGATTAATAAGTTAATATAATCTTATTAGGGCTTGAACCGGAGATTATTAAAGAACCTAGGGTAGACCGTACGGGAGGACCTCGAGGGGTATAAATACTTCCTAGAGAACTAGTAGGACTAAACTAATATTAGACTTAACCAAGGACCTAGACTTTAGTAGATACTTATATACTTAAGGTTTCCTAGATTATAAGCTACTTATTGGATAGGTATCTACTTATTAGAGACCGACGTATTTAGTAGCCGTAGGGGATATTAGGTTGTAGTAATTCCTAATATATAGAGGAGAATTGAAAGCGCGTAAAGTAGAAGAGAATCGAATAAGTACTAAGTAGAGAAGGATTAAAAAGGTCGAAAGCGGATATAGCGGAAGAGGATTAAAGAGGCGTAAAGGTCCCCTAGGATTACGTACTAAGTTCCTTTATACTAATATATAAATAAGGGATTCGATCAAGGTATAGTATAGCGGCTTATTAGCTTATTAGCTTAGTATTTTATATACTTTACTAATCGTTTCCTTTTCTATATTATAAGTATTTATAAGCCGTTTACGAATCGAATACTTCTCTATAGTTCCTAGTAATCCTGGTATTAGCTAGGGTCGAATCCTTCTAGTCTAGGAATAATTACTTGTAGTCCGGATCGGCGAACTAATATATCTAGATCCTCGTTACCGGGTTACCTTTCCTATTCCTATTCCTTATCCTTATCTAATTAAGTATTATCTTGATCCTAGCCTTATTCTTATTCTATCCTATACTCCTAACCGGTATTAAGGAGGTTATTACCTATAGGCCTATCCCTCTAGTAGAAGATTCTAATCCTATTTCCTCGAATCGTCTTATATACTAAAACTCTATTTAGTTCCTTAAGTACGTAGCTACTAATAGGTAATCCGGTTCTCCCGTCCTTATATACCTTCGCGATACGGTATAGACCGACCTATATAAAATCTAATTTAGATCCGAAATCCTTAACGATCTTCGTATTATATAATAGGATAAGCTATCCTACGTCTAGGTTTTTAGTGCGTATTCTAGTTTGATATTACGATTCCTAGTACTCGTTTACTTCCTATCTTATACGTTTCTACCTTACGATAGCTTCCTAGAGGTCTTCCCCTCTCTAATCTAGTTATTTAGCTCGTAGAAAAAGAAGGTATTCTATTATCCTAACCGTAGACTAAGGAAGGTTTTACTATATAACTATTTTTAGTTCGATCGAAAGGATATATTCTTTACTAAGTATTATCCTAACTAGAGTTATACCGGTTATTCTATTAACTATTGTCCGTTCGGCCTAAAGTATTACTAGTAATAAATCTTTCTAAGGTTTTTAGTTCCCGTTCGTTACTCGTTGGAAGGCTTCCTATATTATTAAGTAAGACCGTTCGATTCTTCCCTAACCTTAACTATTATATAGTAAAATCTTGATCTTTCTAATATCGTAAAGTTTTAGAAGCGTATCCGTATATAGCTTGTTCTTAGGACCTCTATTAACTCTAATTTCCGATATAATACCCTATCGATAGATTAGTTCCTTAAAGATAAAATCCGCGATATTCTTAGACGTAGGTACTAAACGGAGTACTCTTACCTTAGGCTAACCGCTTAATTCCTCCCTTACCTAAATAAGATAGCTATAACTACCTTGTAGGGTAATTGTCGTATAATTAATAGACTATCTTACGCTAAGAATCTTACTCCGAATAATAGTCGTATTTAGAGGTTCTACTACGTACGCTCGATCGCTTATTTAATATTAAGGATATTCTTTAATCTATTTACTAACGTCGTTATAGTACCCGTCCTAATAATATCGATTCCGAATAAGTACTACTGTAGTTTCGTATCCTTTATAGCCGTATTTATTATAGAGGGCGACGATAATTTCCTTTCGCTAGTCCTAGTTATTAATTACGTAACGGTAGGCTTATCCTCGTTTACCTCGCTTAAATAGTTATCGTCTAGCTACAAGGTAGCCTATTACCTTTCTTTTTATAGCCGTAATCTATTTACCTTTAAGATAGTCCGCGACTTTTAAAGTTATAAGCTAGTTAGTAATCGCTTGGTATTCTATAGTATATTCGCTATCTAATCCTTCCTAAGGTTCTAATAAACCGAATTCTCCGTATTCCTCGTTCTAATCTATAGAACTTTCGCTACTAGTATTATCGTTATTTTCTAGACTAGGTACGGTTATCGGGTAGAGCTAGATCGTATACCGTAGGTTACGCTTATAGACGTAGATACTAGAATAGTAAAGGGCTCTAAGTCGCCGATCGATAAAATCCTCGATATCGAAGTTAGGAACGGTAGGGACGTCCTTTTTAGGTACGTTACTAAATTAGTAGGAGAGTCTATTAGCTACTATATTCTTTTTCCTAGGAACGTATCGGATATTAAAATCCTATATCTAAATCTATACGAGCTATCGTATAACTAGAGATCCTACTATATCCGAAGATACTCTATTAAGTTAATAGATTAAAGTCCGGGCGTCCGTTTCGACCACGAAATGCGTTCCCTAAAGATAAAGGCGGAATTTCTTAAGAGCGTATAAAAGGGCGCGGTATTCTAGTTTAACTATATCGTATTTCCTTTCTAATAGCGACTAGATCCCGCTTTTATATCGGTATAGGTATCTCTTACCTAGTTCGTCTATTTATTATAAGACCGCTCCCTATCCTTCTCCTAAAGTATCTACCGTAAGAATAATCTCGCCTAAATCTAGTTCGTATATAACTAGTCGTAGTACGGGTATAGTCGTAAGTACTTCCTAAAGAGTTTTTATTACCTTATCTTATTCCTTTCCCTAATAGAATTCTAAGTCCTTCTTAAATAATACGAAGATAGGTTTCGAAACGGTAGTAAAATCCTATATCTAGATTCGGTAATAGATATAGACTCTAATAAAAGCTCTTATAGACTTAATAGACCTAGGAGTTAACTAGTTTAAAATAGTAGCTACCTTAGAAGTATTCGGGTGTCGTCCTTCTCGATCGTAATAGTATCCGACTATATTTACGCCCTCTTTATAAATATCGAACTTTTCTCCTAATATCGTTACTCCTACGCGTTTAATATCC
Organism: Venturia nashicola; assembly: GCA_004522665.1. Classification (NCBI taxonomy): domain Eukaryota; kingdom Fungi; phylum Ascomycota; class Dothideomycetes; order Venturiales; family Venturiaceae; genus Venturia; species Venturia nashicola. The sequence continues at coordinate 211,846 of SNSD01000027.1, forward strand.
GTAAGAACTACGCCTAGCCTAACTACGTATTCTAAGACCCCTCGACGTACTCCCTTAAGCTCGGATTCCTTATCGTTATTATACTTTTTCGGGGTTCTAGTAATTATATCGTCTACGTAAACATCGCTATATTTAAACTAGTAGGGAATAATTATCTTAGATATACGGTAAAATTAGGCTACTAAGTTCGTTACTCCTTAAGGTAGAGTAGTTATTCGTAAAAGACTAAACGGGTATATAAATAAGGTAAGATCGCGACTCTCTTTAGTAAGTTCTAATTGGTCGTACCTAGAGAAAAGGTTAGTAAGCGATATCTATACGTATCTAGTAAACGAGTTAGAAAATTTATCGGCCGTTAGTAGTACGTTCGCGTCCCTAATAGTAACTACGTTAATATTCGTAGCGCTATTAATTAGCCGATACTTACCGTTTTTCTTTAAGACTAAAAACCATAGATTACGATATAAGGTATAACTAGGTTCGAGTCTTCCCGTCTTAATTCTTTCGTAAAATATCTGACGAATCTTATTTAATAGAGCCTTAGGGATATTAAAGGGTTTCGCTTACTAGGGTTCGTAGTCTACTACTCGGATAACTTATACTAGTACTACTTCTTTCCTAATTTTACCGTATTCTTCGAAGCTCTATACGAGGGTAGGTTCCCGTCGTATAAGTATTTCCTTAACTAGTAATCGTTCGTTTAGGCTAAGGGACTAGTTGATATATATATTATTAAACCGGAGTTCCGTAAGCCGAGTCTAACGAGGGAAGCGGGCGTAGCGTTTCTCGAGGAATCTATTAAGGTAATAGTAAGGTTCCGTACTAAACTATTCTTTTAGTATTATATCTCTCTAATCTGTACGACTACTAGGTATAGATCTATTAGTAAGCTAAACGTTCTAAGGTTAGATCTTATCTACTTTCTTCTTATATATACTATTTACGTATTTCGTTCTATACTTTATTAGGAAGCCAGTCGAAAATAAGGAAATCCTTAGGGAAAGTAGGTCCTATTTATCTAAGTATCTAAATATTAGTAATCCGGTCTAAGGCTTCGCCGGTATAAGGCGACGATAGGTAAATATTCGGTACCTTATCCGCTATTCCTATAGAAGCCTATCCCTTTCTTTTTATAGCTTTATCTCGTTTACTATAGTAGCTATATTAAGTCTAGTCGTAGTATAAGTCTTATTATATAGAAGTCTCCTAAAGTCTAGTAGTAAGAGAAACTCGTCGCGGATCGGGTCGTTAAAAAGCTATTCGTATATATTCTAGCCTAAGTTTAGTACTAGGAGCCTTAGGTTTCTTATATATATAGCGGATATCCTTCTAAGACCTAGGACTCCGCCTCCTCGTTTTCCGAATCGTCCGAATTAGAATTATCTTCTTAGTCTAAATAAGTATAAGGGATTCGAAGACTAGACTTATACCTATCGTATAGAAATTCCGAGATAACTACTTACTATATAACGCTCTGTTCGCCGTTTATAGAGAATACCTTATACGAAATACTACTATCCGCCTTAGCCTATATAACGAGACGACTCCGTACTAAGAAGGGCTAACTAAGTATTATTCCCTAAGAGTAGTCCCTAAGTACTATAAAGACTATATTTTTATAATTAAAGTCTACTCCGGCGATCCGTATACGCGCGCTAGTCTAGCTAACTAGAGGAACTCTCCTCCCGTCGGTAACCTTAAGCTTGTCCAAAACTAGTCCCTAGATATCCTACTTAATACTATTAACTACTAATCTATAACTCCTTACGACTCCTTTAGATATAACGTTTACTTCGGCTCTAGTATTATATAACGCCTTAATCTCTAGTTTTCCAATCCGAGCTATTAAAGTAGGGCTCCTTATAGAGACGCGAGAATAGTTATTATCCTTATTAATACGAAGAACTATTTCCGAAGTTAGTTCCTACTCTTCCGAGCGTAGTACTATAATTCCTACTCCTTATTTTATTCCGTCCGCTTTCTATCTTTCTTCTATTTTCCGCTTCCTTTTAGTAGCTTTTTCCCGTTTCCTTCGTTCCATTTCCTCTATTTCGGGACGGATGTTATTAGCTAATTATTCTAGTAGGGACTTATATAAGAGATCTCTAAATACCGGAATATAAATAATAGTATCCTAAAGACTAAGTTAGACTAATTACTAGAGGATATTCCCCGCTATACGTATTCCGTTAGTAGCCTTATCTTTCTTCGTAACGTACTACTTAAGAGTCGGGTTCCTAGGCTTACGAGTTTTCTTTAGTAGTTCCGGTAGTAAGTTCCTAAGGGTTACGTCTAGTTCGTTATCTTCTAAGTCTAAGTCTATATCCGAGTCTCCTTCGCTATTCTATTATTCCGTAGCCTTAGTAATATAACTATATACTATATACTTAACTATCGGGGCCTTAGATCTACTAGACTTGGTAACCCTAGTAGGCTATTTTCCTTTTACCTTTTCTAATAGGGGTTTTCGTATAGATAAACGTAGTTAGGTAGCAGCCGTAAGAATAATAGAAGGTATAAATCCGCCTCCTCCTACCTTACTAATATTCGATACCTAAACCCGCGTACTAAAGTCTTCCTACTCTAAGTCGCTTAATTTAATAATTCTAATAAATGACTGAACTGTCCTAAATAACGAAACGCTACTAGAGCCCTATTAAGACTAAGCTAATTAAGTATAGATCTAGTTACTATAGTTCTAGCCGTTAATAATTCCTCCGATTTTCCCGCCTAGAGCGGCTAAAGTTCCCTAGTACTACTATCTAGGTATTACGTTTATATTCTAATAGTAAATTCCTTAAGTAACTAGTTCCGTAACGTTAGGGTATATCCGTTCGTAATATTCTATACTTCTATAGCTCCTACAACCCCTCTTTTCCGATATTCCGTTCTAGGTAGTCTATATAGGGGGCGGCAACGAAGAAGGGATCAAAGGGTAGTTAGTAGGTAGGGCGGTTAGGTTCGAGTTTCTTAGCTAGGCTAGGGGTGGAGGCTAGGAGTTACTAGGGATACTAGTAGACTAAATATTAGCGGACTGACTACGTTGGTTAGCGGTATTCTAGATATACTAGGAGGACTAGTTAGTATTAGCTAGCCCCCTATAGTAATTTCTACGTAGGTTAGTATAAACGAAGGAACTTCCTAATAGTATAGTATTAGACTAAGTAGAAGAGCGAAAGTTATTATAGATCTAATCGTTAAGTATAGTAAACTATTTTATATCTTTCCTAGCTACTACTATAGTAGGATCTATACTTTCGGTAATAGCGAAGAGTAGGACGTCCCTAGAAGTATTTATTCTACGAAGACCCTTAAGAGCTTTAATAATATTAGCCCTAAGTTAAGGTTTAGTAGTTTTAGGTTTTTCTTCGGCTATAGCCTCGTTCCTTCGAAGGACTATTCGTTTAATAACCTTATCGAGGGTACTTCCTTTTTAACTATCTAATATAAAGAGTAATATATTCTCGTTACTAATAATAATCTATTTAGCTTTAAGGATGATCCGTTCAATATCGTTAAAGGTAGAGCGAATACGGGGGTCGATATTAAGCGTTAGGTTAACCTATTAACGAACCGATTCTAGTAATCTACTAAGGAAGATCCTACTTATAGTAGACCTAGTTAGTTTATTAGTATTAATAACAAGTAGATAGTAGTTCTTGAATTCCTTAATAAAGCTACGAGTGTCTAGTTTCTAAGAGGCGCTTTGAAAAGTAAGTTTATAGAGATACGTAGTAGTTTCCTTTCGCTAACGGTTATTAGTAGCGATATATTCCTTACGAAGGGATTTACGGAGAGTTCTATAGCTACGTTCCTTATAGCTACCCAAAACCTTAATATCGTATAGATAGCTAGACTTAATATTACGAGTAAGAGCCTAGATCTTATAGATATCGTCGGTAATATCGTAGGTATCGAAGGTATCTTTAAGGCGAATAAGAAAGTCCGTAATATTCCGACTATCGAAGCGTTCCTTAGGAGAGAGTATATAGTTCTTAAGATTAAAGGCTTAAGCTTTTCTTTCCTATCTTCTAGTAATAGTAAAATCCTTAAGGGTATTAATAAGGTTAATTATATTAGAACGAGTAGCTAGTCCTTTAATTATAGGGCTGAGATTAGCCGTAGACGGGTTACTAGAGGGAGGGCCGGAAGAATCCGAAGGTATTCTAGTAGGAGGGATCCTTTAGTCTAGGCGTAAGTATATAGGTATTTCGATTTTTCGTTAGTCTTAAGTTATTCTATTTATTTTGTGTTATATTCGTTCGTATACGTTTCTTAGAAATAAGAGTATTAATACTAAGAGTTCCTAGATAATTTCGAAGATAAGTAGCCAAAAGGAGTCGGATCTATACGCCGATACACGGAGTTCGTAGCCTAGACGGCGAGAGTAGTACCGTTTCGTATATAGTATAGTTAGGCCTCTCTTTTCTAACTTATTAGATAAGGGTGTATAGGCTATAGAGGGGTAATATATTAATAGTATAGATAATCCTAGGTATTTTCGTATAAAGTATAATTTCTACTAGCGGGACATCCTAGACTTAGTCTAAGAAGTTAAAAGAACTAGGATATTACTAGTAATTATTCTAAATTCTAATTTTCCGTTAATATAGCTTAGACTTAGACCTTTATAAAGATTTTTCCCGTTTCTAAGTTTAGTAATAGTCGGTTAATCGAGTATTATTCGGTTATAAGGAGAGGAAAGATCGGTTCGAAGGTACGAAGTAACGCTAGTTAATATTCGTATAAAAGTTCGAAGGTGTTCTAAAAAAAAGGGTAGTTGAAAGTCTAAAGTTAAGAGTCTAAAGTCGAGAGTCGTATATAGCCTAGTATTCGAAGGAAAGTTCAAAAGTCTAGTAGTCGAAGATAAATATACGAAGTTCCTTTTCGATAGTCTAATAGTCCTATAGTTAAGTTAATAGTAAAGAAAGAGAGTCCTAAAGTCCTAAAGTCCAATATTTAAAGTCTAATATAAAGCCTAATATTCGAGAGTTCGATAATCCAGTCCAAAAAAGAGAGAGAGAGTATCCTAAGTATAAGTTCGATTACAATACTATAATAGCTACTAGGAATCGTCTTAGCTGTAGAGAGAAACCCTAGTACGACCTCCAAAATATAGGTAAAATAAGTATAGATAATATAGTATTAGATTACTATTAACTTCTACCGCTTAGCTACTATATAAAGGTAAGGTAATAGGATCTTTAAGTATTTCGTAAAGAGATAGGTAGGGCAGTTTATAAAGAGATAGACAAGGTAGTTAGGAGTAAAGAAGAGAGAGTCTAGATTTAACGTAAGTAATAAGAATTAGATCGTATTATTATACTATCTTGGTTCCTATATACGCGCCGTTAATCTAGTTCCTATATTATTAATTGTTAGGGTTCTATAAATTGTAGTATTACGGTAGTATACTATATTATTTCTTATATATTGTTCCGTATCTCTATATACCGTTCCTATTCTACTTCCTATTCTAGTTTTATACCTTTATCCCCCTTACAGTAGCTACCCGTAGCCTAGTTAGCGGTAAACGGCCGATACTATACGGGAATCGGTATATCGCTATTTTTCGTAATATACGGCTTTAAAGCCCCTACGGCTATACCGTTAGAAAAGGTAGCTATAGACTCTACTTCGGTCCCCGCTAAGTAGAGAGCCCAGGAGTTCGTTTAAAGAATAGGGAAGATTATAGAGCTATACTAATTACTAATAGGGGTTTCGTAATAGTAATAGGAGGAGTCCTATAATAGGTAGTAGGTCCCTACCCGAAAGTTCTAGGTCGGCGATAAAGTATAGCTAGACCTAAGGAACTACGGTAGCGAGAGGCCGAAGAAAAAGCTAGACGTACGATACGCTAAATATATAGTAGCCGAAGTTATTAGCCCGATATTTATATAACTTAAGGGTATCCCTAGTAGGATATATAATATATTTCACCCCGACCTTTTATAGTAGTACCTAGATAACCTCCTACCCGGGTAGGTTATTAACGACTCCTAACTAGGCCCCGTACTACTAGAGTCGTACGAGGAGTTCGAGGTAGAGAAAATCCTATATACTAGGAAGGCTAGGCGGGGAAAAGGGCGCGAGGCCCTAGTAAAATAGCGCGGTTACTATAATACGATATAGGAACCGCTAGAAGCCGTAGAGGATACTATAGTTATAGACGAGTTCGAACTAGTCTATATACCCGTATAGGAAAATAATAGCCCCCTATAGGAATTCGGCGGAGGGCGGCTAAGAAAGAGCGGGCGGATAAAGCTACTACGGTAAGTTATATTTCTAATATTTACTTAGAGTTAAGATTAGAGTTTGGTTTTTAAATATTTTTATTTATTTTAAGGTTTATCCGGTCCCCTCCGGTTTTAGTACGGGCGGCGAATCGGCGATAGCTAAACGCTACTCCCTATACCTATAAAAAAAAAAGAGAGTATAAAGGAAATCCCCTCCTCTCCCTTCCCCCTCCCCCTTCTTCCTACCTTAGTCCTTACTAGACCGCCGGGGTCCCTTTACCTAAGCCCCGGGTACCGGGCCGGCTATTACAAAATTCATTACTACTACCTCGAAGGTAGTAGTAGTAGTAGCGGCGACTATACTATTCTATACGGTTAGTATTAGTATTAGGAAGGAGGACTCGTATAATATACGGTAGGACGAGGGCCTAGTCTATTAGAGCCCTAAGAGCCTTATAGGCCTTAATAGCGGTAGCTAGGCTTACTAGGGTAGACTCGCTACGGACGGTTAGCGTATATTATTAAACGGGCTACGGGATATACTTCTCGTCTAGACCTAACTAGGTCTATACGGCGTACGCTAGACCGGCGAGCTCTAGCCTAATTACTAATTAGTTAGTAGAGGAAATAAAACGGACCGTAATACGTATATTAGGGTATACTAAGCCCGGTACTAGGCGTAGTACGCGAAGGCGGACGAGGGCTAGTAGCGTTTACCGTTAGCCTATTAGTAGTTAGCCGGATTCTAAGTATATTTTACTAGTTATTACTTACGGGCGGAGGCTTCTAGTAGCGGTAGTCCCGTCTATTAGACGTATACGTAGTATAGTATATAGGCCGCTATACCTAAAAGCGAGAGTTAATATACGGTTACTACGAAAGATTAGTAGACGTACGGTCCTAACTAGCTATTCGGCTATAGTATCGGGGGCCGTAAGGGCGGCGCGGGCGGCGTTCTTCTTTTAGTAGTAGGCGGTAGTATTCTAGCGGGTAGCCTCGAGCCTTATAATCTTCTCCTACGCTACCGCGCTAGCGGTAAAGATACAACGGGTAGTAGCGCTAAGGATAGGTAGGGAGGCTAAGGAGGAACGGCCGGAGACGGGGATACGAGTAGGGGTAGTAGTAGTAGAGGTAAGGTCGGATACTAGCTATAGCCTATAAGGGCTTAGATAGCGGGTCTAGGTCGTAGGCGGCGGTAGTAGTAGAGGAGGGACTAGCGGTAGGTAGTAGTAGAGGTATACTTAGGGTCTCTAAGAAGGACTTAGTAGTCGGTAAAGGGGATACGGCGGAAGGGCTAGAGGCGAGTAGCGGGGGGTCTTAGGCGGTAGTAGGACCCGTCTCTAAAGGGATAGACGGTAGCGGCTTAGACTAAGGTAGTAGGTTAACCGGAATACTAGTAGTCTTAGAGCTCCTAAAGAGAGAGCGGATACTAGATATAGTAGTAGTAGCGGCGGTAGTACGACGGGCTAAACGTGGTTAGTTTAGAACGGAGGCCGCTATCTTAGTACTAGGTAGGAGATACTAACTACGTATACGTATATATATAAGGGCTTAAAAAAGAAAAAAAAGCCTAGCGTATAGGGGTATTTATACCCTTTTAGAGGTACTAATTAAGGTATATTTACGCGTATAATTATATAGTAGTTAGTAGTAACTTAGTAGGAGATCGAATTAGTATTATCTAGGAGGGTTTACGAATAGTACGAGGGAAACCTATAGAAGCTAGCTAAATCGCCCGGGCTACCTAGTCCTAGGATAGGGTAGAGTCCCTAACGGGGCGGGGCGAAATAGGGGGGGTTAGGTTAGGGGCGGGTCGGGGCGGGTTTTCGGGGCGGGTTATAAATCTATAACCCTAACCCGACCCGCCCCGCTAAGATATAAACCCGCCCCGTTAGTTAGGGGCGGGTTTTTAAGGGGGGAACCCGGAGATTTTTTACGGAAACCTTAATAACTTTAGAACTACTATATATATTTTAATTTTTTAATAGCCTATAATAATCTCTAGGCTATAGAGTATCTTTTGAGAATATAAAATATTTATATATCTATATATATAACCCTATAAAAATCACGTGGAAAACCCGAACGGGGTAAACGGGGCGGGTTTTCTTCTAAACTATAACCCGCCCTAGGAACCCGCCCCAACCCGTTAAAACCCGACCCGCTAACGGGGCGGGTTCCCTACCCTATAACCCGCCCCAACCCGCCCCGTTAGGGACCCTAGGATAGGGGCTAGCCAAAATACGTATTATAAGAGTTAGGATACGTTTAAAAGGCTAGTTACGCGGACCGGAGACTCCTCTATAGGATTTATAGGGACCGGAGACGCCTCCGGCGTAGATAGACTCTATTCCTAACGACTAGGGGGTTAGAGGGATAAATTACTAAGGATACTATAATAGAATACCCGGCCGCCCTAGCCTTAGTAAACTTACCTAGTTTTTAATAGGAAACTAGTACCGGGTAGTAGGGTAAATACGCGGACGTATAGGGTATACCTAGGCGTATAGGCTATAATAGTAACTTATAAGGGTCTAGACCTAGGGCGGAGCTACTATTACCTAAATAAGGGTCCTATTACTAGGATAGGGTCCCTAACGGGGCGGGTTAGGACGGGTTTTAGGGTAGGGAACCCGCCCCGTTAGCGGGTTAGGTTCTAACGGGTTGGGGCGGGGTCCTAGGGCGGGTTATAGATTAGAGGAGAACCCGCCCCGTTCGCCCCGTTCGGGTTTTCCACGTGATTTTTATAAGGTTATATATATAGATATATATATATTTTATAATCCTAAAAGATACTCTATAACCTAGAGATTACTATAGGCTATTAAGAAATTAAAATATATATAGTAGTTCTATAGTTATTAAGGTTTCCGTAAAAAATCTTAGGGTTCCCCCCTTAAAACCCGCCCCTAACTAATAGGGTAGGTTTATATCTTGGCGGGGCGGGTCGGGTTTAGGGTCCCTAACGGGGCGGGGCGAAACGGGGTAGGTCGGGTTAGGGGCGGGGCGGGGCGGGTTTTAGGGGCGGGTTATAAAGCTATAACCCTAACCCGACCCGCCCCGCTAAGCTTTAAACCCGTACGGTTAGTTAGGGGCGGGTTTTTAAGGGGGGAACCCGGAGTTTTTTTCTAGAAACTATAATAACTACAGATCTATTATATATATTTTAATTTTTTAAATACTTATTATAGTCTCTAGGTTATACTCTACCTAATAGGAATATAATATATTAGTATATCTATATATATAACCTAATAAAAATCACGTGGAAAACCCGAACGGGGCGAACGGGGCGGGTTTTCTTCTAAACTATAACCCGCCCCGGGACCCCGCCCTAACCCGTTAGAACCCGACCCGCTAACGGGGCGGGTTCCCTACCCTAAAACCCGCCCCAACCCGCCCTATTGGGGACCCTAGTCGGGTTAGGGTTATAGCTTTATAACCCGCCCCAAAAACCCGCCCCGACCCGCCTCTAACCCGATCCCCCCCGTTTCGCCCCGCCCCGTTAGGGACCCTAATTACCTAAATAGGGGTTACGTACGAATTATATAAGTAGGACCGCCTAGAAGGAACCGGAGAGAGAAGGGGAGCCTACGGCTTTAGGGCTCCTTATAGTAAGCTAGTAGGAACTAGGCGTTTTTCGCCGATCGCTAAAGGGGAAGGATAGGGCTAATATTAGGGGCTAGTACCCTAGAAGTTAAAAGGAAGGAAGAATAGACTACGAAAGAAGTAGAACTAGAGACTATACGTTAGAGTACGGTCTACTTATTAGAGTATAAGGAGAGAACTTCTCCCCCTCTCTAGCTCGTTAGTTAACTTAGTTCTATCTACTACCTTACCTTTTAGTATATACTAGGGTCTCCCGTGATAGTATATATACCTATAATACCCTACTACTATAGAAGTATAACTATTACTATCGTAGCTACTATAACTACGTCCCTATAAGTATACGTACGCTTAGGACGTCCTTATTAATTTAATTCTTAGCTAATATAGGTAAGATAAGCGTAGATAATATAGTATTAGATTACTATTAACTTCTACCGCTTAGCTACTATACAAAGGTAAGGTAATAGGATCTTTGAGTATTTTATAAAGAGATAGATAAGGTAGTTTATAAAGAGATAGATAAGGTAGTTAGGAGTAAAGAAAAGAGAGTCTAGAGTTAATATAAGTAATAAGAATTAGATTGTATTATTATATTATCTTAGTTCCTATATACGTACCGTTGATCTAGTTCCTATATTATTAATATTAGGGTTCTATAAATTATAGTATTGTGGTAGTATATTATATTATTTCTTATATATCTATCCGTATCTATATTCTATTCCTATTCTACTTCCTATTCCGGTTATATACCTTTATCCCCCTTATATCCCCTCCCTAGGTAGATAATACGTCGACCCTTAACGTATTCTAAGATATACGCTAAAGCTATACGAGACTAACCAATAAACCTAAATACTAAGAAGAATCTTAAAGGGGTATAGAACTTCTCGTATCCTAAGATACTAAGAAAGAACTTAAAAGTAAGAAAAGACTCGAAAGAGTTATAAAACCTTAAGGCGTATACCAAAGTATCTAAATATACTATAAAATCCTAAATATTTCTAAAACTAAGAAAGAATTCAAAGCTCTCCTAAAACAATTAAATATATTAAAAGATCCTATATATTTCTAAAGTAGGCCTATACGTCGCGCGTATTAACGCTTAGTATAGGAAGCGGCTCCTTAGGAGGTATACTAGATAGAAACGGTAATTATTAGGTTGTTACTCTAATAACCTAATTAGGGTCCCTAACGGGGCGGGGCGAAACGGGGTAGGTCGGGTTAGGGGCGGGGCGGGGCGGGTTTTAGGGGCGGGTTATAAAGCTATAACCCTAACCCGACCCGCCCCGCTAAGCTTTAAACCCGCCCCGTTAGTTAGGGGCGGGATTTTAAGGGGGGAACCCGGAGTTTTTTTCTAGAAACCTTAATAACTATAGATCTATTATATATATTTTAATTTTTTAAATACTTATTATAGTCTCTAGGTTATACTTTACCTAATAGGAATATAATATATTAATATATCTATATATATAACCTAATAAAAATCACGTGGAAAACCCGAACGGGGCGAACGGGGCGGGTTTTTTTCTAAACTATAACCCGCCCCGGGACCCCGCCCTAACCCGTTAAAACCCGACCTACTAACGGGTCGGGTTCCCTACCCTATAACCCGCCCCAACCCGCCCCGTTAGGGACCCTAAACCTAATCTATTATAATTGTATTCAAGTAAAGTCGGTTAGATAGGAGGACTTTTCGAGGTAATTAGTTAAAATTTTCCTTATAGTTTCTAGTTATAGTAGTATTATACGTAGTATTATTCGTATTTTTTAATTCTAGTTTATTCGTTCTTTTCCTTAATATAGCTCGACTTTAATACGGATTCCCGACTTAAAAGACTTCTCCCTCCCCTACTAAAAAATTCTACGTCGTCCTATAACGTTCGCCTTCCTACTTCCTATACTCTTTACTAGATTCAACGTAAATAAAGGCTAATATATAAACGGTTCCTATATAAAACAATTTAGAATAAGGTACGGTAGCTTAAATAAAACAAAGTAAACTTCCTAACTCTATATATAAAAGGTAACTCTCCTGACCTTTCCGGATATATATATATATATATATAAAACTAATAAAAAGGAAAAGTAATAAACGTCTACTACGAAGCTAGCTATCCGAGAATCGAACCGTTATAATATATATACTAGGGTATAGTCCCTTCAATAGCTAAAGTTAAGTTTTATAAAAGTAATACCCGACTAAGTCTATTCAAGCGTAAAGCTAGACTAGTATAATAATAGAGGATACTATTAATTTAACTAAGGATAAACGGGAGGCGAATAGGCGAAGGTTACGAAGGGCCGATATAGCGAAAGTCTTAGTAGTAAAAGACTAAGAGAATACGACTACTTTAACTTAAAGGATTATCCTCCTAAGGACTATATAGATCTATTCTACTCTTAAAATACAAGAGTAGGGAGGCTTAGATAGAGGATAGGACGTAAATCGTTAGTACCGCTAGGAGGGCTATCGAGGAGTAAGAAGCTATTAAAGAGGCTAGAGTAGGAGGAATAGTAAACGTATTCTCTTAAGTATAAACTCTAGGTTTCGCAGATATAAGTTTAAGGACCGAGTAGGATTAATAAGTAAGAGGGTCTAAATAAAAGAATCGATAATTATATTCCTATAAGTATAAATCCTAGGTTTCGTAGATATAAGCTTAAGGACTAAGTAGGATTAATAAGTTAACGTAATCTTATCGAAGCTTAAACCGAAGACTATCGAGGAACCTAAGGTAGACCGTATAGGAGGACCTCGAGGGGTATAAATACTTCCTAGAGAACTAGTAGGACCAAACTAATATTAGACTTAACCAAGGACCTAGACTTTAATAGATACGTATATACTTAAGGTTTCCTAGATTATAAGCTACTTATTAGATAGGTAATCTCTCCGTAGAGATAGACGTATTCGGTAGCCGTAGGGGGAGTTAGGTCGTAGTAATTCCTAATATATAGAAGAGAATCGAAAGCGCGTAAAGTAGAAGAGAATCGAATAAGTACTAAGTAGGGAAGGATTAAAAAGGGTTAAAAGCGTATATAGCGGAAGAGGATTAAAGAGGCGTATAGGTTCTCTAGAATTACGTACTAAGTTCCTTTATACTAATATATAAACAAGGGATTCGATTAAGGTATAGTATATTAGCTTATTAGCTTAATATATTATATACGTTTCTAATCGTTTTCTTCTCTATATTATAAGTATTTATAAGCCGTTTACGAATCGAATACTTCTCCGTAGTTCCTAGTAATCCTAGTATTAGCTAGGGTCGAATCCTTCTAGTCTAGGAATAATTACTTATAGTCTAGATCGGCGAACTAATATATCTAGGTCCTTGTTACCGGGTTACTTTTCCTATTCCTATTCTATATCCTTATCTAAGTAAGTATTATCTTAATCCTAGTCTTATTCTCTTTCTATCCTATACTCCTAACCGGTATTCAGGAGGTTATTACCTATAGGCCTATCCTACTAGTAGAAGATCCTAATCCTATTTCCTCGAACCGTTTTATATACTAAAACTCTATTTAGTTCCTTAAGTACGTAGCTACTAATAGGTAATCTAGTTCTCCTATCCTTATATACTTCCGCAATACGGTATAGACCGACCTATATAAAATCTAATCTAGATCCGAAATCCTTAATAATCTTCGTATTATATAAGAAGACAAGTTATCCTACGTCTATATTTTTAGTACGTATTCTAGTTTAATATTACGATTCCTAGTACTCGTTTACTTCCTATCTTATACGTTCCTACCTTACGATAGCTTCCTAGAGGTCTTCCCCTCTCTAATCTAGTTACTTAGCTCGTAGAAAAAGAAGGTATTCTATTATCCTAACCGTAGACTAAGGAAGGTTTTACTATATAACTATTCTTAGTTCGATTAGAAGGACGTATTCTTTACTAAGTATTATTCTAACTAGAGTTATACCGGTTCTTCTATTAACTATTATCCGTTCGGCCTAAAGTATTACTAGTAATAAATCTTTCTAAGGTTTCTAGTTCCCGTTCGTTACTCGTCGGAAGGCTTCCTATATTATTAAGTAAGACCGTTCGATTCCTCCTTAACCTTAAATATTAAATAGCGAAATCTTAATCTTTCTAACGTCGTAACTCGTATAGTTTTAGAAGTATATTAGTATATAGCTTGTTCTTAGGACCTCTATTAACTCTAATCTCCGATATAATACTCTATCGATAGATTAGTTCCTTAAAGATAAAATCCGCGATATTCTTAGACGTAGGGGCTGAACGGAGTACTCTTACCTTAGGCTAACCACTTAATTCCTCTCTTACCTAAATAAGATAGCTATAACTACCTTATAGGGTAATTATCGTACTATTAATAGACTACCTTACGCTAAGAATCTAAATCTTACTCCGAATAATAGTCGTATTTAGAGGTTCTACTACGTACGCTCGATCGTTTATTTAATATTAAGGATAATCCTTAATCTATTTATAGACGTCGTTATAATACCCGTCCTAGTAATATCGATTCCGAATAAGTACTACGGTGGTTTCGCGTCCTTTATAGCCGTATTTATTATAGAGGGCGACGATAATTTCCTTTCGTTAGTCCTTATTATTAATTACGCGACGGTAGGCTTATCCTCGTTTACCTCGCTTAAATAGTTATCGTCTAGCTATAAGGTAGCCTATTACCTTTCTTTTTATAGCCGTAATCTATTTAGCTTTAAGATAGTCCGCGACTTTTAATATTATAAGCTAGTTAGTAATCGCTTAATATTCCGCGGTATATTCGCTATCTTATCCTTCCTAAGGTTCCGATAAACCGAATTCTCTATATTCCTCGTTCTAATCTATAGAACTTTCGCTACCGGTATTATCGTTATTTTCTAGACTAGGTACGGTTATTAGATAGAGCTAGATCGTATACTAGAGGTCGCGCTTATAAACGTAGATACTAGAATAGTAAAGGGCTCCAAGTCGTCCATCGATAAAATCCTTAATATCGAAGTTAGGAACGGCGGGGACGTCCTTTTTAGGTATATTACTAAATTAGCGGGAGAGTCTATTAGCTACTATATTCTTTTTCCTAGGAATATATCGGATATTAAAATTCTATATCTAAATCTATACGAGCTATCGTATAACTAGAGATCCTACTATATCCGAAGATACTCTATTAAGTTAATAGATTAAAGTCCGGGCGTCCGTTTCGACTACGAAATGTATTCCCTAAAGATAAAGGCGGAATTTCTTAAGTAGGGTCCCTAACGGGGCGGGGCGAAACGGGGTAGGTCGGGTTAGGGGCGGGGCGGGGCGGGTTTTAGGGGCGGGTTATAAAGCTATAACCCTTACCCGACCCGCCCCGCCAAGCTTTAAACCCGCCCCGTTAGTTAGGGGCGGGTTTTTAAGGGGGGAACCCGGAGTTTTTTTCTAGAAACCTTAATAACTATAGATCTATTATATATATTTTAATTTTTTAAATACTTATTATAGTCTCTAGGTTATACTCTACCTAATAGGAATATAATATATTAATATATCTATATATATAACCTAATAAAAATCACGTGGAAAACCCGAACGGGTTAAATAGGGCGGGTTTTCTTCTAAACTATAACTATAAAGGGGATGATAATAACAAGTATAGTAAGAGATAGATTTATAGATAAACTAATAGCTAAGGAGGGCCTCCTCCTATTATAATACCCAAGTATTTATAGGCGTAGCGCGTACGCTAAGGAGGCGTACGTAATAGTACTATAATATAAGGCGTAGGTCTTTAGCTAGCTAGTCCTTATAATTATCCCCCCCCCCTAATAGATCTAGTCCCTAGATCCTATTAATAATTTTTCTATAAGGAGAGAATCTTAGAGCCTATATACGTACGTATCGTAGCCGTTAGTACTATACGGCGGCTATACGTATTAAGTAGGAGGCCGCCTCGTACGGCTCTAGGTTTTGAAAATTCCTAACTTAATACTAGAATTTTTTTTTTATTTTGGTCTACTACTAACGTACTAACCCGCGGTAAGTAGTCCGTACGTATAGGGAACAATAATAACCAGAATACGAACCTTAACCCTTTTGGTTTTTTCTTTCTCCTTTAACTTACTAATATATACGCCCGCTCCTAGTACCTAACTCTCTTACCCTTTATATAACCCTCGTACCCTCCCCTTAACCCTTAATATGAATTAATAAGTAGCTAAGGAGATCCTTATATTTAATAAGCGCCTCGCGGTACTAATATACGTCCGCTATACGCGCGACCCGTAACGCGTCGGCTCCTACTATATCCTACTACTATAGAAGTATAACTACTATAATCGTAGCCGCTATAACTACGTCCCCGTAAGTATACGTACGCTTCGCGCGCCCTTCTCGCTTAAATTTTAGCTAAACTTTAGTAGGTTCCTAAGTAGTTCTATCCTATAGTAAACGTATTACTAGAGACTACGTCTTAAATTACCAACGGTAAGTTCGCGTATATTTAGCGCGTCCTAGACGCGTTTTAAATTCTATTGTTTTCTTAAGGGTCTAGCTTATATATTTTTTAGAGTAGCTACTAATAGAGGAGTACCTAGCTCGCTACTATAAGCGCTTCGACCGTATTACGACCTAATAGCTTACTACTAAAGGTAAGAAGGGTAGGTCTAGTAAGACTGAGTTTAAGGCCGACAATAACTCCCCGGCTATACTAGCCCTACTCGAGTAACGCGTAGCGACCGATACCCTTAGGGATATCGCTAACTAGTTAAGATAGATTATAAGTTCAACCTTAATACTTACTTAGCGTATACTAACCGTATATAGAACGAGGACCCCCTTATTACTCCTTATAATAGGTAATTCCCTAGGGACTAGGTTTTGTCCAATACCCTATAGTTAACTAGGGGTTAGCGTATTATACGTAAGGACCCTACGGTAGGTATATATAGCGTAGCCGATAATAAGGCTAATAACTATTAGGTCCCTATTGTAGAGGATAATATAGATATAGATAGTTAGTTAATTAGCGAGTACGTAGGTAGTACGCTTCCTATTCGGTATTCTAGTATAGGTAGTAAGTAGCTATTATATTTCAGTATTAGGTATATTTATATAATTTTCTTTTTTGGGGCTTAGTTAGGATATATTAATAGTATATATCTTACTAGCGCCTTATATACGTCTTAGTACTAAGCCGCTTTACGGCTATAATCTATTTAACTCTACTTACTTTAAGTATCTTCTAGATCTTCTTACTCCTAGCTCTTTAGGGTTATCTCTAGTCGACCTCTAGGCCTATACGGGCTCTATACGGGCCGTACGTAATTCGAATTCCTTAATAAGTTTACTAGAATTTCCTATATCCTTTTTTAGGGTCTACTAATTAAAGTCTTCTAGGTATCTAACCTATTTTACGAGGTATTAGCGTACGGCTCTTTTACGCCTCGTATTAATAATCTCTTCTACCTCCTATTCCTCTTTACCCTCTACCAACTCTAGTAGGGGTAAGTGCTTAATATCTTCCCCTACCCTCTAGTAGTACTTCTCTAGGAGGGGTACCCTAAATATAGGGTATATTTTTATAGTAGATAGGAGTTGGAGCCTATAAGCCTATAAGCCTATAGGTTCTATTACCCTAAAGGGGCCTATTATCCGCTAGGACAGCTTCTTACTTAGGGTTTTCAAGCGAAGGTTCTTAGTTAAGACTAGGATAAGATTACCCTTATTAAATTGTATTAGCTTATACTTCTTATTATAAGAGGACGACTACGCTTCGGTCGCTTTTTACTAGCGTACCGTAAGCTTAGAGCGTAGGAGGTATAACCCCTCGATACGGTCCTTTATAGCTAGGACTTCTCTACCCTTAGGCCTCTCTTCTAGGTTGAAATATATCTTAGGGTTATACCTATATATAGCTATAAAGGGGGAGATCCCTATAGAGGAATACTTACTATTATTATACGTAAACTTAGTAACTAGGAGGAGCTTAGCCTACGTACCCTAGTTCTCTAAATAGAAAGCCCTAAGGTATTCCTAGATTGTCTAGTTTTACCTCTTAGTTTACCTATCTATCTATAGATAAAAGGCTATACTAAGGCGTTACTTAATCCTCGTATAGTAGTATAATTCCGACTAGAAACTTCTAGTAAACCTAGAGTCTCTATTAGATATAATCCCCCTTAGGGCCCCGAACCTTATAAAGACCTTATCTACTAAGATCTCTACTAGATCTATAGTAGTTAGCTTCTTAGTTACTAGGATATAGAGCGCTATCTTCGTATAGTAGTCTAGGAGTACTAGTAACGTATCGTACGCCTAGCCGGTAACCTTACTAGCCGGGACCCCGCTTATAAAGTCTATAGTTAACTCCTACTATAGCCCTTCTAGTTAGGGGAGGGACTATAAGTCCCTAAAAGGCGCGTACCTTTTAACTTTAGTTCTCTAGTAGACTTCGTAAGTCTTAATATACTCGTCTACGTCGCGAGATATATACGTCTAGAAGTACTATCGCGTAAGTAAATTATAGGTTCGAGTAACCCTAAAATAGCCTATAAAGGTATTATTATAGTATAGCCTCAATAGCTCTTATCTAACTATAGCGTTATTTAGGATAAAGATCTTTCCTCTAAAGGTAATATATCCTAATACTAGTCTTAACTATTAGTAGGGGCCTATTAGCTTATTTAGTAAGTCCGTATAGACCTTACGAACCGTAGGGTCTTTACGTTAAAGTTCCTAGAATCCTAATAGTATATTAGATAGGTCTATATAGGTATATTCTCCTTAAAGGACCTTACGTACGCGGATACGTATAGTACCCGGTCTTATAGCTAGTTCCCCCTAGCTAGAGATAGGATAGATTTAGTAAACCTAACTCGTAGTATTACTACTTGATAACTACGAGACGTATAAGCTCGAGTCCGGTCGCGTCCGTCTAGCGACCGCGGTACCTTTATATAGGGTATAAACTAGTTATATTTCAACCCCCTAGGTCTACTAGGTAGTTAGGCTCTCTACTACTACTATTCTTAGTATTAGCCCTAGCTTTTTCTAGAGGGTAGGGAGGAGGGTACTCTTCTATTATACTAGGGCTTCGTAATTAGGGCGTCTCGAAGGCGCGTCCGCTAGGTTCTTTATACCTAGCCTATAGGTAATAACGAAATTATAGGCCGCTAGTAATATAGTCTAGTAGGCCTAGCGGCTATTTAGCTACTTCAGCTTACTAAACCCTAGGAGGTTATTATAGTTAGTAAGGACCTTAATAGGGTATATACTCCCTTCAAGGTAGTATCGCTAATACGAGAAGGCCGCTATAATAGTAAGTAGTTCCTACTCGTAGGTTTTATAATTACGCTCCGTAGGGGTTAGCTTCCTTAACTAGAATATAATTAGATACTAGTACCTAGTATCCTAGGGTTAGGTAAGGATTGTAGCGGCCGCTATAGTAGAGGTATCTATCTCTATTCTAAGTCGCCGGTTTAGGTCAAAGTATCGTAGTAGTAAGGTAGTTATAAATACTTCGATAAGGGTACGAAACGTATACGCGGCCTCTATCGGCTATCGGAAGGGTCTATATTACTTACTATTTTTCGAGCCTTTAAATAGCTCTATTAGCGGCGTAACGATCCGCGAGTAGCGTTCGATAAACCTATAGTAGAAGTTATAGAATCCTAGAAAGACCTAGACCTCTATATAGGTTTTTAGCTCCGGCTATTCCGCTATAGTTACGACTCGCTTACGATCTATCTAGACTCCGCTAGTATTAATAATAAACTCTAGGAATTCGACTTCTTCCGTAAAGAACTTATACTTTTTAAGGTTACTATAGAGTCTAAATTATCGTAGCCTCGTTAGTACCTCGTATACGTATCGTATATATTCCAATCTAGTTTTGGAGTAGATTATTATATTATTAAGGTATACTATATAGATACTATCTACTAATCCGCTTAAGGCCTTATTAATATAAGCTTAGAAGGTTATAGGGGTATTAGTAAGTCCGAAAGGTATAACGAGGTACTTAAAGTAACTATATTACGTACGAAACGCGGTCTTCTACTCGTCTCCTAGGCGTATTCGAATTCGGTAGTAAGCGTTCTTTATATCGAGTTTAGTATAATAGCGCGCGCCTTATAAGCGGTCTAGGAGCTCTAAGATTAGGGGGAGCCGCGAGCGTATACCTATTTTTAATAGTTACCTTATTTAGCCCCCTATAGTCTATATAGAGTCTAAGGTCTCCTCCTTTCTTTAGTATAAAGAGAATCCTAGCCCCTATAGGGCTAGTAGAAGGTCGTATCTATCTACTCGTAGTCGCGTCGCTAAGGTACTACCGTAGAATACTAAGCTCCTTTACCGAAAGGTTATATATTTTTCCGAAGGGGGGGTCTACTATAGTTTCGATTACGTATTCCGCGCCTACTACGGTTAATATACGAGTAGTAAGCTTATTATTAAAGTCGTCTTTAAAATCTTCGAATTCTAGTAGGAGGGATATTATTATAGGTTCTTCTTCTTTAAATTCGTTAACGCTTAGGATTAGCGTAATATCCTCGCTCCGAAGTTCGAAGATAGACGCTAGGTCTTCCTTAAGTAATTCTTTAGCTAAGACTAGCTAGACCTAGCTTCCTATACTCTTAAACCGCTATCTTATTTCGCTAGTATCTAACTTAATACCCGCGTTATATAGGGCTAGTATACCTAAGATATAGCTTTGCCCTAGCCTTTCTAATACGTAGAATTCTACCTTAAGCTTCTTAGTAACCCCTAGGCAATCTATAGCTTACTAGATCGCTTTATATACCCCTAGGTATCCCGCGCGCTCTCCGCCTCCCTATCGTATCGGTAGAGCCGGGATATTAATAGTTTCTAGATCCACTTCGAGGGCCTAGATAGGCCTAATAATATTAACTTCTATACCTATATCTAAAAGGGTTATTACCGAGTATTAGGAGGCTAGGCTATAGATAATAGCCTTAGTAGTAATAGACTTCCGTACTACTAGCCCTTACTTCCTAGAACTTAGAAGTACCCGACTTATAGCTTTACTCCTCTAGCTAGGGTTACCCGCGTTTCGCTCCTACGTCGTATACGCGATTAAGGCGACGCGGACTCGTTTCCCGCCGGGTTATAGTACTAGTCTAAGGCTAGTTTAGTAATTTCCCTCTCTTTTTTAGGTTCCTTATAGTTATTAGTATAGTAGCCTATCTACCTATAGTTGAAGTACTAAATAGTAGTAAGGTCCTTATTACTAGGGTCCCTAACGGGGCGGGGCTAAACGGGGGGGGGGGCGGGTTAGGGGTAGGGTAGGGCGGGTTTTCGGGGCGGGTTATAAGTATAAAACCCTAACCTAACCCGCCCCGCTAAGCTCTTAACCCGCCCCGTTAGATAGGGGCGGGGTCTCGTAACCTAACCCGTTATAACCCGTATATAATACCGTTAGTATATTTAGAATATACGCGGTATTTCTAGTAGTCTTCTAGTAGTTAAAAAGAGTCTTCTAGTAGTTATAACAATAGTCGAAATATTTCTAGTAGTCTTCTAGTAGTTATAGAGCTTATAATAAGTTATATTATAACTAAATCTACGACTCGAAAGTTAAGAGCTTGAAACTAAGTACGACGAGCTCCGCTCCTAGTTATAGGGCCCTTATTATTACCTTTATAACTACGTCGGCTATTAACTATCGCCTGAAGATCTATACTACCTCTAGGTAATACTACCGGTAGTCTTATAGCGCGACCCCTCCTACGCCTTCCTATACTTCAGGTAGTAGCTTAGGTTCGCCGACGTATTATAATACGACTACTAATAAGATCTCCTATATACTTAACTATTTCGAGCCGCTTACCTAATAGACCCTTATTATCCCGTCGTAATCTATTCGCTAACCTCCGTATAGGGGGAGAAGCTCCTTTAGCTAGTAGTAGTATATTATTAGGGTCCGTAGTATCCTCCCTATCGCTGATTTCATCTAACCTCTATATCTCGTTAACTATACGAATAAGTTCCTTAGTCTATTTAGCTCGCTTAGTAGCTAATTTATCTTTAGTTATATAAATATCCCTTCTCCCTATTCAATAGTAGTTAAGTATATACTACTTGGAATCTACTATCTACTTATAGTTACTTACTATTAACGTACTAAGAACCTATACGCTATATAACTTATTATCCGTATTAAAGTTACTAGTAATACTAAACTCTCGTTTAATACTAACACCGGCCGCTTAGATAGTAAAGAGATCCTTTACTATTATTACTATCCGTAGGAACCGGTGCTTAATAGATCTCTATTACTAGAATAGTTCCTTAAGATCTAGCCGTACTTTATCTAGGGATTATTAGCGACTACTAGAAGACTACTAGGAACTAGGGTTTTCGCTTACTCTATAAGCGATACTCATCGAACTCTCGCTATATATCTATTACTACGCGCGTCGCTATTAGGCGCGTATTATACTTAGTAGAAGGCTCTACTACCGTACGGAGATCTATAACCGAATCGAGGTTAATATACCCTCGTTAGAGCGATAATAGGACTTTAATACGGCGTATTACTAGGTTTCGCTACGTATATTAAGTATTATATAGAACGTATAGTTCCGTCTAATAATATACCTACTAATCGAGTAGATCTTCTAGTATAGGCTACTATTCAGGCTAGTTCTAAGTATTAAGCTTATAACGAGGATGGAGTAGGATTACTATACTATAGTACTTTCTAGCCTATATATTAGACGTTATACTATAGTAGACCCTAAGCTTATCTACCGCCTTACTATTTACCCGACTAATCTCTTACTTCTACCGACGGTTCTTATCTCTAAGCCGTTCCTCTATATTCTCAAGGTATATAAATAGTCGATTATAGATATCGAAGACCGAGTAGATTATTAGGTTACGCGTAGAGCTAATAAGCTACGTATATACCGCGAAGGGACGGAGGATAGTAATAAGGTAAGAAACTTAGCCCTATTTATCTTCGCTTAGGCTAAGGTATCGATATTCCTTATCTATAAATTAATTAATTAGGTCTCTTAATCTTAGAAGTCGTATAAGTATATAGTACGTCGAGTCCTATCTCGTCTTAATATCTTAGATATATCGTAGAAGTCGAATCTTAGCCGGAATAGGGTAGTAAGCGCGATACTAGATTATTTAAATCTCTAAGAATATAAGCTATCGGCCTTCGCTTAAGTTGATAAAGATCGTAATTTAACGGGCCTTTATAACCGTATATAGTAGCTTTATAGAAGAATTAGTATTACGAAACTACTAGGAGACTACTAGGAGACTACTAGGAGACTACTAGGAGACTACTAGGAGACTACTAGGAGACTACTAGGAGACTACTAGGAGACTACTAGGAGACTACTAGGAGAATACTAGGAGACTACTAGGAGAATACTAGGAGACTACTAGGAGACTACTAGGAGGCTAAAAGAAGGAAAATAACTTATACTACGCTTAGAGTTAGTAGACTCCCCCCTAGTAATTACTAGAACCCTCTCCTCTTCCTCCGCCTCCTAGTTCCTAATAAACTCCTCCTTTTTCGGCCGATACTTAATATCTACGAGGAGACTATTATAATATAGTTCTATAATATAAGAGATATAGGGATATAGCGCGATCTCGTTTACTATATTAGGAATATCCCTACTAAGTACCTTAATATATTTATTCACCGACTATACTATTGTTTTATTATTCGACGCGTTATCCGTAGTAAAAGTAATAACCCTAGTACCGAGATTGAAATACTTAAGGCGCGCTATTATAAGTCTAGTAAGGTCCCTACTAGTATAAGCGCTATAGTAGGGCTCGAAACCGATTAAAGCTTCTATTAGGGTCCAATTATAAACCTAGTATACTTTAATTATAAGGAAGCTATTCCGGCGCGGCGTAGACTATCCGTCGAGGACGATTAAGACTTTCTAAGGTACTAGTAGGAGGCGTTTACGGATAGACTCCTCTAACTTCTTTCGTAGGGTAAGGATTTTATTAGTAATAGTTAATAACGAAGGGAGCCGTCGCTTAGGTTCGAGGTATATAACTAGGTGTAGGAATTCCAAGTTATCGATAGTTATTAATAACTACTTATATATAATAATTATACGAAGGAGTTATTCGTCGAAATTAGCTAGGGATAGTACGAGGCTTCTAGCGTTCGCTATCTTAGTCCTAACTCGTCGATTCTAGAGTAGAATATTAGTAGAACTAAAATTAGAAAACCTAGTAGTCTCCTAGTAGTCTTACGGCTACCCTTAGGCCCTCTTCTATAGTTAGCTTTACTATTCCTCGCGCTAAGGAGGTCGATAGATATACCCTTGTCTTTATATAAGAACTGATTTAACTAGTTCTATTCTTATATAGATATTTTACGACTAGATCGTATCGTATATAGATAGTACGAGGCTTACTAGAAATACGAAGAGCGCCTTTAATAAAATACTACTAGCCCGTAGCTCTCCTATCAGCTCCCTATACTAGAAGGTTAGGGGTAGGGACTAATATATTTTCCTAGTACTATCGTATTATAATCTACTAGTTATAGAACTACTTAGAGTTATTTAGTATCTATTTAAAATAGGCGTCGTTTTTACCTACCGATAGTAGGTTACCTATAGGAGGAGGGACGTAGGTTACTAAAGATAATAAAGCTATAATAGAGAAGTAGTATTAGTTAAGAAGGAATAGTATATAAGTAGTATCTCTTATTTAAAGCTGCTTTTATATTTATAGGAAGTACTAAGAATATAGCTAAGCTACTTTAGGTTCTATAAGACTAAGAAACTATTTAATAAAGTATAAATATATAGATACAACTTTAATACGTAGAGATATAAATATATTAATAGTATTTACGGTTTTATATATATATCTTCTATAAATCTACTTACTTCTAGATAATATTATCATATACTAAGCTCGGAATATATTTTTGAATAAAAATTAAATATATTTATTTAATCTTTATTCAAAAACATATAGCTAGCGGTTTATTCTTTAATAAAGTAATTCTTTAACAAAGTAATTCTTCAATAAAGTAATTCTTTAATATATTATTAAGGAGAGATACTTATTTATTAACTATTATAGAAATATTCTTCTTGTATATAAAGAGTAAGTGATTTATGATTTAAATATAAGCCTAGTAGTCTTCTAGTAGTTAAAAAGGGAGATATTAGTATAGAATATATTATTTACTAGTATACTAAATAAAATATATCCTCCTAGCTCCGAATTTATTAAATTAACTCTTCTTCTTATTACTACGAAGCCTCCTCGCTAATTCTATATCCTTAGACTGAATTATAACACGATTTGTATAAATAGTATAGAGGTTAGTATCTAGGAATAATATATTTGTACTAGTACTAGTATAATAGGTTAAAATATAACTTACCTTTAAAAAGACTAATAAGATAGTATTCTATAGCCTCTTAGAGTACTTATATTATAGTTACTTAAAATCGAAGGTCTTCCTTGAAATTATATACAACCTCTCGAACAAGCCTACTAAATAGTATTTTCTATATAAGGAGGTCGGTACTCTTCTAGTAGCGGTAGATCTTACGTAGAGAAACGGCTAGAAAGCGTTAGAGACTACTAGGATACTACTAGGAATTCTACGTAATATATAATTCTAACTTACTTCCTAGCTTATAAGTTATAACGGTAGGGCTTTCTTATACTACCTATATTACTTTTACCTTTCCTAGTAATTTATTTTCGAGTAGCTAATCCCTCTAAAGGCTTTACTAGGGCCTTACTACTAGTAGTATTTCGAGCCTTAAGTAGAGATCTTCTTCTAGTAGCTATAATAGTACTTTTACTAGTACTAGTAACTACCTTACTAGCTATTAGTCTCTTTACTAGTATTCTTTTTACTAGTATCTTTCTTACTAGTATCTTTTTTGCTACTAGTTCCTTTCTTACTAGTAGTAGTAGTAGTACTACTACTACTACTGCTTCTACTACTACTACTTCTATTACTTCTACTACTACTGCTTCTATTACTTCTACTTCTACTACTAATACTACTACTACTAATACTACTAGTAGTAGTAGTAATATAAATCTCCTCCTTAATTTAGGAATAGAATCTAAGGGTTCGCTAGGATCTTCTAGTATTTAAGTATTAAGTATTGCCTGGTTAGAATCCTATAGTTAAGTAGTATCTAGCTTTTTTATAGTAGTATCTAACTCTCCTCTAATAGTATTCAACTCTTGAAAATCAAGTATTACCTAGTTAAAATCCTATAGTTAAGTAGTATCTAGCTTTTTTATAGTAGTCTCTAACTCTTCTCTAATAGTATCTAACTCTTAAGTATTATTAATTAGGTCTTTTAGAGTAGTTTCTAGGTCTTCTCGAGTATCCTTAAATAGGGTCCCTAACGGGGCGGGGCGAAACGGGGTAGATCGGGTTAGGGGCGGGGCGGGGCGGGTTTTAGGGGCGGGTTATAAAGCTATAACCCTAACCTGACCCGCCCCGCCAAGCTTTAAACCCGCCCCGTTAGTTAGGGGCGGGTTTTTAAGGGGGGAACCCGGGATTTGTTTCTAGAAACCTTAATAACTATAGATCTATTATATATATTTTAGTTTTTTTAATACTTATTATAGTCTCTAAGCTATACTCTACCTAATAGGAATATAATATATTAATATATCTATATATATAACCTAATAAAAATCACGTAGAAAACCCGAACGGGGTAAACGGGGCGGGTTTTCTTCTAAACTATAACCCGCCCCGGGACCTCGCCCCAACCCGTTAAAACCCGACCCGCTGATAGGGCGGGTTCCCTACCCTATAACCCGCCCTAACCCGCCCCGTTAGGGACCCTATCCTTAAACTTATTATCTTCTTTATCTAGCTCTTTAGATTTTAGTATTTTAAATAGGGTCTTTTCCCTAGTAGTCGGGTCCTTCTTCTTAGTCTTCCTATACTTACTAATAATATTTCTATTATTATCTACTACCTTAATATCTAATGCTTACGAAGATAAGGAAATACTTAAGGAATAGCTAGTACTTCTAGTTCTAAGTAGCTCTTCTTTAATTTAGGTACTAGCCGGCTAGGAATTGAGATCTAGATTACCTAGACTACTAGGATAACTACTAGGCTCTACTAGTTTAATTAGAGGAGAATCTAGTAAAGGTAGGGTAGCCTTTTTTAATTCGTTAGCTGCTCGAAGATCTGCTATAGAAGTAAGGCTACGCTAGTAGGTACCCTTACTACGTACTATTAAATAATTAGTAATAATTATTAGTTAATTTACTTTTAATTTAATAGTTACTAGTAGTAATCTAGTAGTAATATAGGTTGAAAAGTAAGGATAAAGCTATATAGATTATTAGCGTACGTACGGACGTAAAAACTCTATAGCGCTAGTAAACTAGCGTACCGATATCGGACGACTATACTTTTCGTACTATATAGCGTAAATATACAAAATACTTCTACTAATTATGCTAATTAAATTTAAGCTTAACTCCACTTCAATCTCGCTTATTTTATAAGCTTTAAACTACTAGTAAACTACTAGGCTTAGCCTAGCGCAAATCTATAGATCTATAAATAATAGCGCTACTAAAACCAACTAAACTCCTCTCTACCAATATTTATACAGTTAAAGAACGTACGCGGCGTAGTAAAAAGAGAGACTTTAATCTCTAGGTTATAAGGAGTTAGCGCGTATTAAATTAAGTAAAGTTAGAGGCTCGTTAAAAACTAAAAAAGTCTAATAGTTAGAATCTTCTCTTAGATACTAAGTAGCGGTCCTAAATTGCGTAAGCTAAGTAAGCTATTAATAATAAGCGGTAAGAACCTAGTAGTATCCTAGTAGTAATATATACTAATCTAGCCCTAGAATATCGAATAGTACCTATCCTAGCCTCTTTAAACTAGACCTACTTACGCTTTTCGATTTCGGTAATCAAGATAAAGATATAAATAATAGAGTAGAAGAAAGCTCTAGTTAAGAATCGAGTAAAGAGGAGGAGATAGATATTAATATAATACCCTAGGCTTAGGGTAGTAATATTACTATACTATTCGACGAGTCCTACAATTAATACTACGTAGAGTTTTATCTAGTCGTCTTTACGTAAGTAAGACGGTCCTAGTAAGTAATTAGGAAGGGGTTAGTAAATTTGATAAATAGTAGTTTGAATTCAGTTAAGGGTACGTATAATATCTATAAACTTCTTTTAGAAGAAGATTTAGAGGTAAGTCTTTCAATTTCTAGTAGTCTCCTAGTAGTTTCTAATATCCTTTTAGAGTCTAGTAAGCTTATTCTATAATAAAGATAGAGAAGAGTAACTACTAGTCTACCTAGCCGATTAACTACCCTTAATCTCTCCCCTTCAATTCTTTTCTATAGAGTAGGTTACTTTAAGACGAAATCTCCTAGCTTATTACTATAATTTCGATAAAAGGCTTCCTAGTCCTACTCGTTAGTAGGATATATACCCTATAGATAAGATTAAGCTAAAGGAGAATTTACCTAATAGAGAGCTTATAAGAGAGGTATAGGAGTTAATATTTAGTAAAAAGGTAGAAGTAAGAGAGAGATTTAGTAGAATAAAGGATATAGATAAGATTAATCTTATTATAAAACTATTAGTATTACAGGCGACTAATAGTTTAGGTTATACTCTTAATATAGATAAGAAGATATAAGAGCTCTAAGCTACTACTAAAAAATTAGCTAATAAAGTTAATAGGTCTAAGTATAAGGATAAACGTACTTTTCAATTGGATATTAAGAGTAATAGAGAGGAAGATAAAGAATAAGAATAAGAAGAAGAGGAGAAGGATAACTAGATTATTAATAATATATATATAGAAGATCTCTCTGAATAAGAAAAACCCTAGTTTTAGCTATTATAGTATTATTAAACGTAATTTCTATTTATCTGCTCACTTTGACTACTAGGAGACTACTAGGAGACTACTAGAAATATATAAATATTAAATACAAAATCTACTAACTATTTACTACTAAATCTAACTATACCTCTATACTCTATATAGTTAGGGCGATTATTACTTACTATTAGGTTATATCTTAGTAGTTATATAAGCGCTAAGAAAGTATTACGTGGACCCGCGCTAGTATAAACGGGGCGGGTTCTCCTCCAATCTATAACCCGCCCTAGGACCCCGCCCTAACCTATTAGAACCCGACCCGCTTACGGGGCGGGTTCCCTACCCTAAAACCCGCCCTAACCCGCCCCGTTAGGGACCTAGGCTTTCCCTAATAGAATTCTAAGTCCTTCTTAAATAATCTAAAGATAGGTTTTGAAACGGTTATAAAATCCTATATCTAGATTTAGTAATAAATATAGACTCCGATAAAAGCTCTTATAGACTTAATAGACCTAGGAGTTAACTAGTTTAAAATAGTAGCTACCTTTAAAGCGTTTAGGTATCGTCCTTCTCGATCGTAATAGTATCCGACTATATTTACGCCCTCTTTATAAATATCGAACTTTTCTCCTAATATTGTCGCTCCTACGCGTTTAATATCCGTAAGAACTATATCTAGCCTAACTATATATTCTAAGACCTCTCGATATACTCCCTTAAGTTCGGATTCCTTATCGTTGTTATACCTTTTCGGGGTTCTAGTAATTATACCGTCTACGTAAATATCGCTATATTTAAACTAGTAGGAAATAATTATCTTAGATATACGGTAAAATTGGGCTACTAAGTTCGTTACTCCTTAAGGTAGGGTAGTTATTCGTAAAACACTAAACGGGTATATAAATAAGGTAAGATCGCGACTTTCTTTAGTAATTTCTAACTAGTCGTACCTAGAGAAATAGTTAGTAAGCGATATCTATACGCATCTAGTAAACGACTTAGAAAATTTATCGGCCGTTAGTAGTATATTCGCGTCCCTAATAGTAACTGTATTAATGTTCGTAGCGCTATTAATTAGTCGATACTTACCGTTTTTCTTTAAGACTAAAAACTATAGATTACGATATAAGTTATAACTAGGTTCGAGTCTTCCCGTCTTAATTCTTTCGTAAAATATCTAACGAATCTCGCTTAATAGAGCCTTAGGGATATTAAAGGGTTTCGCTTACTAAGGTTCGTAGTCTACTACTCGGATAACTTATACTAGTACTACTTCTTTCCTAATTTTACCGTATTCTTCGAAGCTCTATACGAGGGTAGGTTCTCGTTATATAAGTATTTCCTTAACTAGTAATCGTTCGTTTGGGCTAAGGGACTAGTTAATACGTATATTATTAAACCGGAGTTCTATAAGCCGAGTCTAACGAGGGAAACGGGCGTAGCGTTTCTCGAGGAATCTATTAAGGTAATAGTAAGGTTCCGTACTAAACTACTCTTTTAGTATTATATCTCTCCAATCTACGCGACCGCTAGGTATAGATCTATTAGTAAGCTAAACGTTCTAAGGTTAGATCTTATCTACCTTCTTTTTATATATACTATTTAAGTATTTCGTTCTATATTTTGTCGGGGAGCTAGTCGAAAATAAGGAAATCCTTAGGGAAAGTAGGTCCTATTTATCTAAGTATTTAAATATTAGTAATCCGGTCTAAGACTTCGTAGGTATAAGGTAACGATAGGTAAATATTCGGTACCTTATCTATTATTCCTATAGAAGCTTATCCCTTTCTTTTTATAGCTTTATCTCGTTTACTATAGTAGCTATATTAAGTCTAGTTGTAGTATAAGTCTTATTATATAGAAGTCTCGTAATATCTAGTAGTAAGAGAAACTTATCGCGGATCGAGTCGTTAAAAAGCTATTCGTATATTTTCTAGCCTAAGTTTAGTACTAGAAGCCTTAGGTTTCTTATATATATAGCGGATATCCTTCTAAGACCTAGGACTCTATCTCCTCGTTTTTCGAATCGTCCGAATTAGAATTATCTTCTTGGTCTAAATAAGTATAAGGGATTCGAAGACTAGACTTATACCTATCGTATAGGAATTCCAAGATAACTACTTACTATATAACGCTCTATTCGCCGTTTATATAGAATACCTTATACGAAATACTACTATCCGCCTTAGCCTATATAACGAGACGGCTCCGTACTAAGAAGGGCTAACTAAGTATTATTCCCTAAGAGTAGTCCCTAAGTACTATAAAGACTATATTTTTATAATTAAAGTCTACTCTAGTAATCCGTATACGCGCGCTAGTCTAGCTAACTAGAGGAACTCTCCTCCCGTTAGTAACCTTAAGCTTATCTAAAACTAGTCCCTAGATATCCTACTTAATACTATTAACTACTAATCTATAACTCCTTATAACTCCTTTAGATTATTAGATATAACGTTTACTTCGGCTCTAGTATTATATAACGCCTTAATCTCTAGTTTTCTAATCCGAGCTATTAAAGTAGGGCTCCTTATAGAGACGCGAGAACGGTTATTATCCTTATTAATATAAAGAACTATTTCTAAAGTTAGTTCCTACTCTTCTAAGTATAGCGCTATAATTCCTACTTCTTATTTTGTTCCGTTCCCTTTCTATCTTTCTTCTATTTTTCGCTTCCTTTTAGCGGCCTTTCCCTATTTCCTTCGTTCTATTTCCTCTATTTTAGGACGGATATTGTTAGCTAATACTTCTAGTAAGGACTTATATAAGAGATCTCTAAATACCGGAATATAAATAATAGTATCCTAAAGACTAAGTTAGACTAATTACTAGAGGATATTCCCTACTATATATATTCTGTCTGTAGCCTTATCTTTCTTCGTAACGTACTACTTAAGAGTCGGGTTCCTAGGTTTACGAGTTTTCTTTAGTAGTTCTAGCGGCGAGTTCCTAGGGGTTACGTCTAGTTTATCGTCTTCTAAGTCTAAGTCTATATCCGAGTCTCCTTCGCTATTCTATTATTCCGCGGTCTTAGTAATATAACTATATACTATATACTTAACTATCGGGGCCTTAGATCTACTAGACTTAGTAACGCCGGTAGGCTATTTTCCCTTTACCTTTTCTAATAGGGATTTTCGTATAGATAAACGTAGTTAAGTAGTAGCTATAAGAATAATAGAGGGTATAAATCCGTCTCCTCCTACTTTACTAATATTCGATACCTAAACCTTTATACCAAAGTCTTCCTATTCTAAGTCGCTTAATTTAATAATTCTAATAAATGACTTAACTATCCTAAATAACGAAATACTACTAGAGCCCTATTAAGACTAAGCTAATTAAGTCCGGATCTAGTTACTATAGTTCTAGCCGTTAATAATGCCTCCGATTTTCCTACCTAGAGCGGCTGAAGTTCCCTAGTACTACTATCTAGGTATTACGTTTATATTTCAATAGTAAATTCCTTAAGTAACTAGTTCTATAACGTTAAGATATATCCGTTCGTAATATTCTATACTTCTATAGCTCCTACAACCTCTCTTTTCCGATATTCCGTTCTAGGTAGTCTATATAGAGGGCGGTAACGAAGAAGGGATTAAAGGGTAGTTAGTAGGTAGGGTGGTTAGGTTCGGGTTTCTTAGCTAGGCTAGGGGTTAAGGCTAGAGGTTACTAGGGATACTAGTAGACTAAATATTAGCGGACTAACTACGTTAGTTAGCGGTATTCTAGATATACTAGGAAGACTAGTTGGTATTAGCTAGCCCCCTATAGTAATTTCTACGTAGTTTAGTATAAACGAAGGAACTTCCTAATAGTATAGTATTAGACTAAGTAGAAGAGCGAAAGTTATTATAGATCTAATCGTTAAGTATAGTAAACTATTTTATATCTTTCCTAGCTACTACTATAGTAGGATCCGTGCTTTCGGTAATAGCGAAGAGTAGAACGTCCCTAGAAGTATTCGTTCTACGAAGACCCTTAGAGCTTTAATAATATTAGCCCTAAGTTAAGGTTTAGTAGTTTTAGGTTTTTCTTTAGCTATAGCCTCGATCCTTCGAAGGACTATTCGTTTAATAACCCTATTAAGGGTACTTCCTTTATAACTATCTAATATAAAGAGTAATATATTCTCGTTACTAATAATAATCCGTTTAGCTTTAAGGATAATCCGTTTAATATCGTTAAAGGTAGAGCGAATACGAGGGTCGATATTAAGCGTTAGGTTAATCTATTAACAAACCGATTCTAGTAATCTACTAAGGAAGATCCTACTTATAGTAGACCTAGTTAGTTTATCGGTATTAATAATAAGTAGATAGTAGTTCTTGAATTCCTTAATAAAGCTACGAGTATCCAGTTTCTAAGAGGCGCTTTAAAAGGTAAGTTTATAGAGGTAAGTAGTAGTTTCCTTTCGCTAACGGTTATTAGTAGCGATATATTCCTTACGAAGAGATTTACGGAGAGTTCTATAGCTACGTTCCTTATAGCTACCTAAAAGCTTAATATTATATAGATAGCTAGACTTAATATTATAAGTAAGAGCCTAGATCTTATAGATATCGTCGGTAATATCGTAGGTATCGAAGGTATCTTTAAGGCGAATAAGGAAGTCTATAATATTCCTACTATCGAAGCGTTCCTTAGGAGTAGGGTGACTAACGGGGCGGGGCGAAACGGGGGGGTTAGGTTAGGGGCGGGTCGGGGCGGGTTTTCGGGGCGGGTTATAAAGCTATAACCCTAACCCGACCCGCCCCGCTAAGATATAAACCCGCCCCGTTAGTTAGGGGCGGGTTTTTAAGGGGGGAACCCGGAGATTTTTTACGGAAACCTTTATAACTTTGGAACTACTATATATATTTTAATTTTTTAATACCCTATAATGATCTCTAGTTTATAGAGTATCTTTTAGGAATATAAAATATATATATATCTATATATATAACCCTATAAAAATCACGTGGAAAACCCAAACGGGGCGAACGGGGCGGGTTTTCTTCTAAACTATAACCCGCCCCGGGAACCCGCCCCAACCCGTTAAAACCCGACCCGCTAACGAGGCGGGTTCCCTACCCTATAACCCGCCCCAACCCGCCCCGTTAGGGACCCTACTTAGGAGAGAGCGTATAGTTCTTAAGATTAAAGGCTTAAGCCTTTCTTTCCTATCTTCTAGTAATAGTAAAATCCTTAAGGGTATTAATAAGGTTGATTATATTAGAACGAGTAGCTAGTCCTTTAATTATAGGGCTAAGATTAGCCGTAGACGGGTTACTAGAGGGAGGGCCGGAAGAATCTAAAGGGGTTCTAGTAGGAGGGATCCTTTAGTCTAGGCGTAAGTATATAGGTATTTCGATTTTTCTTTAGTCTTGAGTTATTCTATTTATTTTATATTATATTCGTTCGCGTACGTTTCTTAGAGATAAGAGTATTAATACTAAGAGTTCCTAGATAATTTCGAAGATAAGTAGCTAAAAGGAGTTAGATCTATACGCCGATATACGGAGTTCGTAGCCTAGACGGCGAGAGTAGTACCGTTTCGTATATAGTATAGTTAGGCCTCTCTTTTCTAACTTATTAGATAAGGGTATATAGGCTATAGAGGGGTAATATATTAATAGTATAGGTAATCCTAGGTATTTTCGTACGAAGTATAATTTCTACTAGTAGGATATCCTAGACTTGGTCTAAGGAGTTAAAAGAACTAGGATATTACTAGTAATTATTTTAAATTCTAATTTTCTATTAATATAGCTTAGACTTAGACCTTTATAAAGATTTTTCCTATTTCTAAGTTTAGTAATAGTCGGTTGGTCGAGTATTATTTAGTTATATAAAGAGAAAAAGTCGGTTCGAAGGTACGAAGTAACGCTAGTTAATATTCGTATAAAAAGTTCGAAGGTATTCTAAAAAAAAGGGTAGTTAAAAGTCCAAAGTCGAGAGTCTAAAGTTAAGAGTCTAAAGTTAAGAGTCTAAAGTTAAGAGTCTAAAGTCGAGAGTCGTATATAGTCTAGTATTTAAAGGAAAGTCTAAAAGCCTAGTTAGGGTCCCTAACGGGGCGGGGCAAAACGGGGTAGGTCGGGTTAGGGGCGGGGCGGGGCGGGTTTTAGGGGCGGGTTATAAAGCTATAACCCTAACCCGACCCGCCCCGCTAAGCTTTAAACCCGCCCTATTAGTAAGGGGCGGGTTTTTAAGGGGGGAACCCGGAGTTTTTTTCTAGAAACCTTAATAACTATAGATCTATTATATATATTTTAATTTTTTAAATACTTATTATAGTCTATAGGTTATACTCTACCTAATAGGAATATAATATTTCTATATATCTATATATATAACCTACTGAAAATCACGTGGAAAACCCGAACGGGGCGAACGGGGCGGGTTTTCTTCTAAACTATAACCCGCCCTAGGACCCCGCCCTAACCCGTTAAAACCCGACCCGCTAATAGGGCGGGTTCCCTACCCGATAACCCGCCCCAACCCGCCCCGTTAGGGACCCTAAGCCTAGTAGCCGAAGATTAATATACGAAGTTCCTTTTCGATAGTCTAATAGTCCTATAATTAAGTTAATAGTAAAGAAAGAAAATCCTAAAGTCCTAAAGTCTAATACTTATATAAAGCCTAATGTTCGAGAGTTCGATAATCTAGTCCGAAACGAGAGAGAGAGTATCCTAAATATAAGTTCGATTATAATACTATAATAGCTACTAGGAATCGTCTTAGCTATAGAGAGAAACCCTAGTATAACCTCCAAAATATAGGTGAGATAAGCGTAGATAATATAGTATTAGATTACTATTAACTTCTACCGCTTAGCTACTATTAGGGGCTAGTACCCTAGTAGCTAAAAGGAAGGAAGAATAGACTATA
Organism: Venturia nashicola; assembly: GCA_004522665.1. Taxonomy (NCBI): domain Eukaryota; kingdom Fungi; phylum Ascomycota; class Dothideomycetes; order Venturiales; family Venturiaceae; genus Venturia; species Venturia nashicola. Next base: position 247,410 of record SNSD01000027.1, read on the forward strand.
AAAGGAGTAGAACCGGAGACTATACGTTAGATTACGGTCTCCTTATTAGAGTATAAGGAGAGAGCTCCTCCCCCTCTCTAGCTCGTTAGTTAACTTAGTTCTATCTACTACCTTACCTTTTAGTATATACTAGGGTTAGGGTCCCCAACGGGGCGGGTTGGGGCGGGTTATAGGGTAGGGAACCCGCCCCGTTAGCGGGTCGGGTTTTAACGGGTTAGGGCGGGGTCCTAGGGCGGGTTATAGTTTAGAAGAAAACCCGCCCCGTTCGCCCCGTTCGGGTTTTCTACGTGATTTTTATAGGGCTATATATATAGATATATTAATATATTATATTCCTATAAGATAGAGTATAACCTAGAGATTATTCTAAGTAATTAAAAAATTAAAATATATATAATAGATCTATAGTTATTAAGGTTTCTAGAAAAAAATCCCGGGTTCCCCCCTTAAAAACCCGCCCCTAAGTAACGGGGCGGGTTTAAAGCTTGGCGGGGCGGGTCGGGTTAGGGTTATAGCTTTATAACCCGCCCCTAAAACCCGCCCCGCCCTACTCCTAACCCGACCCCCCCCGTTTCGCCCCGCCCCGTTAGGGACCCTAACTAGGGTCTCCCGTAATATTAAGTTAACTCTTCCTTTTTTTTTCTCTTAACGCGCTCTTCAAGCTACGGAGACTACGATAGACCCTATAGAGGGCGATAGTAGCGATATTATACCGTATAACTATAGTACTATTATCTAGTAATTAATAGTATAGTAGTAGGCTTAGGCTACCCGCTTAAAGGAGTAGGAGGCCTAGCTATAGAGGGCCTAGGCCGGTCTACTTAAGGCGGATAAAGCCTACGTAGAGCTAAAGGGTAATAACGTATCTATCTAGAGCCTAGTCTCGGCTATCTAGGACCGCGGCCTAGGCGGACTAGACTCTACTACGGATAATCTAGTCTACGGACCTCGAGAATAGCGGCCGCTATAATAGGATAGGTCTACGGCTACTTTATACTAGGGGTCTCTAAGTTAGGCGTACTAATAGTAGCGGTAGCGGGGTCCTAGGGGTCTAGGATAGGCGGCTAGGTACTCTAGGCGGGCGGCTAAGAGTTTTAGGCGGGCGGCTAGGTATCCTAGGTAGTAGTAGGACCCGACTCCGAAGAGCTAGACGGTAGCGGCTTAGACTTAGGTAGTAGACTATTAGGAACGTTAGGGGCCTTAGTACTACTAAAGAGGGAGCGGATACTAGATATAGTAGTAGTAGCGGTAGCGGTACGACGAGCTAAATACGATTAGTTTAAAATAGAGGCTACTATCTTAGTACTAGGTAGGAGATACTTACTATATATATATATATATATAAGGGCTTAACAAAAAAAAGCCTAGGGTATAGGGGGTATTTATACCTTTTTAGAGGTACTAATTAAGGTATAATTACGTATATAATTATATAGTAGTCGGTAGTAACTTCGAGGGGGATCGAATTAGTATTATCTATATAAGGACTAGCTAGCTAAAGACCTACGCCTTATATTATAGGACTATTACGTACGCCTCCTTAGCGTACGCGCCACGCCTATAAACACTTAAGTATTATAATAGGAGGAGGCCCTCCTTAGCTATTAGTTTATCTATAAATCCGTCTCTTACTATACTTATTATTAGTAATCCCTTTATAATTCTAATAGCTCTCCCAACCTAATAGGTCTAGTAAGAGATAGCTTCCTAACGAACAATACGAGCGAAGAGTAGTAGACTTATAGGAGGGTCGACTACTATAGACAAGCGAAACGCTAGCGAAGACTAATAAGGGGAAATATCTTAAGACGAGATAGAATCCTAAACTAAGGAAGATATCGACGTAGCTATTAAGTAAGTAGAGTATAAGCTAGCCGTCCGCGAGAAATAGCTATAACTAGTAAAGCTTATCTCGGAAGTAAATAAAATAGAACTCGAGATAGGGTCGTAAACCGTACGATACCGTAGCTCTACCCTAGCGAGTTAATACTCTCGACCCCTAAAGGAACTCTAACTAGAGAAATTATCTCTATACGAAGGGAAAAGCGTACGCGCGTACCGCGACTAGACCCGGAGTACTAAGAATACGTTTCGCCTAGTACCTAATACCTTTAGTACCGAAATTACGAAGATATCCTATAGCCTCTAGTTTATTAAGGGTACCCCCTATAGTTTATAGGTAGAGAAGGAGCCCTCCCTCTTAGAAGACTAGTTAATATAGGAATACTTTCGAACCTTTCTATTAAATCTAATCGAAGACCCTATCAACCGCTAGCTCGAAGCGATACAATACTATATAGATAGTAAGTAAGGCGTAGACTAGTCGACTATATCCTTTAACTCTTACCTTATAAGCCTAGAGTCCTAGTTGGATAAACTATATATAGAGACCTAACTAAGGAACTATCTATAGTATAAACTAAGGCTAGAAATCCGGGGTATACTCTCTAATTACTAGGAAATTCCTAAGACTCGAGACGTAATCGTCGCGCTAGCTACGCGCTTAGAATTAAATAAGAGGAAGGCCTCTATATCTAAACTATTAGAAAGAGACTAGAAGCGTCGACTCCTATAATACGACGCTAAGTCGGGAAGTAGACTAGCTATAGGCTTAGCGGCTACGAACTCGAGGCTTTCTAAAGCTAACTCTACCCCTATCTAGCCTAAGGGTAGTAACAAGGACCTTACTACTATTTAGTACTTTAACTGTAGGTAGATAGGCTACTATACTAATAACTATAAGGAACCCAAAAAAGAGAGGGAAATCGCTAAACTAGCCTTAGACTAGTACTACGACCCGGCGGGAAACGAGTCCGCGTCGCCTTAACCGCGTATACGACGTAGGATCGAAACGCGGGTAACCCTAACTAGGGGAGTAAAGCTATAAATCGGGTACTCCTAAGTTCTAGGAAGTAAGGGCTAGTAGTACGGAAGTCTATTACTACTAAGGCTATTCTCTATAGCCTAACCTCCTAATACTCGGTAATAACCCTTTTGGATATAGGTATAGAAGTTAATATCCTTAGGCCTATCTAGGCCCTCGAAATAGATCTAGAAGCTATTGATATCCCGGCTCTACTAATATAGTAGGGAGGCGGAGAGCGCGCGGGATACCTAGGGGTATATAGAGCGATCTAGTAAGCTATAGATTACCTAGGGGTTACTAAGAAGGTTAAGGTAGAATTCTACGTATTAGAAAGGCTAGGGCAAAGCTATATCTTAGGTATACTAGCCTTATATAACGCGGGTATTAAGTTAGATACTAGCGAAATAAGATAGCGGTTTAAGAGTATAAGAAGCTAGGTCTAGCTAGTCTTAGCTAAAGAATTACTTAAGGAAGACCTAGCGTCTATCTTCGAACTTCGGAGCGAGGATATTACGCTAATCCTAAGTATTAACGAATTCGAAGAAGAAGAACCTATAATAATATCCCTCCTACTAGAATTCGAAGATTTTAAAGACGACTTTAATAATAAGCTTACTACTCGTATATTAACCGTAGTAGGCGCGGAATACGTAATCGAAACTATAGTAGACCCCCCCTTCGGAAAAATATACAACCTCTTAGTAAAGGAGCTTAGTATTCTACGATAGTACCTTAGCGACGCGACTACGAGTAGATAGATACGACCTTCTACTAGCCCTATAGGGGCTAGGATCCTCTTTATACTAAAGAAAGGAGGAGACCTTAGACTCTATATAGACTATAGGGGGCTAAATAAGGTAACTATTAAAAATAGGTATACGCTCCCCCTAATCTTAGAGCTCCTAGACCGCTTATAAGGCGCGCGCTATTATACTAAACTCGATATAAAGAACGCTTACTACTAAATTCGAATACGCCTAGGATACGAGTAGAAGACCGCGTTTCGTACGCGATACGGTTACTTTAAGTACCTCGTTATACCTTTCGGACTTACTAATACCCCTATAACCTTCTAAGCTTATATTAATAAGGCCTTGAGCGGAATAGTAGATAGTATCTATATAGTATACCTTAATAATATAATAATCTACTCTAAAACTAGATCGGAATATATACGATACGTACGCGAGGTACTAACGAGGCTATAATAATTTAGACTCTATAGTAACCTTAAAAAGTATAAGTTCTTTACGGAAGAAGTCGAATTCCTAGGGTTTATCGTTAATACTAGCGGAGTCTAGATAGATTGTAAGCGAGTCGTAACTATAGCGGAATAGCCGGAGCTAAAAATCTTTATAGAGGTCTAGGTCTTTCTAGGATTCTATAACTTCTACTATAGGTTTAACGTACGCTACTCGCGGATCGTTATACCTCTTATAGAGCTATTTAAAGGCTCGAAAAATAGTAAGTAATATAGACCCTTCCGATAGCTAATAGAGGCCGCGTAAGCGTTTCGTACCCTTATCGAAGTATTTATAACTACCCTACTACTACGATACTTTGACCTAAACCGGCGACTTAGAATAGAGATAGATACCTCTACTATAGCGGCCGCTATAATCCTTACCTAACCCTAGGATACTGTAAGGGGGATAAAGGTATAAGACTAGAATAGGAAGTAGAATAGGAACGGTATATAGAGACAAGGAACAATATACAAGAAATAATATAGTATACTACCGTAATACTATAATTTATAGAACTCTAATAATTAATAATATAGGAACCAGATCAACGGCGCGTATATAGGAACTAAGATAGTATAATAATACGATCTAATTCTTATTACTTACGTTGACTCTAGACTCTCTCTTCTTTACTCCTAACTACCTTATCTATCTCTTTATAAACTACCCTACCTATCTCTTTACGAAACACTTAAAGATCCTATTACCTTACCTTTATATAGTAGCTAAGCGGTAGAAGTTAATAGTAATCTAATACTATATTATCTATACTTATCTTACCTATATTTTGGAGGTCGTACTAGGGTTTCTCTCTATAGCTGAGACGATTCCTAGTAGCTATTATAGTATTATAATCGAACTTATACTTAGGACACTCTCTCTCTCTTTTTTGGACTAGATTATCGAACTCTCGAACATTAGGCTTTATATTAGACTTTGAATATTAGACTTTAGGACTTTAGGACTCTCTTTCTTTACTATTAACTTAACTATAGGACTATTAGACTATCGAAAAGGAACTTCGTATATTAATCTTCGACTACTAGACTTTTAAACTTTCCTTCAAATACTAGGCTATATACGACTCTCGACTTTAGACTCTCGACTTTAGACTTTTAACTACCCTTTTTTTTAGAATACCTTCGAACTTTTATACGAATATTAACTAGCGTTACTTCGTACCTTCGAACCGACCTTTCCTCTCCTTATAACCGAATAATACTCGATCAACCGACTATTACTAAACTTAGAAACGGGAAAAATCTTTATAAAGGTCTAAGTCTAAGCTATATTAACGGAAAATTAGAATTTAGAATAATTACTAGTAATATCCTAGTTCTTTTGACTTCTTAGACTAAGTCTAGGATATCCCGCTAGTAGAAATTATACTTTGCACGAAAATACCTAGGATTACCTATACTATTAATATATTGCCCCTCTATAGCCTATATACCCTTATCTAATAAGTTAGAAAAGAGAGGCCTAACTATACTATATACGAAATAGTACTACTCTTACCGTCTAGGCTACGAACTCCGTGTATCGGCGTATAGATCCGACTCCTTTTAGCTACTTATCTTCGAAATTATCTAGGAACTCTTGGTATTAATACTCTTATTTCTAAGAAACGTACGCGAACGAATATAATATAAAATAAATAGAATAACTTAAGACCAACGAAAAATCGAAATACCTATATACTTACGCCTAGACTAAAGGATCCCTCCTACTAGAATACCTTCGGATTCTTCCGGCCCTCCCTCTAGTAACCCGTCTATAGCTAATCTTAGCCCTATAATTAAAGGACTAGCTACTCGTTCTAATATAATTAACCTTATTAATACCCTTAAGGATTTTACTATTACTAGAAGATAGGAAAGAAAGGCTTAAGCCTTTAATCTTAAGAACTATACGCTCTCTCCTAAGGAACGCTTCGATGGTCGGAATATTACGGACTTTCTTATTCGCCTTGAAGATACCTTCGATACCTACGATATTACTAACGATATCTATAAGATCTAGGCTCTTACTCGTAATATTAAGTCTAGCTATCTATACGATATTAAGCTTTTGGGTAGCTATAAGGAACGTAGCTATAGGACTCTCCGTAAATCCCTTCGTAAGGAATATATCGCTACTAATAACCGTTAGCGAAAGGAAACTACTACGTATCTCTATAAACTTACTTTTTAAAGCGCCTCTTAGAAACTAGACACTCGTAGCTTTATTAAGGAATTCAAGAACTACTATCTACTTATTATTAATACCGATAAACTAACTAGGTCTACTATAAGTAGGATCTTCCTTAGTAGATTACTAGAATCGGTTCGTTAATAGGTTAACCTAACGCTTAATATCGACCCCCGTATTCGCTCCACCTTTAACGATATTAAACGGATTATCCTTGAAGCTAAACGGATTATTATTAGTAACGAGATTATATTACTCTTTATATTAGATAGTTATAAAGGAAGTACCCTCGATAAGGTTATTAAACGAATAGTCCTTCGAAGGAACGAGGCTATAGCTAAAGAAAAACCTAAAACTACTAAACCTTAACTTAGGGCTAATATTATTAAAGCTCTTAAGGGTCTTCGTAGAACGAATACTTCTAGGGACGTCCTACTCTTCGCTATTACTAAAAGTATAGATCCTACTATAGTAGTAGCTAGGAAAGATATAAAATAGTTTACTATACTTAATAATTAGATCTATAATAACTTTCGCTCTTCTACTTAGTCTAATACTATACTATTAGGAAGTTCCTTCGTTTATACTAACCTACGTAGAAATTACTATAGGGGGCTAGCTAATACTAACTAGTCCTCCTAGTATATCTAGAATACTACTAACTAACGTAGTTAGTCCGCCAATATTTAGTCTACTAGTATCCCTAGTAACTCCTAGCCTCTACCCCTAGCCTAGCTAAGAAACTCGAACCTAACTACTCTACCTACTAACTACCCTTTGATCCCTTCTTCGTTGCCGCCCCCTATATAGACTACCTAGAACGGAACATTGGAAAAGAGGGGTTGCAGGAGCTATAGAAGTATAGAATATTACGAGCGGATATACCCTAACGTTACGGAACTAGTTACTCAAGGAATTTACTATTAGAATATAAACGTAATACCTAGATAGTAGTACTAGGGAACTTTAGCCGCTCTAGGCGGGAAAATCGGAGGAATTATTAACGGCTAGAACTATAGTAACTAGATCTATACTTAATTAGCTTAGTCTTAATAGGGCTCTAGTAGCGTTTCGTTATTTGGGATAGTTAAGTTATTTATTAGAATTATTAAATTAAGCGACTTAGAGTAGGAAGACTTTAGTACGTAGGTTTAAGTATCGAATATTAGTAAGGTAGGAGGAGGCGGATTTATACCTTCTATTATTCTTACGGCTACTACCTAACTACGTTTATCTATACGAAAACCCCTATTAGAAAAGGTAAAAGGAAAATAGCCTACTAGGGTTACCAAGTCTAGTAGATCTAAGGCCCCGATAGTTAAGTATATAGTATATAGTTATATTACTAAGGCTACGGAATAATAGAATAGCGAAGGAGACTCGGATATAGACTTAAACTTAGAAGATAACGAACTAGACGTAACCCTTAGGAACTCGCTACCGGAACTACTAAAGAAAACTCGTAAGCCTAGGAACCCGACTCTTAAGTAGTACGTTACGAAGAAAGATAAGGCTACCGACGGAATACGTATAGCGGGGAATATCCTCTAGTAATTAGTCTAACTTAGTCTTTAGGATACTATTATTTATATTCCGGTATTTAGAGATCTCTTATATAAGTCCCTACTAGAACAATTAGCTAATAACATCCGTCCCGAAATAGAGGAAATAGAATAAAGGAAACGGGAAAAGGCTACTAAAAGAAAGCGGAAAATAGAAGAAAGATAGAAAGCGGACGGAACAAAATAAGGAGTAGGAATTATAGCGCTACGCTTAGAAGAGTAGGAACTAACTTCGGAAATAGTTCTTCGTATTAATAAGGATAATAACCGTTCTCGCGTTTCTATAAGGAGCCCTACTTTAATAGCTCGGATTGGAAAACTAGAGATTAAGGCGTTATATAATACTAGAGCCGAAGTAAACGTTATATCTAAAGGAGTCGTAAGGAGTTATAGATTAGTAGTTAATAGTATTAAGTAGGATATCTAGGGACTAGTTTTAGATAAGCTTAAGGTTACCGACGGGAGGAGAGTTCCTCTAGTTAGCTAGACTAGCGCGCGTATACGGATCGCCGGAGTAGACTTTAATTATAAAAATATAGTCTTTATAGTACTTAGGGACTACTCTTAGGGAATAATACTTAGTTAGCCCTTCTTAGTACGGAGTTGTCTCGTTATATAGGCTAAGGCGGATAGTAGTATTTCGTATAAGGTATTCTCTATAAATAGCGAATAGAGCGTTATATAGTAAGTAGTTATCTCGGAATTCCTATACGATAGGTATAAGTCTAGTCTTCGAATCCCTTATACTTGGTTAGACCAAGAAGATAATTCTAATTCGGACGATTTAGAAAACGAGGAGGCGGAGTCCTAGGTCTTAGAAGGATATCCGCTATATATATAAGAAACCTAAGGCTCCTAGTACTAAACTTAGGCTAGAATATATACGAATAGCTTTTCGACGACCTAATCCGCGACGAGTTTCTCTTACCGCTAGACTTTAGGAGACTTCTATATAATAAGACTTATACTACGACCAGACTTAATATAGCTACTATAGTAAACGAGATAAAGCTATAAAAAGAAAGGTATAGGCTTCTATAGGAATAGTAGACAAGGTACCGAATATTTACTAATCGTCGCCTTATACCGGCGAAGCCTTAGACCGGATTACTAATATTTGGATACTTGGATAAATAGGACCTACTTTCCCTAAGGATTTCCTTATTTTCGACTAGCTTCCTAATAAAGTATAGAACGAAATACGTGAATAGTATATATAAGAAGAAAGTAGATAAGATCTAATCTTAGAACGTTTAGCTTACTAATAGATCTATACCTAGCGGTCGTATAGATTGGAGAGATATAATACTAAAAGAATAGTTTAGTACGGAATCTTACTATTACCTTAATAGATTCCTCGAGAAACGCTACGCCCGTTTCCCTTATTAGACTCGGCTTATAGAACTCCGGTTTAATAATATACGTATTAACTAGTCCCTTAGCCCAAACGAACGATTACTAGTTAAGGAAATACTTATACGACGGGAACCTACCCTCGTATAGAGCTTCGAAGAATACGGTAAAATTAGGAAAGAAGTAGTACTAGTATAAGTTATCCGAGTAGTAGACTACGAACCCTAGTAAGCGAAACCCTTTAATATCCCTAAGGCTCTATTAAATAAGATTCGTTAGATATTTTACGAAAGAATTAAGATAGGAAGACTCGAATCTAGTTATACCTTATATCGCAATCTATAGTTTTTGGTCTTAAAGAAAAACGGTAAGTATCGGCTAATTAATAGCGCTACGAATATTAACGTAGTTACTATTAGGGACGCGAACGTACTACTAACGGCCGATAAATTTTCTAACTCGTTTACTAGATACGTATAGATATCGCTTACTAACCTTTTCTCTAGGTACGACTAATTAGAACTTACTAAAAAGAGTCGCGATCTTACCTTATTTATATACCCGTTTAGTCTTTTACGAATAACTACTCTACCTTAAGGAGTAACGAACTTAGTAGCCTAATTTTACCGTATATCCAAGATAATTATTTCCTACTAGTTTAAATATAGCGATGTTTACGTAGACGATATAATTACCGGATCCCCGAAAAAGTATAATAACGATAAGGAATCCGAGCTTAAGGGAGTACGTCGAGGGGTCTTAGAATACGTAGTTAGGCTAGACGTAGTTCTTACGGACATTAAGCGCGCGGGAGTAACGATATTAGGAGAAAAGTTCGATATTTATAAAGAGGGCGTAAATATAGTTAGATACTATTACGATCGAGAAGGACGATACCCGAATACTTCTAAGGTAGCCGCTATTTTAAACTAGTTAACTCCTAGGTCTATTAAGTCTATAAGAGCTTTTATCGGAGTCTATATCTATTACCGAATCTAGATATAGGATTTTACTACCGTTTCGAAACCTATCTTCGTATTATTCAAGAAGGACTTAGAATTCTATTAGGGAAAGGAATAAGATAAGGTAATAAAAACTCTTTAGGAAGCGCTTACGACTACACCCGTACTACGACCGGTTATATACGAACTAGATTTAGGCGAGATTATTCTTATAGTAGATACTTTAGGAGAAGGATAGGGAGCGGTCTTATAATAAATAGACGAACTAGGTAAGAGATACCCGTACTAATATAAAAGCGGGATCTAGTCGCTATTAGGAAGGAAATACGATATAGTTAAACTAGAATACCACGCCCTTTTATACGCTCTTAAGAAATTCTACCTTTATCTTTAGGGAACGTATTTCGTGGTCGAAACGGACGCCCGGACTTTCATCTATTAACTTAATAGAGTATCTTCGGATATAGTAGGATCTCTAGTTATACGATAGCTCGTATAGATTTAGATATAGGATTTTAATATCCGATACGTTCCTAGGAAAAAGAATATAGTAGCTAATAGACTCTCCCGCTAATTTAGTAACGTACCTAAAAAGGACGTCCCCGCCGTTCCTAACTTCGATATCGAGGATTTTATCGATTAGCGACTTAGAGCCCTTTACTATTCTAGTATCTACGTCTATAAGCGTAACCTACGGTATACGATCTAGCTCTACCCGATAACCGTACCTAGTCTAGAAAATAACGATAATACTAGTAGCGAAAGTTCTATAGATTAGAACGAGGAATACGGAGAATTCGGTTTATTAGAACCTTAGGAAGGATTAGATAGTAAATATACCGTAGAATACCGAGCGATTACTAACTAGCTTATAACTTTAAAAGTCGCGGACTATCTTAAAGGTAAATAGATTACGGCTATAAAAAGAAAGGTAATAGGCTACCTTGTAGCTAGACGATAACTATTTAAGCGAGGTAAACGAGGATAAGCCTACCGTCGCGTAATTAATAACTAGGACTAGCGAAAGGAAATTTTTATCGCCCTCTATAATAAATACGGCTACAAAGGACGCGAAACTACGGTAGTACTTATTCGGAATCGATATTATTAGGACGGGTACTATAACGACGTTAGTAAATAGATTAAAGAATATCCTTAATATTAAATAAGCGATCGAGCGTACGTAGTAGAACCTCTAAATATAACTATTATTCGGAGTAAGATTCTTGGCGTAAGATAGTCTATTAATTATACGATAATTACCCTACGAGGTAGTTATAGCTATCTTATTTAGGTAAGGGAGGAATTAAGCGGTTAGCCTAAGGTAAGAGTACTCCGTTTAGTAGCTACGTCTAAGAATATCGCGGATTTTATCTTTAAGGAACTAATCTATCGATAGGGTATTATATCGGAAATTAGAGTTAATAGAGGTCCTAAGAACAAACTATATACGGATACGCTTCTAAAACTTTACGATATTAGAAAGATTAAGATTTTACTATATAATAGTTAAGGTTAGGGAGGAATCGAATAGTCTTACTTAATAATATAGGAAGCCTTCCGACGAGTAACGAACGGGAACTAAAAACCTTAGAAAGATTTATTACTAGTAATACTTTAGGCCGAACGGACAATAGTTAATAGAATAACCGGTATAACTCTAGTTAGGATAATACTTAGTAAAGAATATATCCTTCCGATCGAACTAAAAATAGTTATATAGTAAAACCTTCCTTAGTCTATAGTTAGGATAATAGAATACCTTCTTTTTCTACGAGCCAAATAACTAGATTAGAGAGGGGAAGACCTCTAGGAAGCTATCGTAAGGTAGGAACGTATAAGATAGGAAGTAAACGAGTACTAGGAATCGTAATATTAAACTAGAATACGTACTAAAAACCTAGACGTAGGATAGCTTGTCCTATTATACAATACGAAGATCGTTAAGGATTTCGGATCTAAATTGGATTTTATATAGGTCGGTCTATACCGTATCGCGAAGGTGTATAAGGACGGGAGAACTAGATTACCTATTAGCAGCTACGTACTTAAGGAACTAAATAGAGTTTTAGTATATAAGACGATTCGAGGAAATAGGATTAGAATCTTCTACTAGAGGGATAGGCCTATAGGTAATAACCTCCTTAATACTAGTTAGAAGTATAGGATAGAATAAGAATAAGGCTAGGATTAAGATAATACTCAATTAGATAAGGATAAGGAATAGGAATAGGAAAAGTAACCTAGTAACGAGGATCTAGATATATTAGTTCGCCGATTCGGACTATAAGTAATTATTCCTAGACTAGAAAGATTCGACCCTAGCTAATACTAGGATTACTAGGAACTACGGAGAAGTGTTCGATTCGTAAACGGCTTATAAATACTTATAATATAGAAAAGGAAACGATTAGTAAAGTATATAAAATACTAAGCTAATAAGCCGCTATACTATACCTTAATCGAATCCCTTATTTATATATTAGTATAAAGGAACTTAGTATATAATCCTAGGGGACCTTTACGCCTCTTTAATCCTCTTCCGCTATATACGCTTTCGACCTTTTTAATCCTTCTCTACTCGGTACTTATTCGATTCTCTTCTACTTTACGCGCTTTCGATTCTCCTCTGTATATTAGGAATTACTACGACCTAATATCCCCTACGGCTACCGAATATATCGTTCTCTACTAAGTAGATACCTATCTAATAAGTAGCTTATAATCTAGGAAACCTTAAGTATATAAGTATCTACTAAAGTCTAGGTCCTTAGTTAAGTCTAATATTAGTTTGGTCCTACTAGTTCTCTAGGAAGTATTTATACCCCTTAAGGTCCTCCCGTACGGTCTACCCTAGGTTCTTTAATAATCTCCGGTTTAAGCCCTAATAAGATTATATTAACTTATTGATCCTACTTAGCCCTTAAGCTTATATCTACGAAACCCTAGATTTACGACTACGGGAATATAATTATCGATCCTTTTATTTAGACCCTCTTACTTATTAATCCTAACTAGTCCTTAAGCTTATATCTACGAAACCTAGAGTTTATACTTAAGAGAATATATTTACCGTTTCTCCTACTCTAGCCTCTTTAATAGCTTCTTACTCTTCGTTAGCCCTCCCGGTAGCGCTAACGGTTTACGTCCTATCCTCTATCTAAGCCTCCCTACTCTTGTATTTTAAGATTAGAATAGATCTATATAGTCCTTAGGAGGATAATCCTATAAGTTAAAATAGTCGTATTCTCTTAGTCTTTTACTACTTAGACTTTCGCTATATCGGCCTTTCGTAACCTTCGCCTATTCGCCTCCCGTTCCTCCTTAGTCAAATTAATAGTATCCTCTATTGTTGTACCGGTCTAGCTTTACGCTTAAATAGACTTAGTCGGGTATTACTTTCGTAAAACTTAACTTTAGCTATTGAAGGAACTATACCCTAGTATATATATATTATAACGGTTCGATTCTCGGATGGCTAGCTTCGTAGTAGACGTTTATTACTTTTCCTTTTTATTAGTTTTTTTTATATATATATATATATATATGTCCGGAAAGGTCAGGAGATTTACCTTTTATATATAGAGTTAGGAAGTTTACTTTGTTTTATTTAAGCCACCGTACCTTATTCTAAATTGTTTTTTTTATATAGGAACCGTTTATATATTAGCCTTTATTCGCGTTAAACCTAAGTAAAGAGTATAGGAAGTAGGAAGGCGAACGTTATAGGACGACGTTGAATTTTTTAGTAGGGGAGGGAGAAGTCTTTTAAGTCGGGAATCCGTATTGAAGTCGAGCTATATTAATAAAAGGAACGAATAAACTAGAATTAAAAAACACGAACAACACTACGTATAATACTACTATAACCGGAAACTATAAGGAAAATTTTAACTAATTACCTCGAAAAGTCCTCCTATCTTACCGACTTTACTCGAATATAACCGTAATAGATTAGGTTATTAGAGTAATACCTAATAATTACTATTACTATCTAGTATACCTCCCGAGGAGCCGCTTCCTATACTAAGCGTTAATACGCGCGACGCGTAGGGCTACTTTAGAAATATAAAGGATCTTTTAATATATTTAATTGTTTTAGGAAATGTTTAGGATTTTTTTATATATTTAGATACTTTGGTATACGCGTTAAGGTTTTATTACTCTTTCGAGTCTTTTCTTACTTTTAAGTTCTTTCTTAGTATCTAAGGATGCGAGAAGTTCTATACCCCTTTAAGATTCTTCTTAGTATTTAGGCTTATTAGTTAGTCTCGTATAGTTTTAGCGTATATCTTAGAATACGTTAAGGGTCGACGTATTATCTACCTAGGGAGGGGATGTAAGGGGGATAAAGGTATAAAACTAGAATAGGAAGTAGAACAGGAACGGTATATAGAGATAAGGAATAATATATAAGAAATAATATAGTATACTACCGCAATACTATAATTTATAGAACCCTAATAATTAATAATATAGGAACTAGATCAACGGCGCGTATATAGGAACTAAGATAGTATAATAATACGATCTAATTCTTATTACTTACGTTAACTCTAGACTCTCTCTTCTTTACTCCTAACTACCTTATCTATCTCTTTATAAACTGCCCTACCTATCTCTTTACGAAATACTTAAAGATCCTATTACCTTACCTTTGTATAGTAGCTAAGCGGTAGAAGTTAATAGTAATCTAATACTATATTATCTATACTTATCTCACCTATAATACTAGGTACTAGTATCCAATTATATTCTAGTTAAGGAAGCTAACCCCTACGGAGCGTAATTATAAAACCTACGAGTAGGAACTACTTACTATTATAGCGGCCTTCTCGTATTAGCGATACTACCTTGAAGGGAGTATATACCCTATTAAGGTCCTTACTAACTATAATAACCTCCTAGGGTTTAGTAAGCTAAAGTAGCTAAATAGCCGCTAGGCCTACTAGACTATATTACTAGCGGCCTATAATTTCGTTATTACCTATAGGCTAAGTATAAAGAACCTAGTAGACGCGCCTTCGAGACGCCCTAATTACGAAGCCCTAGTATAATAGGAGAGTACCCTCCTCCCTACCCTCTAGAAGAAGCTGGGGCTAATACTAAGAATAGTAGTAGTAGAGAGCCTAACTACCTAGTAGACCTAGGGGGTTAAAATATAACTAGTTTATACCCTATATAAAGGTACCGCGATCGCTAGACGGACGCGACTAGACTCGAGCGTATACGTCTCGTAGTTATCGAGTAGTAACGCTACGAGTTAGGTTTACTAAATCTATCCTATCTCTAGCTAGGGGGAACCAGCTATAAGACCGGGTACTATACGTATCCGCGTACGTAAGGTCCTTCAAGGAGAATATACCTATATAGACCTATCTAATATACTATCGGGATTCTAGGAACTTCAACGTAAAGACCCTACGGTTCGTAAGATCTACGCGGACTTACTAAATAAGCTAATAGGCCCCTACTAATAGTTAAGACTAGTATTAGGATATATTTCCTTTAGAGGAAAGATCTTTATCCTAAATAACGCTATAGTTAGACAAGAGCTATTAAGGCTATACTATAATAATACCTTTACGGGCTATTTTAGGGTTACTCGAACCTATAATTTACTTTCGCGAAAGTACTTCTAGACGTATATATCTCGCGACGTAGACGAGTATATTAAGACTTACGAAGTCTACTAGAGAACTAAAGTTAAGAGGTATACGCCTTTTAGGGACTTATAGTCCCTCCCCTAACTAGAAGGGCTATAGTAGGAGTTAACTATAGACTTTATAAGCGGGGTCCCGGCTAGTAAGGTTACCGGCCGGGCGTACGATACGTTACTAGTACTCCTAGACTACTATACGAAGATAGTACTCTATATCCTAGTAACTAAGAAGCTAACTACTATAGATCTAGTAGAGATCTTAGTAGATAAGGTCTTTATAAGGTTCGGGGCCCTAAGGGGGATTGTATCTAATAGAGTCTCTAGGTTTACTAGAAGTTTCTAGTCGGAATTATACTACTATACGAGGATTAAGCGACGCCTTAGTATAGCCTTTTATCTATAGATAGATAGGTAAACTAAGAGGTAAAACTAGATAATCTAGGAATACCTTAGGGCTTTCTATTTAGAGAACTAGGGTACGTAGGCTAAGCTCCTCCTAGTTACTAAGTTTACGTATAATAATAGTAAGTATTCCTCTACAAGGATCTCCCCCTTTATAGCTATATATAGGTATAACCCTAAGATACATTTCAACCTAGAAGAGAGGCCTAAGGGTAGAGAAGTCCTAGCTATAAAGGACCGTATCGAGGGGTTGTACCTCCTACGCTCTAAGCTTATAGTACGCTAGTAAAAAGCGACCGAAGCGTAGTCGTCCTCTTATAATAAGAAGTATAAGCTAATATAATTTAATAAGGGTAACCTTATCCTAGTCTTAACTAAGAACCTTCGCTTGAAAACCCTAAGTAAGAAGCTGTCCTAGCGGATAATAGGCCCCTTTAGGGTAATAGAACCTATAGGCTTATAGGCTTATAGGCTCCAACTCCTACCTACTATAAAAATATACCCTATATTTAGGGTGCCCCTCCTAGAGAAGTACTACTAGAGGGTAGGAGAAGATATTAAGCACTTACCCCTACTAGAGTTAGTAGAGGGTGAAGAGGAATAGGAGGTAGAAGAGATTATTAATACGAGGCGTAAGGGAGCCGTACGCTAATACCTCGTAAAATAGGTTAAATACCTAGAAGACTTTAATTAGTAGACTCTAAAAAAGGATATAGGAAATTCTAGTAAACTTATTAAGGAATTCGAATTACGTACGGTACGTATAGAGCCCGTATAGGCCTAGAGGTCGACTAGAGATAACCCTAAAGAGCTAGGAGTAAGAAGATCTAGAAGATACTTAAAGTAAGTAGAGTTAAATAGATTATAGCCGTAAAGCGGCTTAGTACTAAGACGTATATAAGGCGCTAGTAAGATATATACTATTAATATATCCTAACTAAGCCCTAAAAAAGAAAATTGTATAAATATACCTAATACTTAAATATAATAGCTACCTACTACCTATACTAGAACGCCGAATATAAAGCGTACTACCTACGTACTTACTAATTTACTAACTATCTCTATCTATATTATCCTCTATAAGAGGGACCTAATAGTTATTAGCCTTATTATTAGCTATACTACGTATACCTACCGTAGGGTCCTTACACATAATACGCTAACCCCTAGTTAACTATAGGGTATTAGACAAAACCTAGTCCCTAGGGAATTACCTATTACGAGGAGTAATAAGGGTATCCTCGTTCTATATATAGTTAGTATACGCTAAGTAAGTATTAAGGTTGAACTTATAATCTATCTTAACTAGTTAGCGATATCCCTAAAGGTATTAGTCGCTACGCGTTACTCGAGTAGGGCTAGCGTAGCCGGGGAGTTATCGTTGGCCTTAGACTTAGTCTTACTAGACCTACCCTTCTTACCTTTAGCGGTAAGCTATTAGGACGTAATATAGTCGAAACGCTTAAAGTAGTAAGCTAGGTACTCCTCTATTAGTAGCTACTCTAAAAAATGTATAAGCTGGACCCTTAAGAAAATAATAGAATTTAAAACGCGTCTAGGACGCGCTAAATATACGCGAACTTACTATCGGTAATTTGAGACGTAGTCTCTAGTAATACGTTTACTATAGGATAGAACTACTTAGGAACCTACTAAAGTTAAACTAAAATTCAAGCGAGAAGGGCGCGCGAAGCGTACGTATACTTACGGGGACGTAGTTATAGCGGCTATAGTTATAGTAGTTATACTTCTATAGTAGTAGGATATAGTAGGAGCCGACGCGTTACGGGTCGCGCGTATAGCGGACGTATATTAGTACCGCGAGGCGCTTATTAAATATAAGGATCTCCTTAGCTACTTATTAATTTATATTAAAGGTTAAGGGAAGGATACGAGGGTTATATAAGGGGTAAGTAAGTTAGGTACTAGGAGCGGGCGTATATATTAGTAAGTTAAAGGAGAAAGGAAAAACCAAAAGGGTTAAGGTTCGTATTCTTATTATTATTATTCCCTATACGTATAGACTACTTACCGCGGGTTAGTACGTTAGTAGTAGACCAAAATAAATTTTTTTTTTCCCTAGTATTAACTTAGGAATTTTCAAAACCTAGAGCCGTACGAGGCGGCCTCCTACTTAACGCGTATAGCCGCTATATAGTACTAACGGCTACGATACGTACGTATATAGGCTCTAAGATTCTCTCCTTATAGAAAAATTATTGATAGGATCTAGGGACTAGATCTATTAGGGGGGGGATAATTATAAGGACTAGCTAGCTAAAGACCTACGCCTTATATTATAGTACTATTCCGTACGCCTCCTTAGCGTACGCGCTACGCCTATAAACACTTAAGTATTATAATAGGAGGAGGCCCTCCTTAGCTATTAGTTTATCTATAAATCCGTCTCTTGCTATACTTATTATTAGTAATCCCTTTACAATCTAGGAGGGTTTATAAGCGATACGAGGGAAACCTATAGAAGCTAGGTAAATTACCCGGGCTACCTAGTCCTAGAATAGGGGCTAGCTAAAAGACGTATTATAAGACTTAGGATACGTCTAAATAGCTAGTTATACGGACCGGAGACTCCTCTATAGGAGTTACGGGGACTAGATATACCTCTAGCGTAGGTAGACTCTATTCCTAACGACTAGGGGGGTAGAAGGATAGGTTACTATAGATACTATAATAGAACGCCTAGCTTTAGTAAACTTACCTAGTTTTTAATAGGAAACTAGTACCGGGTAGTAGGGTAAATACGCGTATTACGGGAGACCCTAGTATATACTAAAAGGTAAGATAGTAGATAGAACTAAGTTAACTAACGAGCTAGAGAGGGGGAGGAGCTCTCTCCTTATACTCTAATAAGGAGACTATACTCTAACGTACGGTCTCCGGTTTTACTCCTTTCGTAGTCTATTCTTCCTTCCTTTTAGCTACTAGGGTACTAGCCCCTAATATTAGCCCTATTCTTCCCCTTTAGCGACTAGCGAAAAACGCCTAATTCCTATAGGCTTACTATAAGGAGCCTTAAAGCCGTAGACTCCCCTTCTCTCTCCGGTTCCTTTTAGGCGGTCCTACTTATATAACTCGTACGTGACCCCTATTTAGGTAGTAGGACCCCTATTTAGGTAATAGTAGCTCTACCCCGGGCCTAGGCTCTTATAAGTTATCTTTATAGCCCGTACGCCCGGGTATACCCCGTACGTCCGCGTATTTACCCCGCTATCTAGTACTAGTTTCCCGTTGAAAGCTAGCCAAGTTTACTAAAGCTAGGCGTTCTATTATAGTATATATAGTAACCTATCCTTCTACCCCCCTAGTCGTTAGGAATAGACTCTACCTACGCCGAAGGTATCTCCGGTCCCTATAACTCCTATAGAGGAGTCTCTAGTCCGTATAACTAGCTATTTAGACGTATCCTAAATCTTATAATACGTCTTTTAGCTAGCCCCTATCCTAGGACCGGGTAGCCCGGGTAATTTAGCCGGCTTCTATAGGTTTCCCTTATATCGCTCGTAAACCCTCCTAGATAATACTAATTCGATCCCCTTCGAAGTTACTACCGACTACCGTATAATTATATACGTAATTATACCTTAATTAGTACCTCCTAAAAGATATAAATACCCCCTATATCCTAGGCTTTTTTTTTATTAAGCCCTTATATATATATATATATATATATATATATATATAGTAACTATCTCCTACCTAGTACTAAGATAGCGGCCTCTATTTTAAACTAATAGTATTTAGCTCGTCGTACCGCTACCGCTACTACTACTATATCTAGTATCCGCTCTCTCTTTAGTAGTACTAAAGCCCCTAACGTTCCTAATAGTCTACTACCTAAGTCTAAGCCGCTACCGTCCGGTTCTTCGGAGTCGGGTCCTACTACCGCCTAGAATACCTAGCTACCCGCCTAAGACCCTTAACCGCCCGCCTAAAACTCTTAGCCGCCCGCCTAAAGTACCTAGCCGCCTATCCTAGACCCCTAGGACCCCGCCGCCGCTACTATTAGTACGCCTAACTTAGAGACCCCTAGTATACCCCCGCCGTCGTCTACTAACGCTAGTCTCTTTACTACCGCTACTACCCTCCTTACCAATACGATTCCCGCCCTATCGCCGCTAGAGTCCTATTATACCTCTACTACTATTTCCCCCGCTTATACTTCTATCTCTAGCCGCTCCTCTTCGTCCTCCTCGCCCGTCCGTACTATCGCTGCCCGCCGGGAAGCCGCCCGCTAGAATACCGCCGCCCGCTACTAGCGAAAGAACGCTACCCGTACTACTCTTACCTCTCCTACTTAGGGTCCCCAACGGGGCGGGGCAAAACGGGGTAGGTCGGGTTAGGGGCGGGGCGGGGCGGGTTTTAGGGGCGGGTTATAAAGCTATAACCCTAACCCGACCCGCCCCGCTAAGCTTTAAACCCGCCCTATTAGTTAGGGGCGGGTTTTTAAGGGGGGAACCCGGAGTTTTTTTCTAGAAACCTTAATAACTATAGATCTATTATATATATTTTAATTTTTTAAATACTTATTATAGTCTATAGGTTATACTCTACCTAAAAGGAATATAATATATTAATATATCTATATATATAACCTAACAAAAATCACGTGGAAAACCCGAACGGGGCGAACGGGGCGGGTTTTCTTCTAAACTATAACCCGCCCTAGGACCCCGCCCTAACCCGTTAAAACCCGACCTACTAACGGGGCGGGTTCCCTACCTAATAACCCGCCCCAACCCGCCCCGTTAGGGACCCTACTCCTACTACTATAGTAGAGTAGCTAGTTAGGACTATACGTCTACTAGTCTTTCGTAGTAACTATATACTAACTCTCGCTCCTAGGTCCGGCCGCCCGGCGGCCTATATATTATACTATATACGCGTCTAATAGTTAGGACTACTGCTACTAGAAGCCTCCGCCCGTAAGTAGTAACCGATAAAGCCTACTTAGACTCCGGCTAACTACCTATAGGATTAGGGTCCCCAACGGGGCGGGTTGGGGCGGGTTATAGGGTAGGGAACCCGCCCCGTTAGCGGGTCGGGTTCTAACGGGTTGGGGCGGGTTCTAGGGGCGGGTTATAGATTAGTAGAGAACCCGCCCCGTTCGCCCCAAACGGGTTTTCCACGTGATTTTTAGTACTATATATATATAGATATATATATATTTTAAATTCCTAAAAGATACTCTATAACCTAGAGATTATTATAGGCTATTAAAAAGTTAAAATATATATAATAGATCTAGAGTTATTAAGGTTTCCGTAAAAAATTCCCGGGTTCCCCCCTTAAAAACCCGCCCCTAACTAACGGGGCGGGTTTATATCTTGGCGGGGCGGGTCGGGTTAGGGTTATAGCTTTATAACCCGCCCCTAAAACCCGCCCCGCCCCGCCCCTAACCCGACCCCCCCGTTTCGCCCCGCCCCGTTAGGGACCCTATATAGGATAACGGTAAGTACTACCGGCCTTCGCTTACCTACGCGTATTATACCTAGTACCGGGCTTAGTATACCCTAATATATATACCGCGGTCTATCTTGTTTTATCTACTAACCGATTAGGCCCTAGCTTACCGGCTTAGCTTATACCGCCTAGACCTAGTCGGGTTAAGACTAGAGGTATATCCCGTATCCCGTTCGTTAATATACGTTAACCGTCTATAGCGAGTTCGCCTTATCTAGCCTAGTCGCTACTATTAAGGCCTATAAGGCTCTTAGGTCCCTAGTAGACTAGGCCCTCGTCTAGCCGTAAGTTATTCGGGCCCTCCTCCCTAATACTAATACTAACCTTATAAAATAGTACGGTCGCTACTACTACTACTACTACCTACGAGGCGGTACTAATAAACTTTATAATAGCCGGCCTAGTACCCGGCGCCTAGGTATAGGGACCCCGGCGGTCTAACTATACTTAAGGGAGGAGAGGAGGGGGGGGGAAGTTTCCTTTACGCTTTTTCTTCCTTTTTTTTTTGTAGGTACGGGGAGTAGTATCTAGCTATCGCCGCCCGTACTAAAACCGGAGGGGACCGGATAAACCCTAAAATAAATAAAATTAAAAAAAATATTCTAAAATCAAACTCTAACCTTAACTCTAAGTAAATATTAGAAAATAACTTACTATAGTATCCTCGTCCGCCCGCTCCTTCTTAGCCGCCCTCCGCCGAATTCCTATAGGGGGCTATCGTTTTCTCGTACGGGTCCGTAAACTAGTTCGAACTCGTCTATAGCTATAGTATCCTCTACGGCTTCTAGCAGTTCCTACGTTATATCGTAGTAACTACGCTATTTTACTTAGGGTCCCTAACGGGGCGGGTTGGGGCGGGTTTTAGGGTAGGGAACCCGCCCCGTTAGCGGGTCGGGTTTTAACGGGTTGGGGCGGGGTCCCGGGGCGGGGTCCCGGGGCGGGTTATAGTTTAGAAGAAAACCCGCCCCGTTCGCCCCGTTCGGGTTTTCCACGTGATTTTTATAGGGTTATATATATAGATATATTAATATATTTTATTCCTATAGGATAGAGTATAACCTAGAGATTATTTGAAGTAATTCAAAAATTAAAATATATATAATAGATCTATAGTTATTAAGGTTTCTAGAAAAAAATCCCGGGTTCCCCCCTTAAAAACCCGCCCCTAACTAATAGGGCGGGTTTAAAGCTTAGCGGGGCGGGTCGGGTTAGGGTTATAGCTTTATAACCCGCCCCTAAAACCTACCCCGCCCTATCCCTAACCCGACCCCCCCTATTTCGCCCTACCCTATTAGGGACCCTAATTTTACTAGGGCCTCGCGCCCTTATCCCCGCCTAGCCTTCCTAGCGTATAGGATCTTTTCTACTTCGAACTCCTCGTACGACTCTAGTAGTACGGGGCCTAGTTAGGAGTCGTCGATAACCTATCCGGGTAGTAGGTTGTCCGGGTACCGACGTAAAAGGTCGGGGTAAAATATATTATATATCCTACTAGGGATACCTTTAAGCTATACGGATATCGGGCTAATAACTTTAGCTACTATATATTTAGCGTATCGTACGTCTAGACTTTTCTTTACTCTCTCGCTACTATAGTTCCTTAGGTCTAACTATACTTTATCGCCGACCTAGAACCTTTAGGTAGGGACCTACCGCCTATTATAGGACCCCTCCTATTACTACTACGAAACCCCTATTAGCGATTAATATAGCTCCGTTATCTTCCCTATCCGCTAAACGAATTCTTTAGCTCTCTATTTAGCGGGGATCGGGATAGAGTCTATAGCTACCTCCTCTAACGGTATAGCCGTAGGGGCTTTAAAGCCGTATATTACGAAAAATAGCGATATACCGATTCCCGTATAGTATCGGCCGTTTACTACTAACTAGGCTACGGGTAGCTACTAGGCCTAGTCGTTCTAGTTAAAGTTAATAAAGTACCGTAGGTATACCTATACTTCCTAGTTAAGGCGCTCCGGGCCTCCGTCCGTTTAGGGGTAGTATATGCTACTTAGCCGCTACTCGACGCCTAGTAGGCGATAGAAGTATCTCTAGAAGGCGCCCGTCTAGTTCCTTCCGCGGTCCGACGTTATTACCCTAGGTAACCTATAGTAGCGTACCTAGTATCTTAGGAATATCTCGGCGTAAGCCTCCGTATTAGTAGTAGGTATCGCTTTAAAAACTACGGTCTTACTTAGTCTATCTTTTATTATATAGAGGTTCGTATTACCGTTAGACTCTAGGAGTTCTACTATAAAATCGATTAATAACTCCGAGAAAAATCTATCGGGAACCGGGAGTAACTATAGGAGACTATATTTAGTACTACGCTAAACTTTATTACGGCTATAGCCGTTATAGTTCCGTATAAACCTCTATATATACGAGGCTATTAGTAGCTAATAGAAGTCTCGGCCTATAATAGAGAGCGTATTCTCCCTACCTAAGTAACTAGTTACCGCGGAGTCGTAGTTCTTTTGAATAAGCTTAGTCCTTAAATTATCTAGACCCCTTATATCGTCGTCTAACTCCTTCTGCTCTACGTCCGTTATAAACGGGGCGCTAGGTACCTAAAGCTTACCTCGATATCGTAATAGGCCTTAAGTATCGATCTTATAGTCCGCGATTTGAATCTTAATACGGGCCCTAGTAGAAATAGCTCGCTCGCCGGACTATACCGCCTAGAATACCTATTAATAGTATATATCTTTAGTAACTACCCTATCCTAGAGCTCGTTTAGGGCGTCCTCCTAGAACGGGCCTCGACCTATCCCGAAAACCCTATATTCCGTCGCTATAGAGGCGGCTAGCGTATACTTAGTTAGGCTAGCCTCCGGGATTAGCTATTAGACCCTCGAAGAATAATCGTAGTAATCTAGGTTATCCTAATCTCGTCTAGATAGCGTATCGGGTACTATTACCTCTAGGGTCCCCAACGGGACGGGTTGGGGCGGGTTATAGGGTAGGGAACCCGCCCTATTAGCGGGTCGGGTTTTAACGGGTTGGGGCGGGGTCCCGGGGCGGGTTATAGTTTAGAAGAAAACCCGCCCCGTTCGCCCTAAACGGGTTTTCTACGTGATTTTTATAGCTTTATATATATAGATATATTAATATATTATATTCCTATAAGGTAGAGTATAACCTAGAGACTATAATAAGTATTTAAAATATTAAAATATATATAATAGATCTATAGTTATTAAGGTTTCTAGAGAAAAACTCCGGGATCCCCCCTTAAAAACCCGTCCCTAACTAACGGGGCGGGTTTAAGGCTTAGCGGGGCGGGTCGAGTTAGGGTTATAGCTTTATAACCCGCCCCTAAAACCCGCCCCGCCCCGCCCCGCCCCTAACCCGACCCCCCCCCGTTTCGCCCCGCCCTATTAGAGACCCTAATTACCTCTAACCCCGGGCGATATACTATAGAGAACCTATATCTTATTAGGGTCTCCGCGAACCGTATCTACCGCTCGGATAGTCTCTACTTTTTTATAAAGTACTCTAGGTTCCTATAATCCGTTATAATTATAAACGGACTATAGCTACGAAGCTCTATATCCTAGTATTATAGGTACTAGACTATAGCTAGTAACTCTTTATTATAGATATCGTAGTTAATTTCGGCCTTATTTAGTTTTTCCGAATAGAAGGCGACTAGGTAGCGAACCCTACTAGTCTCCTAGCTTAGAACCCCGCCTAGCGCGAAGCCGCTACTATCGACCTCTAGAAACGTCGAAAGCGCGGGATCCTACTATTATAGTACCGGAGCGCTTATAAAATACTCCTTTAAATTATCGAAAGACGCCTAGGCCGCTTCGTCCTAGGAGAACGTAGCCTTTACCCTAGTTAGCGACGTAAGCGGGGCGGCGCGTATAGAGTAGCCCTAAATAAATATTCGGTAATAGTTCGTAAATCCTAGGAACCTACAGACCTCCCTCTAGTTACGTAGGACTACCTAATCTCGGACGGTTTAAACCTTTTCCGGATCGGCCTAAAGGCCCCCTCCGTCGGCGTAAATAATAAAAGTTATAAAACCTAGATACTTAATACTCTTCCTCGCGAACTCGCTCTTCGCGGGGTCTAGGTATAGGCTAGCGTCCTAGAGCGCCCGGAGAACGGTACGAACCTTCTCGAAATAGTCTTTATAGCTACCTCGGGTATAGATTAGTACGTCGTCTATATACGCCGAGGCGTATTCGTCGAGGAACTTCCGAAGTACTACGTTAATATACTATTAAAAACTAGACGGTACCCTAGCTAAACTAAACGGAGTTATAAGCTACTCGAATAGCCTATACCTAGTCTAGAACGCTATCTTATACTCGTAACCTTAGGCTATTCTAAGCTTCTAAAACGCGCTTACTACGTCTATCTTTAATAAGTAGGTATAGCCCGCGAGGTTCCGGAGGGTCTCCGAAATAAGTAGGAGTAGGTATCTATCATCCTTAGTTACCGTATTAAATATTAAGTACTCTATAGTTATAGTAGAACCTTAGGCCCCCCGCGGGCTTCCGGATAAAAAGTACTCGTACCCTACTATCTAAGCTCGATAGCCGAATAAACCTCTTAGCTAGTAGCTCGTTTAACGTTTTCCGTAGGACTAGGAGCTCCTCCTTAGATATACCGTAGAGTAGCCCCTATAGTAAGGACTCTATTATCCCGTTAGGCTTCGTATATAGCTCGATTCTATAGTCTACCCCCGGCTAGTAGGGGGCGAGTTTCTCCGCCTCTAGGCTTAAAAATAGCGGGATTATATCGTAAACCTCTAGGGGGAGTTATACGCGGAGTTCCGCCTCCGTATTAGGCCTTTTCTCTATTATAGCCTTCTCGAAGTCCTCTATTACTATAGTAGTAACTATTACCGAATAACCGTCTTCTACCTTCTTAATATAGAAGGTCGCTAGTATAACTATAAAGTTATTAGTCTCCGGCTATATCTATTCCGTTAGCGTTAGCGTAGTATCCTCGACTAAGCTCTCCGATCGATAGGCTACTATACGAGGGTCGCTATCTCCTACCGCTTTAAGGGGGGATTCCGCTACCTACCTTACTACCTACCCGTAGTATAACCGGCCTTCGTTAGGCGCTATCCGGATACGGTTATACGCCTTCTAGGGGTTCCCTAAAATAACCGGAAAGGCTAGTTTAGGGACGTAGTATACGTAGACTACCTACTCGAAGCCGGCTATCTTAAGTTTTAGGGCGACTACCCCCTAAATACTAGACCCGGTTATATCGCCTATAGCGCCCCGGATCTATCTCGTCGTTTTTCCTACCTTAGGGAGTCTAAGCCGTTTAGCTAGGTCTCCCTCTATTATAACGTAGTACTAATAGCCTTCGTCTATTAGGGTAGATACGTAGGAAATACTATTAATTACTACGTCTATAAGTATATTGTTTCCGTCTATATTTACCCGGTAAGCGTCCTAGTCCTCTATTAGTACTCGACCTACTCCTAGGGTCCCTAACGGGGCGGGTTGGGGCGGGTTATAGGGTAGGGAACCCGCCCCGTTAGTAGGTCGGGTTTTAACGGGTTAGGGCGGGGTCCCGGGGCGGGTTATAGTTTAGAAGAAAACCCGCCCCGTTCGCCCCGTTCGGGTTTTCCACGTGATTTTTATTAGGTTATATATATAGATATATTAATATATTATATTCCTATTAGGTAGAGTATAACCTAGAGACTATAATAAGTATTTAAAAAATTAAAATATATATAATAGATCTATAGTTATTAAGGTTTCTAAAAAAAAAACCGGGTTCCCCCCTTAAAAACCCGCCCCTAACTAACGGCGCGGGTTTAAAGCTTGGCGGGGCGGGTTAGGTTAGGGTTATAGCTTTATAACCCGCCCCTAAAACCCGCCCCGCCCCGCCCCTAACCTAATCTACCCCGTTTCGCCCCGCCCTATTAGGGACCCTACCTACTCCTATCCTCTATCTTCGGAGGGGAGCTATCCTTTTCCTAGCGGGTTAGACTCGGTAACCTCTAGGACCGGGGCGGCCTCTATTATAGCTAGGACCGTTACGGTATTTATCCCTACCCCCTTTTAGGAGGGTCGCTCGATAGGGTAGTATACGTAGTTACTTATACGGTACCCGCTCTCTCTATACCGGAAGTAGAGACCCTTCTCCTTACGGCCGTCTAGCTCTACCTTAGATACCTATTTCGCCCTTAGTATAGCGCTACTCCCCCCTTACGTAGGGGGGCGGGGCGTAGCCGCCTTAGCTTAGTCTACGACCCGTACTAGGGTTATAATAGTATCGCCGTCTATAGTACTACCGTATAAGGCTAGGCTTATAGCTACCGCGGTATAAGGACCGCTACCCGACTACTTCTACTTAGACTACTAGGTCGAGAATCGTACGGCGAACTAGCTAGTATATTCGTAGTTCTATATAATACGTCTAATCTCTACGGCAAATTAGGTATACCTCGTCTCCCTCTATATAGTTACTAGAAGTATATTATCCTAGTTATAGAGGGTCTTCTATAGCTACTATATCTTGACCTCGTCGCTCTACTAGGAGCTATTAGATACTAGTAGGAGTTTATTAAAGATTAGCTAGTAATCCTACTATAGCTAGCCGTCGTTATATTTTAGGCTTACTAGCTTTTCTAGGGCCGTCGTCTTTTCTATAGAGTCCGTAAAAATACGCTTAATCTCTAAGAGAAAGTCCTTAGGGTTCCGTTTACTATCGGGGCTACTAGCTACCTAAAAACCCCTTATCTAAGCCCTTTTCTCGTAGGTTAAGTAGTTGTTAATAGTATCCTAGTAAAAAGGGGCGGGGAGTACCGGCTTCTATACGGCCCTCGTCCTATAGGAGCTCTAGATCCGGAGAAAAAAATCTCTAAAAGTAGCCGTAGACCTATCCTATTATAGCGGCCGCTATTCTCGAGGTCTATAGACTAGGTTGTCCGTCGCGGAGTCTAGTCCGCCTTAGCCGCGGTCCTAGATAGCCGAGACTAGGCTCTAGATAGATATATTATTACCCTTTAGCTCTACGTAGGCTTTATCCGCCTCAAGTAGACCGGCCTACGCCCTCTATAGCTAGGCCTCCTACTCCTCTAAGTAGGTAGCCTAAGCCTACTACTATACTATTAATTACTAGATAATAGTACTATAGTTATACGGCGTAATATTACTACTATCGCCCTCTATAGGGTCTATCGTAGTCTCCGTAGCTTCTAGAGCGCGTCGAGAGAAAAATAAGAAGAGTTAACTTAATATTATAGGAGACCCTAGTATATACTAAAAGGTAAGGTAGTAGATAGAACTAAGTTAACTAACGAGCTAGAGAGGGGGAGGAGCTCTCTCCTTATACTCTAACAAGGAGACTATACTCTAACGTACGGTCTCTAGTTCTACTCCTTTCGTAGTCTATTCTTCCTTTCTTTTAGCTACTAGGGTACCAGCCCCTAACAACGCGGACGTACGGGGTATACCCTAGCGTATAGGCTATAAAGGTAACTTACGAGGGCCTAGACCCGGGGCGGAGCTACTATTACCTAAATAGGGGTCCTACTACCTAAATAGGGGTTACGTACGAGTTATATAAGCAGGACCGCCTAAAAGGAACCGGAGAGAGGAGGGGAGTCCGCGGCTTTAGGGCTCCTTATAGTAAGCTAGTAGGAATCAGCCGTTTTTCGCCGGTCGCCGAAGGGGAAGAATAGGGCTAATATTAGGGGCTAGTACCCTAGTAGCTAAAAGGAAGGAAGAATAGACTACGAAAGGAGTAGAACTAGAGACTATACGTTAGAGTATAATCTCCTTATTAGAGTATAAGGAGAGAGCTCCTCCCCCTCTCTAGCTTATTAGTTAACTTAGTTCTATCTACTACCTTACCTTTTAGTATATACTAGGGTCTCCCGTAACAGCTACTATATAAAGGTAAGGTAATAGGATCTTTAAGTATTTCGTAAAGAGATAGATAAGGTAGTTTATAAAGAGATAGACAAGGTAGTTAGGAGTAAAGAAGAGAGAGTCTAGAGTTAACTTAAGTAATAAGAATTAGATCGTATTATTATATTATCTTAGTTCCTATATACGTACCGTTAATCTAGTTCCTATATTATTAATATTAGGGTTCTATAAATTGTAGTATTACGGTAGTATATTATATTATTTCTTATATATCTATCCGTATCTATATCCTATTCCTATTCTACTTTCTATTCTAGTTATACCTTTATCCCCCTTATACTAACTTTGATAGGTTCCTAAATAGTTCTACCCTATAGTAAATATATTATTAGAGACCGCGTCTTAAATAATAGACGGTAAGTTTACGTATATTTAGCGCGTCCTTAACGCCTTAATAATCCTTTTATTTTCATTATATTTCCTAAAGGTATAGCTAAAAAAATTTTAGAATAACTACTAATAGAGGACTATTTAGCTTACTACTATACGTAGTTCGACCGTATTACGACTTAGTAGCTAACTACTAAAGGTAAGAGGGGTAGGTCTAGTAAGACTAAGTCTAAAGCTAATACTAACTCCCTAGCTATACTAGCCCTACTCGAGTAATATATAGTAACTAATACTCTTAGGGATATTACTAACTAGTTAAGGTAGATTATAAGTTTAATATTACTCCTTATCATTTGAATTATAGTAATATCTTTACTAGGGGATAGCTGAATCCTTGATTTAGCTATACCCTATTAGGTTAGACTACATTTTATAGGATCTAGTACTAGTAACTAGACTTATAGGTACGATTAAGTATTAATTATTATTTATACTAATAGATATCTATTTGTGTCCGTCGATACCGGTCTACTAGGACTATTTTCCTTTAACGTTAACTACTTACCTAACCTATAGGTACCAATACTAATTAGTAGTTGTTACTACGACTATAGATTAGTAAGGTATTCGAGTAACTCGAGTTGTAGTACCTAAACCTATTGATTAACCTACCCTTTTTCTAAAATATCTTAATATAGAGGAAACCTAGGGAGCTAAACGGGATCGAACAACGGCGATCTAACTACTATACCTTCAATTGTAGGTAGTATCGACTTAAGATCCGAGTTCGTAACCCTACTAAATCAACCCTTTTCTACTAAAAGGAGGTTTTTAGTACCTGAAATTACCCTTATATAGGATATAACTAAAGAATAACTTAACGGTTTCGTCGCCAACCAATCCTATACCTACGTAATAGTATAGGATAACGAAACCCTATAAGAATAGTTCCTTAATAATTTTAAGGATTGGAGTAAGGCCTACCTTAATATAGTCTTAAAAGATAGACTCCGTACGCTTAAGATAGTACTTCGTACCCTACTTCCTCTAGGGAGTCTAGACCCAATTTAGAAGCAAATTTATAACGCGATTACGTACCTTAGGGAGGTCTATAGATACTATCCTAGACTAGAACCTATTACTCCTACGCCTCTCTATAAGCCTGAGTATCTATCTATACTAGAAAGATAGCCTTAGTAGACCGAACCCTAGAAAACCGAACCTTAGGCTCAACCTCTTGAACCCTAAGCCGAGCCTAGCCTACCAGATAATATTACTAGGAGACGTACTAGAATAGCAACCGAGAAATAATAAGTATTCCCTACGTTAGTTAAGAGAAAGGATTAGGTCCTCTACGACAAACTAGAGGACCTATATAAGTAAATAAACGAGTATATTATAGGTCCTTAGTAACGTTATCCGTATATACCTCTCCTACCTACTTAAGGGTAAGAATAACTACTAGATCGACTACTACTATACCTACTACTATTACAAAGACCTACTACGTATATACTAGGTTTTAACGCTCTATCTATCTTTAACAAACGGCCTATACAAGTTAACTTGTAGTAGTAATAATAGATATTTTCCCGAAGACTCGTAGATCTCTCTAAACTGTACTAAGATAATATAAAATATAGTAGAGAGGAGTACGATAACTTAGACTTCAAGCTACGTATTTTCAAGGATATAGGCGTTAAGGTAGATATTATAATAGATTAGGATTTAGCTTCTATACTTCCTATTATATTAAAGGATAAAGCTAGAGAGTACTACTACTCCGAGATAGTTAATAAGAACTTCTCTAGCTATATACCTATAATAACTATACTTTAATACTAGTTCGAGAACCCCTAACGCCGAGAGAAACTCCTAGGAGATTAGAGAAATACTACCTTACTAGAGGTAATCTAGAAAAATCCTAATAAGTCCTTACTTGAATATTTCGAGATACTTGTTCGCTAGATCTTAAGTATTAAAAGACTACTCCGAAAGATACCTTAAGAGGAGTACGACCAACTCCTAATAGCTATAAAGGGTATAAAAGAGTACTAGTACGCTCAATTCAACCCTTCCTAAGACTTTGATTCCCTATATATATAACTTAGTAATTTAATTATAGTTATATCTTCGTAATTAGTCCTAACTAGGCCGAAACTATCCTAAGGAGTATATATCTCTAACGAACTCGAGGAGCAAACCGAGTTATAGAGTAAGGAGGAGTAAGAAGACGACGAGTTCTATAACGAAAACTACGTATACTTTATAGATAGAACCTATAGGAGAAACTTTAATAATCCTCGAAACTAACGTAGCAGACGTACAAGAGGATTTACTTAACGGGGACGATATAATCGAATATCTTGAATACCTTCTAGAACGCGAAAACCACGGGGACTATACTATATATACGGAAAACCTAACTATTGGATAAGAAACTATTTAATTAAGGAGAGAAAGGTAAGCTACTAGAAATTTAAGGTATCTTAATAAGTAATATACCTTTAAGACTATACTATTGAAGCCTACCTATCTATAGTTAACTCCTACGAAGGTACTTCAGATACTAAAGACGAAGTAGTTATTAAGGAATACTACTATCTCTTTACTAACGACGAATTTCTACCTAAAAACAACGAAGGATTCGTATTATTCGCCTAATAACTCTCCGATAATACTATAGCGTATTTCCTCGCCTCTAAATAGCCTATAAACCAAGTTATAGATGAAATTTTTAGCTTCTAATACCACTACTCTAAAGAAACCTTCTAGGGTATCCTACCCGATACAGGAGCAGCAGGAATTTCTATAGTAGGAGAAACCTAATTCTAAGTACTATAAAAGCACTTATAGGACCGAATCGAACTCGATACGTTATTAGTAGGCTAGTATAGTATTATTTTTGGCAAGGGTAACGCTTCCTCCCTAGGAACTACCTAGGTTCCTATACTAATTGGAAAAATTATCTTCTATATTATCCCTACTAATATACCTTTTCTTATATATATTAAGGATATAGACTAACTAGGTATCTATATAGATAACCTCCGAAACCTTTTAGTATAAGGCAAAAAGAAGTTTCTACTTATTAGGAAGTATAGCTATCCTTAGCTAGAGTTACCCCGCTAATTAATATAGTAATAGTACTTATAGTCTCTCCCGGAACAATTTGTTACTTCGGAATTTGAAATTTCCCTCCCTTAGGCTACTAATAGAGTACTTTTAGATCTTATCTTACCCCCTCTATTAACTAATTAGTTATACCAACCTATATACGTATCCTAATTCAACTAATCTTTCTTCTCCGATCTAGACGAGTAATAATTAAGGTAACTATACCGACGTTTTAGCTACCTATCGGCTAAAAGGTTCCTTAAGGTACTCTCTAAAGTAGGGTTAGAAGATATAGATACTAATATAATTAGATTTATCTCTAAACTTTGTAAATATTATTAGATAAATACAAAGGTACCTTCGAGATTTAGATTTTTACTCTAGGATAACTTGATTTTTAATATATAGATTATAGTTAATATTCTCTATATCGATAGCTAACTAGTACTATATATAGTCGATGTAGCTACTATATTCTAAGTAGCCCGATTCCTAGTAGGTTAAACTATAGGCGAGATATAGTAATATATTCGTACTATTTAGATTGATATCTATCTCGGACTACTAGATTAGATTATTTTAGATATAGGAACTAACTTCTCCTTCTATAAATTTAATTAACTTATAAGTTCACTTGATATCTAAGTCAAGGAGGTTCCTATAGAGGTATATTATTTAATTAGTAAGGGAGAAAGATACTATACGGTTCTAAGGCGTTATTTTACTATTCTTAAGGAAGACCTACCTTTAGAGAGTAATCCAGCTATCCTATAACTAGTAGTTAAGGCTATAAACGATATAGTAGGACTAAATAGACTTGTTCCTACCCTCCTCGTCTTTAGGGCTTACCCTAAGATAATAGGTTCTTTCCCTCCTAGCTAATCAATCCTATAAAGAGTAAATATAGTTGAGAAGGTAATAAAAGAACTCCGTTAAATTCGAGTAAGGGAATAAATAGTAAGTATACTCTCTTAACGTAATAGGCCTACCCTAATTATACTATTTACGCTACTAATTGGCGGTAAAGTTCTTATTTAGAGAGAGAATAGAGGCTGGAGAGGGCCTTATATTCTAAAAAAGGTAGAGGACTATAACTATATAGTCGGAATAAACGATAACGACGTTGTTTTTAGGGTCCCTAACGGGGCGGGGCGAAACGGGGTGGGTCGGGTTAGGGGCGGGGCGGGGCGGGTTTTAGGGGCGGGTTATAAAGCTATAACCCTAACCCGACCCGCCCCGCTAAGCCTTAAACCTACCCCGTTAGTTAGGGGCGGGTTTTTAAGGGGGGAACCTAGAGTTTTTTTCTAGAAACGTTAATAACTATAGATCTATTATATATATTTTAATTTTTTAAATCCTTATTATAGTCTCTAGGTTATACTCTACCTAATAGGAATATAATATATTAATATATCTATATATATAAGCTAATAAAAATCACGTGGAAAACCCGAATAGGGCGAACGGGGCGGGTTTTCTTCTAAACTATAACCCGCCCCGGGACCCCGCCCCAACCCGTTAAAACCCGACCCGCTAACGGGGCGGGTTCCCTACCCTATAACCCGCCCCAACCCGCCCCGTTGGGGAGCCTAGTTGTTTTGAGATCTACGTATATTAAGATATTATACGAAAGACTAGTAATCGAAGTTATAGATACTAGTTTTTTAGATTCTAATATAGAATAACTAGAGAACCAACTAGGAAATCAGCGAAGAAATCGACTATTAACTAACGAAAATACTACTACTACACCGAAACCTAATATAGTAACT
This sequence comes from Venturia nashicola, assembly GCA_004522665.1. NCBI lineage: Eukaryota > Fungi > Ascomycota > Dothideomycetes > Venturiales > Venturiaceae > Venturia > Venturia nashicola. Next base: position 282,273 of record SNSD01000027.1, read on the forward strand.
CTAGATATAACCGATTCGCGTATTACCGGAGTAAATAGATAAGTTATAATTCCTTCGTATCGAACGAGGGCGCAACGTATAGCTCTAGAAGAATACTAAACCTTCTTTTTAACTACTAATTAGGCTTTTATTTCTATAAAAGAAAAAGTAGATCTAGAGCTTTGCCTTAAGCTACGTATAGAAGGTATACTAGATTCCTCTAAACTACCTTTTTCTAAATTAGATCTCTAGGAAATCGAAAACCTTATTAAAAGAGGTATTCTTTAGTTCTCTACTAACTATATACCCCCTCTAGGACAACGCGTTTTCGACGCTCGTATTATACGAGAAATTAAGGGTAAGGGTACCAATAAACCCTATAAGAAATCCCGCCTTATAGTATAAGGATTTATTAATATAGCTAAGGAAGCTATCCTCTATTAATCGCCTATAATCTAGAGAGCTAGTCAACGAATCATTCTTTGTATTACTATAACTCTACTTGTACCCTTAAACGAATCGATTCTAAAACCCTCGAAACAATCCGACTTCACCCTTATACTTAGGGATATCTCCTAGGCCTATATTTAGTCTAAAACCACCCTAAATAGACCTATTACTATTAACCTCCCTAGAGAACTTAAATATCTCTACCTACTAGGTACCCTTATTATCATCTAGAAGCCCTTATATAGTATTATAGAGGTAGGCCTATATTGGTTCAATACCTACTATAAATACTATATCTCGAAACTTAATATAGCTATATCTATCTATAATCTATACCTCCTAATCACGAAAGGAGATGATTTTGGTATTATTAGTATATAAACGGATAATACTTTATCCTATACAACTCTAAGTTTAAGGATAAGAAAGAGATAGCTAGATCTTAAGCTAATTTCCTCGTAAAGCTAGTAGAAGTACTTAATCCGGATAATAGTATTATTTTTAATAGCTATATATTGTCCCGGCAAGGAGCAAGTCTAGTTATAGTATAGAAAGGCTAAGGAGAGAAACTCTTTCCTATCGATTAGGTATCTCCTAACCCTAAATAATCCTATATCCAATAAAGGGCTAGAGGAGTATATATTATATTAATTTATTAACCCGAAGCTGCTTTCGACCTCTCTATAGTAGTATAATACTAAGACCTAGGCCCTAACGAGATAAAAGCCCTAAATAAGCGCCTGATTTAGTAGAAAGATAATCTAGATAGAGGTCCAACCTTTATTCTACTTAATCTTCCTAGTTTAAAGCTATTTATTTTTGTTGATAGATCCTTCGCAAATAATAAGGATCTAAGTAGCTAGATTAGAACCCTCTTTATACTTAAGAATAAGTCCCTAGGCAATTTTAAGTTTAATCTAAAAGGGAATATTATCTATTAGTCTTCGATTAAGGTATAGCGAGTAACTAGATTAGTTCTAGTATCCGAAATCCTTACTATATCTAACGGAGTTAATAAAGGCTTTATTTTTACGGCTACTATCTCCTAGTTCCTAAATCAACTAGGATTACCTCCTATACCTATTATTGTTTATATAGACTCCTTTTCTTTATATAAATACCTAGTTAAGCTAGGAATAATAAAGGAGAAGCGTCTAATAATCGATATTATAGCGCTAAGGGAATCCTATAAGAGAAGAGAGATAATAGAAGTACGCTAGATAAATAGCAATAATAACCTAGTAGATATACTTACTAAAAGGATACCTAATACCCGCCTAACAATATTAGTCTCTACTAACGAACTAGATATTCGAGTAGAAGGCTAGGTAAACCGTCTAAGTAAAGTTGTAGATAAGAGTTAATAACTATAGAGCTATAGTATAGTAGGCTAAACTATAACCTTCTATATTTCTATTATATAACCCCCTATACTACCGACCTAGTTATTTAATATACGCGTTTATTTTTATAGTAACTTTACTTACTATATAGTCCTTTCAAGCCGGAAATCTCTTAGACCTAAAACCTTACTATATTAGGAAGTTATTAGATACGTAATATTCAATTTAGAGCTATATCTGAAAAGAAACCTATAAAACTATACTCCTTAACTACTAGAATACCCTAGGACTCTTATACTATTACCAAACCCTTATATAGGAATAGTTTATATAAGAAAATACCTAGTAAATTAAGTTACAAACCCTAGAAACCCGAAAAGTAATACCGAAACTCTACCAACCTAACTAATAACTACCCTACTACTTTTAACTCCAACCTAAACTAGGACCTATTGGTTTCCGAACGTTACTAATAGTATTAGGCGTTATTACTATAGCCCTACAATCCCTATTATCGTATCTGCTATCGTTACCTATAGAGAACCTAGCTATAAAGAAGTAGTTAGGATAGCGACCCTCTAACCTAGGCCTATAAGAAGTACTAGAAATAATACTATACGAAATACAACAATCCAACCATAGCCTACTCGTAGCCTTAAGGTAATAATTATACCGATTTAGCGTAATAATAGCCCCTTCTACTATCTAGAATATAATAGCTAGTAAGTAGTTAGTATAGTAGTACTTATAGCCCCTAACAAAAGACAATTTCATACTATTATAACCCTAGAAACCCTTTGGATTCCAAGTAAGCTCCCTAATAGGATAGTTAGGAGAATAGCTAGTAGTACCCTCCTTAATTATATCCTTTAGGTAGTCTAGTAATAGGTTTCGAGTCCTATTATTAAAGGATATAAGGTAGAGGAGGCGATACAGCTCTTATATATTAGCGAGGTTTTTAGGCTTATTATTAAACTTAGATAGAAATTCAATGAACCTATACTAGGATATTATACTACGGATATAAGCCCTATCGAAAAAGATAGTTTACGTATTTAGAAGAGGAGGAATACTATATACAAGTTAGGTTATAGCTATAAAATAAGTAGGAATACTTATATTAGCTATTATAGCTACTAGGAGATAGGTTATAGCTACTAGGAGACAGGACTCCTAACTAGAATAAGGGAACCAGGTAACCTAGGTAAAGAAGTCCTACTAGGAGGCCTACTAGGCCTAGTAGGATCGGTAGGAACTCGATTACGGGGCGTAGGACTAGTAGGAGAAGATACTATACTACTCTCTATATCCTCTATACTACTAGGAGATATCCTATCTTGGCCAAAGAAAGTACTTATTCTATAGCTAGTTAGTATAAGTAACCCTACTTATAAGTATATAATAATATTACCTAAGAGAGAGATTGCTAGGAATATATAGCTATTATAGATATTAAGGTATTAGAAGAGAAGATTAAGCTAGGAGATTAAGAACTTAGCTAAGGAGATACTAACTAAAGGAATAAAAGAGAGAGAATAGAGTAGGGTATAAAAGAGTATAAGTACTTAATAAGGAAGAGCTAAGACCTATAATATATTTATAATAAGATAGCTAGAAGAGGTAGTAGTAAGTATTATAATAAAGGTCCTTTCCCTATTTAGCTAATATACTATATTTATATACTATAATAAATACGGCTTCAACCGGATCGGTATAGATAATAATTCGAATACGAGTTATATAGCAATACAACGGTTAATAAAGGTATATAAAGAGATAATAGATATATATACTCTAATATAGTATATAATACAAACCGGCTACCCTAACTACTTTTCGATAATCTCCGACCTATAACACGACTTATAATATATACTTATACTCCTTAATACTACTCTATACCGACTAAGGGACTACGAGGGCTAATAGCGGACCTAGATTTTATTTTTTATATATTTTGGACCTAAATTGAACTTGTTTATATACTTATTTATTATTAGAGGCTGCGATTGTTTACCCCTTATACTTGAGTAGGTTTAAGCCTATTATATACTTATTTATATACGTTCTCATCTTTAAAAAGAGAGTTACTAGTATTTATATTATAGTAATATCTTTACTAGGGGATGGCTGAATCCTTGATTCAGCTATACCCTATTAGGTTAGACTATATTTTATAGGATCTAGTACTAGTAACTAGACTTATAGGTACGATTAAGTATCAATTATTATTTATACTAATAGATATCTGTTTGTATCCGTCGATACCGGTCTACTAGGACTATTTTCCTTTGACGTTAACTACCTACCTAACCTATAGGTACCAACACTTACTTAGTATATACTAACTATATATAGAATAAGGACGATATTATTACCGCTCGTAATAGTTTATTCCCTAGGGACTAGGTTTTATCTAATACTCTATAATTAACTAGTAGTCGGCGCGTTATACGCGAGGACCTAGTTATAGGTATACGTAGTATAGCTAACGACGAGGCTAATAACTATTAGGAGCCTATTATAGAGGATAAGGATATATATAATAAGTAGTTAGTTAGCCTATACGCTAGTAGTACGCTCCCTATTCGGCGAACTAGTATTAGTAGTAGGTAGCTATTAATATTATAATCGAGTATTAAGTATACTTATATATTTTTTTCTTTAGGGACTTAGATAAGATATACTAATAGTATATATCTTACTAGTACTCCCTATACGTCTCCTCTCTAGACCGCTTTACGGCTAGAATTTAATTAACTCTACGTACTTTATTTATCTTTAAGATCTTCTTTACCCTAGAGTTTTAGGCTTATTTTAAGTCGAGTCGTAGGCCCGTATAGACCCTAATAATATACTACTACTAGCTAAGGGAGCTTCTCCTCCTATACGGAGGTTAGCGAATAGATTACGACGGGATAATAAGGGTCTATTAGGTAAGCGGCTCGAAATAGTTAAGGGTATAGGAGATCGTATTTAGGGTCCCTAACGGGGCGGGTTGGGGCGGGTTATAGGGTAGGGAACCCGCCCCGTTAGCGGGTCGGGTTTTAACGGGTTGGGGCGGGGTCCCGGGGCGGGTTATAGTTTAGAAGAAAACCCGCCCTATTTACCCCGTTCGGGTTTTCTACGTGATTTTTATAGGGTTATATATATAGATATATAAATATTTTATATTCTTAAAAGATACTCTATAACCTAGAGATTATTATAGGCTATTAAAAAATTAAAATATATATAGTAGTTCTAAAGTTATTAAGGTTTCCGTAAAAAATCTCCAAATTCCCCCCTTAAAAACCCGCCCCTAACTAACGGGGCGGGTTTATATCTTGGCGGGGCGGGTCGGGTTAGGATTATAGCTTTATAACCCGCCCCGAAAACCCGCCCCGACCCGCCTCTAACCCGACCCCCCTCGTTTCGCCCCGCCCCGTTAGGGACCCTAATCGTATTAGTAGTCGTATTATAATACGTCGGCGAACCTAAGCTATTACTCGAAGTATAGGAAGGCGTAGGAGGGGTCGCGTTATAAAACTACCTAGGGTCCCTAACGGGGCGGGTTAGGGCGGGTTATAGGGTAGGGAACCCGCCCCGTTAGCGGGTCGGGTTCTAACGGGTTGGGGCGGGGTCCCGGGGCGGGTTATAGATTAGAGGAGAACCCGCCCCGTTCGTCCCATTCGGGTTTTCCACGTGATTTTTATAGGGTTATATATATAGATATATATATATTTTATATTCCTAAAATATACTCTATAACCTAGAGATTATTATAGACTATTAAAAAATTAAAATATATATAGTAGTTCTAAAGTTATTAAGGTTTCCGTAGAAAATCCCCGGGTTCCCCCCTTAAAAACCCGCCCCTAACTAACGGGGCGGGTTTATATCTTGGCGGGGCGGGTCGGGTTAGGGTTATAGCTTTATAACCCGCCCCGAAAACCCGCCGCGACCCGCCCCTAACCCGCCCCCCCCGTTTCGCCCCGCCCCGTTAGGGACCCTAAGACTACCGGTAGTATTACCTAGAGGTAGTATAGATCTTTAGGCGATAGTTAATAGCCGACGTAGTTATAAAGGTAATAATAAAGGCCGTATAACTAGGAGCGTAGCTCGTCGTACTTAGTTTCAAGCTCTTAACTTTCGTACCGCAGATTTAGTTATAATATAACTTATTATAAGCTCTATAACTACTAGAAGACTACTAGAAATACCGCGTATATTCTAAATATACTAATAGTATTATATACGGGTTATAAGGGGTTGGGTTACGAGACTCCGCCCCTATCTAATAGGGCGGGTTGAGAGCTTAGTAGGGCGGGTTAGGTTAGGGTTTTATACTTATAACCTACCCCGAAAACCCGCCCTACCCTACCCCTAACCCGCCCCCCCCCGTTTGGCCCCGCCCCGTTCTACGTTAGGGACCCTAAGTAGTAAGCTTTCAAGTTTTTAGTTACTAGAATATAGAGCGCTATCTTCGTATAGTAATCTATAAGTACTAGTAATATATTATAGGCTCTTCCGGTAACCGTACTAGCAGGGATCCTACTTATAAAGTCTGTAGTTATCTCCTACTATAGCCCTTCTAACTAAGGTAGAGACTATTAGTCTCTAAAAGGTACGTACCTCTTAACTTTAGTTCTCTAGTAGACTTTATAAGTCTTAATATACTTATCTATATTATAAGATATATACGCCTAGAGGTACTTTCGTATAAGTAGATCGTAGGTTCAGATGACCCTAAAATAGCCTATAAAGGTATTATTTTAAACTATAGTATAGCCTTAATAGCTCCTATCTAACGGTAGCGTTATTTAGAATAAAGATCTTTCCTCTAAAGGTAATATATTCTAATACTAGTTAAGACTATTAGTAGGGGCCTATTAGCTTATTTAGTAAGTATATATAGACCTTTCGAACTATAGGGTCTTCGCGTTGAAGTTCCTAGAATCTTAATAGTATCTTAGATAGGTCTATATAGATATATTCTCCTTAGAGAATCTTACGTACGTAGATATATATAGTACTAGGCCTTATAGCTACTTCTTCTTAGCTATAGATAGGGTAGATCTAGTAAACCTAACTTATAGTAGTACTATTTATATTTTAATAACTACGAGACGTATACGCTCGAATCCGGTCGCGTATATCTAGCGACCGCGGTAGGCTTAGATAGGGTATAAATAAGTTATACCTTAACCCTCTAGCTCTACTAGGTAGTTAGGCTCTCTACTACTACTATCCTTAATATTAGCCTAAGCTTCTTTTAAAGAGTAGGGAGGAGACTACTCTTCTACTATAATAGGGCTTTATAATCTAGGCGTCTTAATAGCGTATCTACTAGATTCTTTGTATCTAGTCTATAGGTAATAATAAAATCATAGTCTACTTATAGTTTAGGCTAGTAAGCCTAGCGGCTATTTAGCTTTTTTAGCTTACTAAATCCTAGTAGGTTATTATAGTTAGTTAGGACCTTAATAGGGTATATACTCACTTCGAGGTAATAGCGCTAATAGTAATATAGGAAGATTACTATAATAGCTAGTAGTTTATACTCGTAGATTTTTATAATTTCTTTCGGTAGGGGTTAACTTCTTAACTAGAATATAATTAGGTACTATTATCTCGTATCTAAGAGTTAGGTAAGGATTATAGCGGCTACTATAGTAGAGGTATCTATCTTTATTCGGAGCTATCGGTTCGAGTTAAAGTATTATAATAACGCAGCGGCTATAAAGGCCTTAATAAGGGTACGAAACACTTATACGGCTTCTACTAGCTATTAGAATAGCCTATACTATTTACTATTTTTCGAGCTTTTAAAAAGCTCTATAAGGGGAGTAACTATACGCGAGTACTATATACTAAACCTATAATAGAAGTTATAGAATCCTAAGAAGACTAAGACCTCTATATAGGTCTTTAGTTCTAGCTTTTCTACTATAGTTACGACGCGCTAAAAATCTATCTAGACTCCGCTTATATTATTAATAAATCCTAGGAACTCGACCTCCTCTATAAAGAACTTATATTCATTTACATTACTATAGAGTATAAACTATTAGAGCCTCGTAAGTATATTACGTATATATTATACGTATTCTACCCTAGTTTTAGAGTAAACCATAATATTATTAAGGTATACTATATAGATACTATCTACTAACCTACTTAAGGCCTTATTAATATAAGCTTAAACGGTAGTAGGAGTATTAGTAAGTCTAAAAGGTATTACTTAATACTCGAAGTAGCCGTATTACGTATAAAACGCTATTTTTGTAAAGTAATTTAGAGAGAAGGAAGGAAATTACGTAGGATACGAAGTAATTATATAATCTATACCTAGTTATAGCCGGCTTAGAGCAAGCGAAGAGACGGTAGAGATTATCTTTAATATTAATCTATTCTTATACTTCTTTCTACTATATTTTTATAATTATAATCTCTCTCCTTAAAGAGGTCCGAGAATACTTTTAATCTTTATCTATTAGTAAGATATCGAACCGACTAGATAATATAGCCGCCCTATAAGGTAATACGACCCCTACCGGTACGACGGTAACCTATATAGAGGGTAGGGAGAAGTAGACCTACTTAAAATTATTAGGGAGAATCCTAATAAGTAGGCTAAACCTATTTCAATTAAGTAAGGTCTAGAGAACGTACGTAATAAGTATACTCGATTAGTTACTTTAGAAGAACTCCGGTAAACTAAAGAAACTAATATAGAGATAGTATAGCGTATCTATAATATAGTAGCTATTTCGACTCCTATAGTAGATTCGGTCTACTATCTTGTAATTCTTATTAGTAAGGCTCGCGAAGCTATAGTACCTACTATATACTATATATACGATAGCAACGATAATAGATATCTACTAGCGGAAATATAACTAGAAAAGTTAAAGGAGTACTATAGTAAGAGTATTTATAGTTACTAAGAGTAGTATATGGGGGATAAAGGTATAGGACTAGAATAGGAAGTAGAACAGGACATAGTATTAGAAAAGAGGGATAAGAGCTATATACGAAAGGTATAGAAAGAGATAAAATAACGAATAATAATAATATCGACTATATAAAGTAATTTAGAAAGAAGGTTGGATATCACGTAGTATAGGAGTAATTATAAAACCTATACCTATTTATAGCCGGCTTAGAGTAGACGAGGAGACGGTAGAAATAATCTTTAGTATTAATATATTCCTATACTTCTTTCTATCTCTTTTCTTATAATTATAATCTCTCTTCTAAAGAGGTCCGAGAATACTTTATCTATTAGCTAGATATCGAACCGACTAGATACTATAATCGCCCCGTAAGATAATACGAGCCCTACCGGCAACCTATATAGAGGGTAGGGTAAAGTAGACCTACCTGAATTTATAAGAGAGAATCCCGACGATAGCGACGAGTAGGCTAAACCTATTTTAATTTAGTAGTAGCTAGAGAACGTATATAATAAGAATACTCGATTAGTTACTCTAGAAGAGCTCTAGTAAATAAAAGAAGCTAATACGGAGATAGCGTAGCGTATCTATAATATAGTACCTATATTAATTCCTACGGTAGATTCGGTTAACTACCTTATTAGTAAGGCTTACGAAGCCGCGGTACCCCCTATATACCGCGTATATAATAGTAATAACGATAGACGTCTACTAGCGGAAATATAACTAGAAAAGTTAAAGGAATACTATAGTAAGAGTATTCGTAATTATAGAGAGTAGTTACGAAGCGTAGAGAATATATTCCGCCTAGCTCCTTAGAAGTTTAAGAGGGACTCTACTAAAATTATATAGTTAGTATACTTTCTCCGCTAAACCCCTACTACGACTTGGTAAAACCTTATAGCTATAGGAGTAGTAGATACCTTTATATAGAAGCTATTTAAGGAGATACTCCTAAACCTTATCGAAGACCTAGCGAATCGCTAGCTAGGAGCGGCCTAGCTTTATAAGGAAGTAAGATAATATTCCGGCTAATCGGCCTAAGAATTTAACTAATATTTGGTCTTACTAGAGAGCTAGTTAGATAAGGAGTACTCGCCGGAATAGCGTCGTACCTAACGACCTCCAAAATGTAGGTAAGATAAGCGTAGATAATATAGTATTAGATTACTATTAACTTAGGGTCCCCAACGGGGCGGGTTGGGGCGGGTTATAGGGTAGGGAACCCGCCCTATTAGCGGGTCGGGTTTTAACGGGTTGGGGCGGGGTCCTAGGGCGGGTTATAGTTTAGTAGAAAACCCGCCCCGTTCGCCCTAAACGGGTTTTCCACGTGATTTTTATAGGGCTATATATATCGATATATTAATATAAAATATTCCTATTAGGTAGATAATAACCTAGAGACTATAATAAGTATTTAAAAAATTAAAACATATATAATAGATCTATAGTTATTAAGGTTTCTAGAAAAAAACTCCGGGTTCCCCCCTTAAAAACCAGCCCCTAACTAATAGGGCGGGTTTAAGGCTTAGCGGGGCGGGTCGGGTTAGGGTTATAGCTTTATAACCCGCCCCTAAAACCCGCCCCGACCCGCCCCTAACCCGATCCCCCCCGTTTCGCCCCGCCCTATTAGGGACCCTAGGTATACTAACTCCTATAGGAAGCTCCCGACTCCTAAAATAAACGTAGGTATAGAGAATACGTAGCGTATACAATTAAGTATATAGGGCCCCTATTATTATTATTAGGGATACTAGCCCTATATAAGTAAGAAATCGTTTATAACCTAGCTACGTTAAGCTAGCGTTATAGGGGCGTATAGGAAGTACGTTCCTCTACTTCTATAATATCCCTAGTTAGTTAGGATATATATACTAAAGAAGTAAAAAGCAGCCCTTACTTATTCGTAGTATAGGTATTACTAGATTTAGAAGATAAAGAGGGCCTAGAGACTACCTAAACCTTAGTAGTACCTCTACCCTTAGTTAGAGAACCTAGTAGCGGTATTTAGCGAAGAGGGTACTATTAGTTTACCTAACGAGGGCGCTAAGTATACGATAGAGATAATAGCGTCTCTAACTTATAGCCTAATTTATCCTTTATTAGTAAAAGAACTAGAGGTACTACGTTACTATCTAGAGGAAGCTAAAGCGAACGGCTAGATCTAGAATAGCGTAAGTATAGTAGGTTCGCTAATACTATTTATTCCTAAACTAGATAGTAGCCTACGATTATACGTCGACTACCTAGGGTCCCTAACGGGGCGGGTTGGGGCGGGTAATAGGGTAGGGAACCCGCCCTGTTAGCGGGTCGGGTTTTAATATATTAGGGCGGGGTCCTAGGGCGGGTTATAGTTTAGAAGAAAACCCGCCCCGTTTACCCCAAACGGGTTTTCCACGTGATTTTTATAGGGTTATATATATAGATATATTAATATATTATATTCCTATTAGATAGAATATAATCTAGAGACTATAATAAGTATTTAAAAAATTAAAATATATCTAATAAATCTATATTTATTAAGGTTTCTAGAAGAAAACTCCGGGTTCCCCCCTTAAAAACCCGCCCCTAACTAACGGGTTAGGTTTAAGGCTTGGCGGGGCGGGTCGGGTTAAGGTTATAGCTTTATAACCCGCCCCTAAAACCCGCCCCGACCCGCCCCTAACCCGACCCCCCCTATTTCGCCCCGCCCCGTTAGGGACCCTACGACTACCGTAGTCTAAATATAGTAACTCTAAAGAATAGATATCTATAGACTATTACCTCTTATCTCCGAGATATTAGATAGACTATAAGGCTATAAATTCTTTACTAAGTTAGACTTAAAGAATACCTATTATCGAATTCTAACCCGTAAAGTAGATAAATAGAAGATAGCGTTTCGTACTCGATACGGTTATTATAAGTATCTTATTATACTATTTAGATTAGTAAACGCTCTAGCTACCTTCTAGGCCTATATTAATAAGACTCTAGAAGAATTATTTAATACTATATATATCGTATATCTTAATAATATTATAATATATTCCTAGATATTTATAGAGTATATAAGATACGTCTACGTCGTCCTTAAGAGACTCAGGTCTTTCGGTTTATACTATAACTAGAAGAAGTATAAGTTCTTCTATTAGTAGGTAGACTTTCCTAGTTTTATATAGGGTCCCCAACGGGGCGGGTTGGGGCGGGTTATAGGGTAGGGAACCCGCCCTGTTGGCGGGTCGGGTTTTAACGGGTTGGGGCGGGTTCCCGGGGCGGGTTATAGTTTAGAAGAAAACCCGCCCCGTTCGCCCCGTTCGGGTTTTCCACGTGATTTTTATAAGGTTATATATATAGATATATTAATATATTATATTCCTATTAGGTAGAGCATAACCTAGAGACTATAATAAGTATTTAAAAAATTAAAATATATATAATAGATCTATAGTTATTAAGGTTTCTAGAAAAAAACTCCGGGTTCCCCCCTTAAAAACCCGTCCCTAACTAACGGGGCGGGTTTAAAGCTTGGCGGGGCGGGTCGGGTTAGGGTTATAGCTTTATAACCCGCCCCTAAAACCCGCCCCGCCCCGCCCCTAACCCGACCCACCCCGTTTCGCCCCGCCCCGTTGGGGACCCTAGTTTTATAGTATCTACTATTAGTATAGCGATAGACCTATATAAGGTACGGACTATTACTAAATAGCCTAACCTAAAGACTTTTACGGAACTATAGTCGTTTCTAGGTTTTTATAACTTTTATCGCCTCTTTATTGATATATATTCGAAAGTAGTACTCCTACTAATATCCCTATTAAGAGGGAGTTAGAATAGGAAGAAGTCTAGGCTTTTTCTTTAGCTCTAGGAGGCTAAGTAAGCGTTTCGTACGCTTATCGGACGGTTTACTACCGCTTCTATACTTATATATTTTAATCCTCGCCTAATTCCTCGGAGGAGGATCCGGGTTAAGACTAATATATTAGTCTTTATAATTATAGCTATCCTTTCCCAGCTTAATAAAACGAGTAGATAGTAGTAACCTATTACTTACTAGTCGAGGAGGTTAGTTAATATAGAGCGTAATTATAAAACTTATAATAAAGAGTTACTCGCTATTATCGCGGCGTTTAAATACTAGCGTTACCACCTAAAGGGTAGTAAAAACCTAGTAGAGGTTCTAACCAATTACTAGAATCTTACTAGGTTTACTAAAGTAAAGTAGTTAAATAGTAGGTAAGCTAGATAGGCTATACTACTTTCTACTTAAAACTTTATTATTACGTATCGGGCTAGTAAGTTAAATCTAGCCGATATACCGTCGAGAAGATAGGATTACGATAACGGTATTAGAGCCGCGAATAAAATATTACTAAGTTTAGTAAAAAAGTTAGGCTTAAAGTCTACTAAGCTAGCTATTAGTATACTTCTATCTAGTAGAGTAAGTACTACGTAAATACGAGCCGCTAGAATAGATTTATAATTAGGGATATTGACGGAGGGTAACTAGATATCCGTATAATTAGCGGGTACCTATATACAAAGGAGGATAGACTAACCTAACCCGCTATTTACCCGCGCGGAAGTTATTCTAGCTAGTTTTATAGAGTAACCTTATAAGGATCGTATAATAACTATAAGGTTATTAGTAGTAGGAATCTAGTATAGAAGCGCTAGGGTAAGAGTACTTTACTAGAATATCTCCGATAGACTAGAGAATCGGAATTAGAAAATTAGTAAAGACTTAGTCTTCTTTAAGGGTAGAATATTTATCCTACCTAATTAGGCTATCCGAGATAAGCTACTAAGGCGCTATTATAACGACCCCCTTACGGATTACTTTAGAATATTATAGATAACCAAATTATTGAAACGAAAGTTTTATTAGCTAAATATATTAGGCGATATTACTAACTATATAAAGAGCTACGATATTTATTAGAAGATAAAGGTAAAGAGATACCTACCTTATAGCGAAATAGAGGCGCTTCTATCTCTAAAATCTCCGTAGAAGGAGATAGTATTAGACTTTATAAGCGGTATACCGCCGTTAATACGTAATAGAGTAGTATATAATTCTATCCTTATCGTTATAGATAGATTCTTAAAGATAGTATTATATTTTCCTATTAAGAAAATAATTACTACTATTTAGATAATAGATATACTTATCGAATAGGTTTTTACTAGGTTGAGTTTCCCGGATAGTATAGTTTCTAACCGTAACCCGAGATTTACTTCGGAATTACTAGGGTCCCTAACGGGGCGGGTTGGGGCGGGTTATAGGGTAGGGAACCCGCCCCGTTAGCGGGTCGGGTTTTAACGGGTTAGGGCGGGTTCCCGGGGCGGGTTATAGTTTAGAAGAAAACCCGCCCCGTTCGCCCCGTTCGGGTTTTCCACGTGATTTTTATAGGGTTATATATATAGATATATATATATATTATATTCTTAAAAGATACTCTATAACCTAGAGGTTATTATTAGCTATTAAAAAATTAAAATATATATAGTAGTTCTAAAGTTATTAAGGTTTCCGTAAAAAATCTCCAAATTCCCCCCTTAAAAACCCGCCCCTAACTAACGGGGCGGGTTTATATCTTAGTAGGGCGGGTCGGGTTAGGGTTATAGCTTTATAACCCGCCCCGAAAACCCGCCCTGACCCGCCCCTAACCCGACCCCCCCTGTTTTACCCCGCCCCGTTAGGGACCCTACTACTAGGGTCCCCAACGGGGCGGGTTAGGGCGGGTTATAGGGTAGGGAACCCGCCCTATTAGCGGGTTAGGTTTTAACGGGTTGGGGCGGGGTCCTAGGGCGGGTTATAGTTTAGAAGAAAACCCGCCCCGTTCGCCCCGTTCGGGTTTTCCACGTGATTTTTATTAGCTTATATATATAGATATATTAATATATTATATTCCTATTAGGTAGAGTATAGCCTAGAGACTATAATAAGTATTTAAAAAATTAAAATATATATAATAGATCTATAGTTATTAAGGTTTCTAGAAAAAAACTCCGGGTTCCCCCCTTAAAAACCCGCCCCTAACTAACGGGGCGGGTTTAAAGCTTGGCGGGGCGGGTCGGGTTAGAATTATAGCTTTATAACCCGCCGCTAAAACCCGCCCCGCCCCGCCCCTAACCCGACCTACCCCGTTTCGCCCCGCCCCGTTAGGGACCCTAATCCTTAGCTTCTAAACGTTTATTATACTACCTAAAGGTAGTAATAATAAACGCCGCTATAGCGCTAGTCCTTAATACTCTCCTAATCCGCCCGTTCTTCGTTATTCGGAAAAGACGGTAGTAGCCTAGGTTAACGAACTATACTATCGTTATATACTATACCTCGTTCCTAGTACCGGTTGTATAGAGTCTTACTTATTCTATAATAAGAAGGGTAATTCTTAGTATAATCCTTATCGCGACTTAGGTAAGTATTACGAACCGGTTTATATCTATCTCCTTTCTACTATTATATTACTAGCTAATTTCCTAGCTTCCCTTCTCTATCCATACTAAATTCGAGGCCGTACGAGATAAGCTAAATATAATATTTAGGGATACGAATAACTATAACTATATACTTAAACCTCGTAAGTATAATAATAACCTCGTTGTCGAAATACGTAGCGTTATAGGTCGCGAGGCTTACTTTACCAGTCTTAAGGCTCCGAAGGATACCTTAGATATTAGTAATATAGGTAAGATAAGCGTGGATAATATAGTATTAGGTTACTATTAACTTCTACCGCTTAGCTACTATATAAAGGTAAGGTAATAGAATCTTTAGGTATTTCGTAAAGAGATAGATAAGGTAGGTCGTAAAGAGATAGACAAGGTAATTAGGGGGTAAGAGAGAGAGAGTCTAGAGTTAAAGTAAGTAATAAGAATTAAATTATATTATTATATTCTCTTAGTTATTATTCTATTCCTATATACGCGTCGTTCTATAGTATCGTAGTATATTATTATCTTATATTTTTTGCTCCCTATTCTACTTCCTATTCCGGTTATATACCTTTATCCCCCTTATATCCCCTCCCTAGGTAGACAATACGTCGACCCTTAACGTATTCTAAGATATACGCTAAACTATACGAGACTAACCAACAAATCTAAATACCAAGAAGAATCTTAAAGGAGTTATAGAACTTCTCGTATACTAAGATACTAAGAAGGAACTTAAAATTAAGAAAGGACTCGAAAGGGTTATAAGACCTTAACGCGTATACTAAAGTATCTAATTATACTATAAAATCCTAAATATTTCTAAAAACCAAGAAAAAACTCAAAAGAGTTTATAAACCAAGAAAGAATTTAAAATACTCCTAAAATAATTGAATATATCAAAAGATTCTATATATTTCTAATGTAGCCCTGTACGTCGCGCGTTTTAACGCTTAGTATAGGAAGCGGCTCCTTAGGAGGTATACTAGATAGTAATAGTAATTATTAGGTTGTTACTCTAATAGCCTAATCTATTACGATTATATTTAAGTGAAAGTCGGTTAGATAGGAGGACTTTTCGAGGTAATTAGTTGAAATTTTCTTTATAGTTTCTAGTTATAGTAGTATTATACGTAATATTATTCGTATTATTTAATTCTAGTTTATTCGTTTATTTTCCTTAATATAGCTCGACTTCAATACGGATTTCTAACTTAAAAGACTTCTCCCTCCCCTACTAAAGAATTCTACGTCGTCCTATAACGTTCGCCTTTCTACTTTCTATACTCTTTACTGGATTCAACGTAGATAAAGGCTAATATATAAACGGTTCCTATATAAAATAATTTCGAATAAGGTACGGTAGCTTAAATAAAATAAAGTAAACTTCCTAACTCCCTATATAAAAGGTAACTCTCCTAACCTTTCCGAATACATATATATATATATATAAAACTAATAAAAAGGAAAAGTAATAAACGTCTACCGTAAATCTAGCCCTCCGGGAATCGAACCGTTATAACGTATATACTAGGGTATAGTCCCTTAAACAGCTGAAGTTAAGTTTTAAGAAAGTAATACCTAACTAAGTCCGTGTAAGCGTAAAGCTAGACTAGTATAATAGTAGAGGATACTATTAATTTAACTAAGGATAATCGAGAGGCGAATAGGTAAGGGTTATAAAGGGCCGAAATAGCGAAAGTCTAAGTAGTAAAAGACTAAGTAGTAAAAGACTAAGAGAATACGACTACTTTAACCTATAGGATTATCCTCCTAAGGACTATATAGATCTATTCTAATCTTAAAATATAAGAGTAGGGAGGCTTAGATAAAGGATAGGACGTAAACCGTTAGCGCTACTAAGAGGGCTATCGAAGGGTAAGAAGCTATTAAAGGAGCTAGAGTAGGAGGAACGGTAAATATATTCTCTTAAGTATAAACCTATCTAAAGTAACAGCCGAGCGTAATACTTTAGAGACGAAGATAGTAAGGTAAGAAACGGTAAAGGTATTCTCTTAAGTATAAACTCTAGGTTTCGTAGATATAAGCTTAGGGGCTAAGTAGGATTAGGGTCCCTAACGGGGCGGGTTGGGGCGGGTTATAGGGTAGGGAACCCGCCCTATTAGCGGGTCGGGTTTTAACGGGTTGGGGCGGGGTCCCGGGGCGGGTTTTAGTTTAGAAGAAAACCCGCCCCGTTCGCCCCGTTCGGGTTTTCCACGTGATTTTTATAGGGTTATATATATAGATATATTAATATATTATATTCCTACTAGGTAGAGTATAACCTAGAGATTATAATAAGTATTTAAAAAATTAAAATATATATAATAGATCTATAGTTATTAGGGTTTCTAAAAAAAAACTCCGGGTTCCCCCCTTTAAAACCCGCCCCTAACTAACGGGGCGGGTTTAAGGCTTAGCGGGGCGGGTCGGGTTAGGGTTATAGCCTTATAACCCGCCCCTAAAACCCGCCCCGCCCCGCCCCTAACCCGACCCCCCCCGTTTCGCCCCGCCCCGTTAGGGACCCTAAGTAGGATTAATAAGTTAACGTAATCTTATCGAAGCCTAAACCGAAGATTATTAAGGAACCTAAGGAGGACCGTATAGGAGGACTCTCTAGAGGTTTAAATACTTCTAGAGGACGAGTAGGACCAAACTAATATTAGACTTAACCAAGGATATAGACCTTAGTAGATACGTACTATACTTAAGGTTTACTAGATTATAAGCTACTTATTAGATAGGTAACCGCTCCGTAGAGATAGACGTATTTAATAGCCGTAGTAGGGGGGGGGGTTCGGTCGTAGTAATATCCTAATATATAGAAGAGAATCGAAAGCGCGTAAAGTAGAAGAGAATTGAAGAAGTACTAAGTAGAGAAGGATCGAAAAGGATCGAAAGCGTATATAGTAGAAGAGGATCGAAGAGGCGTATAGGACCCTTAGAACCGCGTACTAAGTTCCTTTATACTAAGATATAAATAAGAGATTCGATTAAGGTATAGTATATTAGCTTATTAGCTTAATATATTATATATATTTTCTAATCGTTTCCTTTTCTATATTATAAGTATCTATAAGCCGTTTACGAATCGAATACTTCTCCGTAGTTCCTAGTAATCCTAGTATTAACTAGGATCGAATCCTTCTAGTCGAGGAATAATTACTTATAGTCTAGATCGACGAACTAATATATCTAGGTCCTCGTCGCTAGATTACTTTTCCTATTCCTATTCTATATCCTTATCTAAGTAAGTATTATCTAAATCCTAGTTATATTCTTATTCTATTCTATACTCCTAATAGGTATTAAGGAGGTTATTACCTATAGGCCCGTCCCTTTAGTAGAAGATCCTAATCCTATTTCCTCGGATCGATTTTGTTAGGGGCTAGTGCCCTAGTAGCTAAAAGGAAGGAAGAATAGACTACGAAAGGAGTAGAACCGGAGACCGTACGTTAGAGTACGGTCTCCTCGTTAGAGTATAAGGAGAGAGCTCCTCCCCCTCTCTAGCTCGTTAGTTAACTTAGTTCTATATACTACCTTACCTTTTAGTATATACTAGGGTCTCCCGTAATATTAAGTTAACTCTTCTTATTTTTCTCTCGACGCGCTCTAGAAGCTATAGAGACTACGATAGACCCTACGGAGGGCGATAGTAGCGATATTACGCCGTATAACTATAGTACTATTATCTAGTAATTAATAGTATAGTAGTAGGCTTAGGCTACCCGCTTAGCGGAGTAGGAGGCCTAGCTATAGAGGGCGTAGGCCGGTCTACTTAAGGCGGATAAAGCCTACGTAGAGCTAAAGGGTAACGACGTATCTATCTAGAGCCTAGTCTCGGCTATCTAGGACCGCGGCCTAGGCGGACCGGACTCCGCTACGGATAACCTAGTCTATAGACCTCGAGAATAGTAGCTACTATAATAGGATAGGTCTACGGCTACTTTTAGAGATTTTTTTCTCCGGATCTAGAGCTTCTATAGGACGAGGGCCGTATAGAAGCCGGTACTCCCCGCCCCTTTTTACTAGGACACTATTAACGACTACTTGACCTACGAGAAAAGGGCTCGGATAAGGGATTTTTAGGTAGCTAGCGGCCCTAACGGTAAACGGAACCCTAAGGACTTTCTCTTAGAGATTAACTATATTTTTACGGACTCTATAGAAAAGACGACGGCCCTAGAAAAGCTAGTAAGCCTAAAATATAATAATAGCTAGCTATAGTAGGATTACTAGCTAATCTTTTACGAACTCCTACTAGTATCTAATAGCTCCTAGTAGAGCGACGAGGTTAAGATATAGTAGCTATAGAAGACCCTCTATAACTAGGATAATATACTTCTAGTAACTATATAGAGGGAGATAGGGTATACCCAATTTACCGCGGAGATTAGACGTATTATATAGAACTACGAATATACTAGCTAGTTCGCTACGCGATTCTCGACCTAGCGGTCTAAGTAGAAGTAGTTAGACGGCGGTCCCTATACCGCGGCGGCTATAAGCCTAGCCTTATACGGTAGTACCGTAGACGGCGATACTATTATAACCCTAGTACGGGTCGTAGACCGAGCTAAGGCGGCCGCGCCCCGCCCCCCTACGTAAGGGGGGAGTAGCGCTATACTAAAGGCGAAATAGGTATCTAAGGCGGAGCTAGACGGCCGTAAGGAGAAAGGTCTCTACTTTTAGTACGGAGGGAGTAGGTACTATATAAGCGACTACGTATACCGCCCCGCTAAGCGACCCTCCTAAAAGGGGGTAGGGATAAATACCTTAACGGTCCTAGCTATAACGGATACTACCCCGGTCCTAGAGGTTACCAAGTCTAACCCGCCGGGAAAAGGATAGCTCCCCTCTAAAGATAGAGGACGGGAGTAGGTCGAGTACTAATAGAGGACTAGAACGCTTACCGGGTAAATATAGACGGAAATAATATACTTATAGACGTAGTAATTAATAGTATTTCCTACGTATCTACCCTAATAGACGAAGGCTATTAGTACTACGTTATAATAGAGGGAGACCTAGCTAAACGGCTTAGACTCCCTAAGGTAGGAAAAACGACGAGATAGATCCGGGGCGCTATAGGCGATATAACCGGGTCTAGTATTTAGGGGGTAGTCGCCCTAAAACTTAAGATAGCCGGCTTCGAGTAGGTAGTCTACGTATACTACGTCCCTAAACTAGCCTTTCCGGTTATTTTAGGGAACCCCTAGAAGGCGTATAACCGTATCCGGATAGCGCCTAACGAAGGCCGGTTATACTACGGGCGGGTAGTAAGGTAGGTAGCGGAATCCGCCCCTAAAGCGGTAGGAGACGGCGACTCTTATATAGTAGCCTATCGATCGGAGAGCTTAGGCGAGGACGCTACGCTAACGCTAATAGAATAGGTATAGCCGGAGACTAATAACTTCGTAGTTACGCTAGCGACCTTCTATATTAAGAAGGTAGAAGACGGTTATTCGGTAATAGTCGCTACTATAGTAATAGAGGACTTCGAGAAGGCTATAACGGAGAAAAGACCTAATACGGAGGCGGAACTCTTCGCGCAACTCCCCCTAGAGGTTTACGATATAATCCCGCTATTTTTAAACCTAGAGGCGGAGAAACTCGCCCCCTACTAGCTAGGGGTAGAGTATAGAATCGAACTATATACGAAGTCTAACGGGATAATAGAGTCCTTACTATAGGGGCCGCTCTACGGTATATCTAAGGAGGAGCTCCTAGTCCTACGGAAAACGTTAAACGAGCTACTAGCTAAGGGGTTTATTCGGCTATCGAGCTTAGACGGCGGGGTACTAGTACTTTTTATCCTAAAACCCGTAGGGGGCCTAAGGTTCTACTATAACTATAGAGTACTTAATATAGTAACTAAGGAGGATAGATACCTACTCCTACTTATTTCGGAGACCCTCTAGAACCTCGTAGGCTATACCTACTTATTAAAGGTAGACGTAGTAAGCGCGTTTTAGAAGCTTAGAATAGCCTAGGGTTACGAGTATAAGATAGTATTCTAGACTAGGTACGGGCTATTCGAGTAGCTTATAACTCCGTTCGGTTTAGCCGGGGTACCGTCTAGTTTTTAATAGTATATTAATATAGTACTTCGGAAGTTCCTCGACGAATACGCCTCGGCGTATATAGACGATATACTAATCTATACCTAAGGTAGCCGTAAAGACTGTTTCGAGAAGGTACGTACCGTTCTCCCGGCGCTTTAGGACGCTAGCCTATACCTAGACCCCGCGAAGAGCGAGTTCGCGAGGAAGAGTATTAAGTATCTAGGTTTTATTATTTACGCTAACGGAGGGGGCCTTTAGGCCGATCCGGAAAAGGTTTAAACCGTCTAAGATTAGGTAGTCCTACGTAACTAGAGGGAGGTCTATAGGTTCCTAGGATTTATAAATTATTACCGAATATTTATTAAGGGCTACTCTACGCGTACCGCCCCGTTTACGTCGCTAACCGGGGTAAAGGCTACGTTCTCCTAGGACGAAACGGCCTAGGCGTCTTTCGATAATTTAAAGGAGTATTTTATAAGCGCTCTAGTACTACGATAGTAGGATCCCGCGCTTTCGATATTTCTAGAGGCCGATAGTAGCGGCTTCGCGCTAGGCGGGGTTCTAAGCTAGGAGACTAGCGGGGTTCGCTACCTAGTCGCCTTCTATTCGGAAAAACTAAATAAGGCCAAAATTAACTACGATATCTATAATAAAGAGTTATTAGCCGTAGTCCGGTACCTATAATACTAGGATACGGAGCTTCGTAGCTATAGTCTATTTATAATTATAATAGATTATAGGAATCTAGAGTACTTTATAAAAAAGTAGAGACTATCCGAGCGGTAGATACGGTTCGCGGAGACCCTAATAAGATATAGGTTCTCTATAGTATATCGCCCGGGGTTAGAGGTAATAGTACCTAACGCGCTATCTAGACGAGATTAGGATAACCTAGATTACTACGATTATACTTCGAGGGTCTAATAGCTAATCCTGGAGGCTAGCCTAACTAAGTATACGCTAGCCGCCCCTATAGCGACGGAATATAGGGTTTTCGGGATAGGTCGAGGCCCGTTCTAGGAGGACGCCCTAAACGAGCTCTAGGATAGGGTAGTTACTAAGGATATATACTATTAATAGGTATCTAGGCGGTATAGTCCGGCGAGCGAGCTATTCCTACCGGGGCCTATATTAAGATTTAAATCGCGGACTATAAGATTAATACCTAAGGCCTATTACGATGTCGAGGTAAGCTTTAGGTACCTAGCGCCCCGTTTATAACGGATGTAGAGCGGAAGGAGTCGGACGACGATATAAGGGGTCTAGATAATTTAAGGACTAAGCTAATTTAAAAGAACTACGACTCCGCGGTAACTAGTTACCTAGGTAAGGAGAATACGCTCTCCGTTATAGGCCGAGACTTCTACTAGCTACTAATAGCCTCGTATATACGGAGGTTTATACGGAACTATAATAGCTATAGCCGTAATAAAGTTTAGCGTAGTACTAAATAGGGTCCCTAACGGGGCGGGTTGGAGCGGGTTTTAGGGTAGGGAACCCGCCCCGTTAGCGGGTCGGGTTCTAACGGGTTGGGGCGGGGTCCCGGGGCGGGTTATAAATTAAAGGAGAACCCGCCCCGTTCGCCCCGTTTGGGTTTTCCACGTGATTTTTATAGAGTTATATATATAGATATATATATTTTTTATATTCTTAAACGATACTCTATAAGCTAGAGATTATTATAGGCTATTAAAAAATTAAAATATATATAGTAGTTCTAAAGTTATTAAGGTTTCCGTAAAAGATCTCCGGGTTCCCCCCTTAAAAACCCGCCCCTAACTAACGGGGCGGGTTTATAGCTTGGTAGGGCAGGTCGGGTTAGGGTTATAGCTTTATAACCCGCCCCGAAAACCCGCCCCAACCTACTCCTAACCCGACCCCCCCCGTTTCACCCCGCCCCGTTAGGGACCCTAGTACTAAATACGGTCTCCTATAGTTACTCCCGGTCCCCGATAGTTTCGTAGTAGTAATAGGAGGAGTCCTATAATAGGTGGCGGGTCCCCGCCCGAAGGTTCTAGGTCGGCGATAAAGTATAGTTGGACCTAAGGAACTATAGTAGCGAGAGTAGGGTCCCTAACGGGGCGGGGCGAAACAGGGGGGGGTCGGGTTAGGGGTAGGTTAGGGCGGGTTTTCGGGGCGGGTTATAAAGCTATAACCCTAACCCGACCCGCCCCGCCAAGATATAAACCCGCCCTACTAGTTAGGGGCGGGTTTTTAAGGGGGGAACCCGGAGATTTTTTACGGAAAGCTTAATAACTTTAGAACTACTATATATATTTTAATTTTTTAATAGCTAATAATAATCTCTAGGTTATAGAATATCTTTTAAGAGTATAAAATACATATATATCTATATATATAACCCTATAAAAATCACGTAGAAAACCCGAACGGGGCGAACGGGGCGGGTTTTCTTCTAAACTATAACCCGCCCCGGGAACCCGCCCCAACCCGCCCCGTTAGGGACCCTAAGCGAGAGGCTAAAGAAAAAGCTAGACGCGCGATACGCTAAATATACGGTAGCCGAAGTTATTAGCCCGATATCCGTATAGCTTAAAGGTATCCCTAGCGGGATATATAATATATTTCACCCCGACCTTTTACGGTAGTATCTAGACGACCTACTACCCGGATAGGTTATCGACGACTCCTAACTAGGCCCTATACTACTAGAGTCGTACGAGGAGTTCGAAGTAGAAAAGATCCTATACGCTAGGAAGGCTAGGCGGGGATAAGGGCGCGAGGCCCTAGTAAAATAGTACGGTTACTACGATATAACGTAGGAACCGCTAGAAGCCGTAGAGGATACTATAGCTATAGACGAGTTCGAACTAGTTTACGGACCTATATAAGAAAACGATAGCCCCCTATAGGAATTTAGCGGGGGGCGGCTAAGAAGGAGCGGGCGGACGAGGATACTACGGTAAATTATTTTCTAATATTTACTTAGAGTTAAGATAAGGGTTTAATTTTAGAATTTTTATTTTTATTTTTATTTATTTTAGGGTTTATCCGGTCCCCTCCGGTTTTAGTACGGGCGGCGATAGCTGGACGCTACTCCCCGTACCTATAAAAAAAAAAGGAAGAAAAAGCGTAAAGGAAACTTCCCCCCCCCCTATCTCTCCTCCCTTAAGTATAGTTAGACCGCCGGGGTCCCTATACCTAGGCGCCGGGTACTAGGCCGGCTATAATAAAGTTTATTAGCGCCGCCTCGTAGGTAGTAGTAGTAGTAGCGGCGACCGTACTATTTTATAAGGTTAGTATCGGTATTAGAGAGGAGGGCCCGAACAACTTATAGCGGGATAAGGGCCTAGTCTACTAGAGACCTAAGAGCCTTATAGGCCTTAATAGCGGCGACTAGGCTAGATAGGGCGGACTCGCTATAGACGGTTAGTATATATTAACGAACGGGATACGGGATATACCTCTAGTCTTAACCCGACTAGGTCTAGGTAGTATAAGCTAAGCCGGTAAGCTAGGGCCTAATCGGTTAGTAGAAGAAATAAGATAGACCGTAGTACGTATATTAGGGTATACTAAGCCCGGTACTAGGTATAATACGCGTAGGCGAGCGAAGGCTAGTAGCGCTTACTATTATCCTATAGGTAGTTAGCCGGAGTCCGAGTAGGCTTTACTAGTTACTACTTACGGGCGGAGGCTTCTAGTAGCGGTAGTCCCGACCGTTAGACGCGTATATAGTATAATATATAGGCCGCCGGACCTAGGAGCGAGAGTTAGTATATAGTTACTACGAAAGACTAGTAGATATACGGTCCTAACTAGCTACTCCGCTATAGTAGTAGGAGAGGTAAGGGCGGCGTAGGCGGCGTTCTTTTACTAGCGGTAGGTAGCGGTATTCTAGCGGGCGGCTTCCCGGCGGGCGGCGATAGTACGGACGGGCGAGGAGGACGAAGAGGAGTAGCTAGAGATAGAAGTACGAGTAGGGGAAGTAGCGGTAGAGGTATAATAGGACTCTAGTAGTAATAGGGCGGGAATCGTATTAGCGAGGAGGGTAGTAGTAGTAGTAAAGAGACTAGCGTTAGTAGACGACGGTAGGAGTATCTAGGTATACTAGGGGTCTCCGAGTTAGGCGTACTGATAGTAGTAGCGGTAGGGTCCTAGGAGTCTAGGATAGGCGGCTAGGTACTCTAGGCGGGCGGCTAAGAGTTCTTAGGCGGGCGGCTAAGGGTCTTAGGCGGGCGGCTAGGTATCCTAGGCGGCGGTAGGACCCGACTCCGAAGAACCGGACGGTAGCGGCTTAGACTTAAGTAGTAGACTATTAGGAACGTTAGGGGCTTTAGCGCTACCAAAGAGAGAGCGGATACTAGAAATAGTAGTAGTAGTAGCGGTAGTACGATAAGCTAAATACGGTTAGTTTAAAATAGTAGCCGCTATCTTAGTACTAGGTAGGAGATACTTACTATATATATATATATATATATTATAGGTAAGGTAAGCGTAGATAATATAGTATTAGATTACTATTAACTTCTACCGCTTAGCTACTATATAAAGGTAAGGTAATAGGATCTTTAAGTATTTCGTAAAGAGATAGATAGGGTAGTATATAAAGAGATAGATAAGGTAGTTAGGAGTAAAGAAGAGAGAGTCTAGAGTTAATATAAGTAATAAGAATTAGATCGTATTATTATATTATCTTAGTTCCTATATACGTACCGTTGATCTAGTTCCTATATTATTAATTATTAGGGTTCTATAAATTATAGTATTACGGTAGTATATTATATTATTTCTTATATATTAGCCGTATCTTATATCCTTTTCCTATTCTACTTCCTATTCTAGTTATATACCTTTATCCCCCTTATATCCCCTCCCTAGGTAGATAATACGTCGACCCTTAACGTATTCTAAGATATATACTAAAACTATATAAGACTAACCAACAAACCTAAATACTAAGAAGAATCTTAAAGGGGTATAGAACTTCTCGTATCCTAAGATACTAAGAAAGAACTTAAAAGTAAGAAAAGACTCGAAAGAGTAATAAAACCTTAACGCGTATACTAAAGTATCTAAATATACTATAAAACCCTAAATATTTCTAAAACCAAGGAAGAATTCAAAGCTCTCCTAAAATAATTAAATATATTAAAAGATCCTATATATTTCCAAAGTAGCCCTATACGTCGCGCGTATTAACGCTTGGTATAGGAAGCGGCTCCTCGGGAGGTATACTAGATAGTAATAGTAATTATTAAGTTGTTACTCTAATAACCTAATCTATTATAGTTATATTCAAGTAAAGTCGGTTAGATAGGTATACTTTTCGAGGTAAATAGTTGAAATTTTTCTTATAGTTTCCGGTTATAGTAGTATTATACGTAGTATTATTCGTATTTTTCAATTCTAGTTTATTCGTTCTTTTCCTTAATATAGCTCGACTTTAATACGGATTCCCGACTTAAAAGACTTCTCCCTCCCCTACTAAAAAATTCTACGTCGTCCTATAACGTTCGCCTTCCTACTTCCTATACTCTTTACTAAGTTCAACGTAAACAAAGGCTAATATATAAATAGTTCCTATATGAAACAATTTAGAATAAGGTACGGTAGCTTAAATAAAATAAAGTAAACTTCCTAACTCTATATATAAAAGGTAACTCTCCTAACCTTTCCGGACACATATATATATATATATAAAAAACTAATAAAAAGGAAAAGTAATAAACGTCTACTCCGAAGCTAGCTATCCGAGAATCGAACCGTTATAATAAATATACTAGGGTATAGTCCCTTTAATAGCTAAAGTTGAGTTTTACAAGAGTAATACCTAACTAAGTCTATTTAAGCGTAAAGCTAGACTAGTATAATAGTAGAGGATACTATTAATTTAACTAAGGATAAACGGGAGGCGAATAGGCGAAGGTTACGAAAGGCCGATATAGCGAAAGTCTAAGTAGTAAAAGACTAAGAGAATACGGCTACTAACTTATAGGATTATCCTCCTAAGGACTATATAGATCTATTCTAATCTTGAAATATAAGAGTAGGGAGGCTTAGATAGAGGATAGGACGTAAACCGTAAGCGCCACCGGGAGGGCTACCGAAGAGTAAGAAGCTATTAAAGAGGCTAGAGTAGGAGGGACGGTAAATGTATTCTCTTAAGTATAAACTCTAGGTTTCGTAGATATAAGCTTAAGGACCGATTAGGATTAATAAGTAAGAGGGTCTAAATAAAAGGATCGATAATTATATTCCCGTAGTTATAAATCCTAGGTTTCGCAGATATAAGCTTAAGGACTAAGTAGGATTAATAAGTTAATATAATCTTATCGAAGCTTAAACCGGAGATTATCGAAGAACCTAAGGTAGACTATACGGGAGGACCTCGAGGGGTATAAATATTTCCTAGAGAACTAGTAGGACCAAACTAATATTAGACTTAACTAAGGACCTAGACTTTAATAGATACCTATATACTTAAGGTTTCCTAGATTATAAGCTACTTATTAGATAGGTATCTACTTAGTAGAGATAGACGTATTTAGTAGCCGTAGAGGATATCAGGCCGTAGTTATTCCTAATATATAGAAGAGAATCGAAAGCGCGTAAAGTAGAAGAGAATCGAATAAGTATAAGTTCCTTTATACTAATATATAAATAAGGGATTCGATTAAGGTATAGTATATTAGCTTATTAGCTTAATATATTTTATACTTTTCTAATCGTTTCCTTTTCTATATTATAAGTATTTATAAGCCGTTTACGAATCGAATACTTCTCCGTAGTTCCTAGTAATCCTAGTATTAGCTAGGGTCGAATCCTTCTAGTCTAGGAATAATTACTTATAGTCTAGATCGGCGAACTAATATATCTAGATCCTCGTTACCGGGTTACTTTTCCTATTCCTATTCTATATCCTTATCTAATTAAGTATTATCTTAATTAGGGTCCCTAACGGGGCGGGTTGGGGCGGGTTATAGGGTAGGGAACCCGCCACGTTAGCGGGTTGGGTTTAAACGGGTTAGGGCAGGGTCCCGGGGCGGGTTATAGTTTAGAAGAAAACCCGCCCTATTCGCCCCATTCGGGTTTTCCACGTGATTTTTATAGTTTATATATATAGATATATTAATATATTATACTGCTATTAGGTAGAGTATAATCTAGAGACTATAATAAGTATTTAAAAAATTAAAATATATCTAATAGATCTATAGTTATTAAGGTTTCTAGAAAAAAACTCCGGGTTCCCCCCTTAAAAACCCGCCCCTAACTAACGGGGCGGGTTTAAAGCTTGGCGGGGCGGGTCGGGTTAGGGTTATAGCTTTATAACCCGCACCTAAAACCCGCCCCGCCCCGCCCCTAACCCGACCTACCCCGTTTCGCCCCGCCCCGTTAGGGACCCTAGTCTTAATCCTAGTCTTATTCTTATTCTATCCTATACTCTTAACTAGTATTAAGGAGGTTATTACCTATAGGCCTATCCCGCTAGTAGAAGATCCTAATCCTATTTCCTCGAATCGTCTTATATACTAAAACTCTATTTAGTTCCTTAAGTACGTAGCTACTAATAGGTAATCCGGTTCTCCTATCCTTATATACTTCCGCGATACGGTATAGACCGACCTATATAAAATCTAATTAAGATCCGAAATCCTTAATAATCTTCGTATTATATAAGAGGATAAGTTATCCTACGTCTAGGTTTTTAGTACGTATCCTAGTTTAATATTACAATTCCTAGTACTCGTTTACTTCCTATCTTATACGTTCCTACCTTACGATAGCTTCCTAGAGGTCTTCCCCTCTCTAATCTAGTTACTTAGCTCGTAGAAAAAGAAGGTATTCTATTATCCTAACTATAGACTAAGGAAGGTTTTACTATATAACTATTTTTAGTTCGATCGGAAGGACGTATTCTTTACTAAGTATTATCCTAACTAGAGTTATACCGGTTGTTCTATTAACTATTATTCGTTCGGCCTAAAGTATTACTAGTAATAAATCTTTCTAAGGTTTCTAGTTCCCGTTCGTTACTCGTCGGAAGGCTTCCTATATTATTAAGTAAGACCGTTCGATTCCTCCTTAACCTTAACTATTATATAGTAAAATCTTAATCTTTCTAACGTCGTATAGTTTTAGAAGCGTATCCGTATATAGCTTATTCTTAGGACCTCTATTAACTCTAATTTCCGATATAATACCCTATCGATAGATTAGTTCCTTAAAGATAAAATCCGCGATATTCTTAGACGTAGGTACTAAACGGAGTACTTTTACCTTAGGCTAACCGCTTTATTCCTCTCTTGCCTAAATAAGATAGCTATAACTACCTTATAGGGTAATTATCGTATAATTAATAGACTATCTTACGCTAAGAATCTTGCTCCAAATAATAGTCGTATTTAGAGGTTCTACTACGTACGCTCGATCGCTTATTTAATATTAAGAATATTCCTTAATCTATTTACTAACGTCGTTGTAGTACCCGTCCTAGTAATATCGATTCCGAATAAGTACTATAGTAGTTTCGCGTCCTTTATAGCCGTATTTATTATAGAGGGTAACGATAATTTCCTTTCGTTAGTCCTAGTTATTAATTACGCGACGGTAGGCTTATCCTCGTTTACCTCGCTTAAATAGTTGTCGTCTAGCTATAAGGTAGCCTATTATCTTTCTTTTTATAGCCGTTATCTATTTACCTTTAAGATAGTCCGTAACTTTTAATATTATAAGCTAGTTAGTAATCGCTCGTTATTCCGCGGTATATTCGCTATCTAATCCTTCCTAAGGTTCCGATAAACCGAATTCTCCGTATTCCTCGTTCTAATCTATAGAACTTTCGCTACTAGTATTATCGTTATTTTCTAGACTAGATACGGTTATCGGGTAGAGCTAGATCGTATACCGTAGGTTACGCTTATAGACGTAGATACTAGAATAGTAAAGGGCTCTAAGTCGTCGATCGATAAAATCCTCGATATTAAAGTTAGAAACGGTAGGGACGTCCTTTTTAGGTATATTACTAAATTAGCGGGAGAGTCTATTAGCTACTATATTCTTTTTCCCGGGAACGTATTAGATATTAAAATCCTATATCTAAATCTATACGAGCTATCGTATAACTAGAGATCCTACTATATCCGAAGATACTCTATTAAGTAAATAGATTAAAGTCCGGGCGTCCGTTTTAACTACGAAATACGTTCCCTAAAGATAAAGGTAGAATTTCTTAAGAGCGTATAAAAGGGCGCGGTATTCTAGTTTAACTATATCGTATTTACTTTCTAATAGCGACTAGATCCTACTTTTATATTAGTATAGGTATCTCTTACCTAGTTCGTCTATTTATTATAGGACCGCTCCCTATCCTTCTCCTAAAGTATCTACCGTAAGAATAATCTCGCCTAAATCTAGTTCGTATATAACTAGTCGTAGTACGGGTATAGTCGTAAGCGCTTCCTAAAGAGTTTTTATTACCTTATCTTATTCTTTTCCCTAATAGAATTCTAAGTCCTTCTTGAATAATATAAAGATAGGTTTCGAAACGGTAGTAAAATCCTATATCTAGATTCGATAATAGATATAGACTCCGATAAAAGCTCTTATAGACTTAATAGACCTAGGAGTTAACTAGTTTAAAATAGTAGCTACTTTAGAAGCGTTTAGGTATCGTCCTTCTTAATCGTAATAGTATCTAACTATATTTACGCCCTCTTTATAAATATCGAACTTTTCTCCTAATATCGTTACTCCTACGCGTTTAATATCCGTAAGAACTATATCTAGCCTAACTACGTATTCTAAGACCCCTCGACGTACTCCCTTAAGCTCGGATTCCTTATCGTTATAATACTTTTTTAGGGTTCCGGTAATTATATCGTCTACGTAAACATCGCTATATTTAAACTAGTCGGAAATAATTATCTTAGATATATGGTAAAATTAGGCTACTAAGTTCGTTACTCCTTAAGGTAGGGTAGTTATTCGTAAAAGACCAAACGGGTATATAAATAAGGTAATATCGCGACTTTCTTTAGTAAGTTCTAATTGGTCGTACCTAGAGAAAAGGTTAGTAAGCGATATCTATACGTATCTAGTAAACGAGTTAGAAAATTCATCGGCCGTTAGTAGTATATTCGCGTCTCTAATAGTAACTACGTTGATATTCGTAGCGCTATTAATTAGCCGATACTTACCGTTTTTCTTTAAGACTAAAAACTATAGATTACGATATAAGGTATAACTAGGTTCGAGTCTTCCCGTCTTAATTCTTTCGTAAAATATCTAACGAATCTCGCTTAATAGAGCCTTAGGGATATTAAAGGGTTTCGCTTACTAAGGTTCGTAGTCTACTACTCGGATAACTTATACTAGTACTACTTCTTTCCTAATTTTACCGTATTCTTCGAAGCTCTATACGAGGGTAGGTTCTCGTCGTATAAGTATTTCCTTAACTAGTAATCGTTCGTTTGGGCTAAGGGACTAGTTAATACGTATATTATTAAACCGGAGTTCTATAAGCCGAGTCTAATAAGGGAAACGGGCGTAGCGTTTCTCGAGGAATCTATTAAGGTAATAGTAAGGTTCCGTACTAAACTACTCTTTTAGTATTATATCTCTCCAATCTACGCGACCGCTAGGTATAGATCTATTAGTAAGCTAAACGTTCTAAGGTTAGATCTTATCTACTTTCTTCTTATATATACTATTTACGTATTTCGTTCTATGTTTTGTCGGGGAGCTAGTCGAAAATAAGAAAATCCTTAGGGAAAGTAGGTCCTATTTATCTAAGTATCTAAATATTAGTAATCCGGTCTAAGACTTCGCCGGTATAAGGCGACGATAGGTAAATATTCGGTACCTTATCCGCTATTCCTATAGAAGCTTATCCCTTTCTTTTTATAGCTTTATCTCGTTTACTATAGTAGCTATATTAAGTCTAGTCGTAGTATAAGTCTTATTATATAGAAGTCTCCTAAAGTCTAGCGGTAAGAGAAACTCCTCGCGGATCGGGTCGTTAAAAAGCTATTTATATATATTCTAGCCTAAGTTTAGTACTAGAAGTCTTAGGTTTCTTATATATATAGCGGATATCCTTCTAAGACCTAGGACTCCGCCTCCTCGTTTTCTAAATCGTCCGAATTAGAATTATCTTCTTAGTCTAAATAAGTATAAGGGATTTAAAGACTAGACTTATACCTATCGTATAGGAATTCTAAGATAACTACTTACTATATAACGCTCTGTTCGCCGTTTATAGAGAATACCTTATACGAAATACTACTATCCGCCTTAGCCTATATAACGAGACGACTCCGTACTAAGAAGGGCTAACTAAGTATTATTCCCTAAGAGTAGTCCCTAAGTACTATAAAGACTATATTTTTATAATTAAAGTCTGCTCTAGTAATCCGTATACGCGCGCTAGTCTAGCTAACTAGAGGAACTATCCTCCCGTCGGTAACCTTAAGCTTATCTAAAACTAGTCCCTAGATATCCTACTTAATACTATTAACTACTAATCTATAACTTCTTATAACTCCTTTAGATATAACGTTTACTTCGGCTCTAGTATTATATAACGCCTTAATCTCTAGTTTTCTAATCCGAGCTATTAAAGTAGGGCTTCTTATAGAGACGCGAGAACGGTTATTATCCTTATTAATACGAAGAACTATTTCTAAAGTTAGTTCCTACTCTTCTAAGCGTAGCGCTATAATTCCTACTCCTTATTTTATTCCGTCCGCTTTCTATCTTTCTTCTATTTTCCGCTTTCTTTTAGTAGCCTTTTCCTATTTCCTTTATTCTATTTCCTCTATTTCCGGACGGATATTATTAGCTAATTATTCTAGTAAGGACTTATATAAGAGATCTCTAAATACCGGAATATAAATAATAGTATCCTAAAGACTAAGTTAGACTAATTACTAGAGGATATTCCCTACTATACGTATTCTGTTAGTAGCCTTGTCTTTCTTCGTAACGTACTACTTAAGAGTCGGGTTCCTAGGCTTACGAGTTTTCTTTAGTAGTTCTAGTAGCGAGTTTCTAAGGGTTACGTCTAGTTTATCGTCTTCTAAATCTAAGTCTATATCCGAGTCTCCTTCGCTATTCTATAATTCCGCGGCCTTAGTAATATTACTATATACTATATACTTAACTATTAGGGCCTTAGATCTACTAGACTTAGTAACCCTAGTAGGCTGTTTTCCTTTTACCTTTTCTAATAGGGGTTTTCGTATAGATAAACGTAGTTAGGTAGCAGCCGTAAGAATAATAGAAGGTATAAATCCGCCTCCTCCTACCTTACTAATATTCGATACCTAAACCTATATACTAAAGTCTTCCTACTCTAAGTCGCTTGATTTAATAATTCTAATAAATAACTTAACTATCCTAAATAACGAAATACTACTGGAGCCCTATTAAGACTAAGCTTATTAAGTACGGATCTAGTTACTATAGTTCTAGCCTTTAATAATTCCTCCGATTTTCCCGCCTAGAGCGGCTGAAGTTCCCTAGTACTACTATCTAGGTATTACGTTTATATTAT
The DNA here is from genome assembly GCA_004522665.1 of Venturia nashicola. Taxonomy (NCBI): domain Eukaryota; kingdom Fungi; phylum Ascomycota; class Dothideomycetes; order Venturiales; family Venturiaceae; genus Venturia; species Venturia nashicola. The sequence goes on from SNSD01000027.1 coordinate 315,988, forward strand.
AATAGTAAATTCCTTAAGTAACTAGTTCCGTAACGTTAGGGTATTATAAGGGGGATGAAGGTATATAACCGGAATAGGAAGTAGAATAGGAATAGGATACAAGATACGGCTAATAGAAAATAAGACGGCTAATAGAAAATAAGACGGCTAATAGAAAATAAGACGGCTAATAGAAAATAAGACGGACAATATACAAGAAATAATATAATATACTACTAGTATTACTACAATTTATAGAACCCTAATAATTAATAATATAGGAACCAGATCAACGGTACGTATATAGGAACTAAGATAATATAATAATACGATCTAATTCTTATTACTTACGTTAACTCTAGACTCTCTCTTCTTTACTCCTAACTACCTTATCTATCTCTTTATAAACTACCCTATCTATCGCTTTACGAAATACTTAAAGATCCTATTACCTTACCTTTATATAGTAGCTAAGCGGTAGAAGTTAATAGTAATCTAATACTATATTATCTACGCTTATCTTACCTATATTTTGGAGATCGTACTAGGGTTTCTCTCTATAGCTAAGATAATTCCTAGTAGCTATTATAGTATTATAATCGAACTTATACTTAGGATACTCTCTCTCTCTTTTTAGACTAGATTATCGAACTCTCGAATATTAGGCTTTATATTAGACTTTAAATATTAGACTTTAGGACTTTAGGATTCTCTTTCTTTACTATTAACTTAACTATAGGACTATTAGACTATTAAAAAGGAACTTCGTATATTAATCTTCGACTACTAGACTTTTAAACTTTCCTTCGAATACTAGACTATATACGACTCTCGACTTTAGACTCTTAACTTTAGACTCTCGACTTTAGACTTTTAACTACCCTTTTTTTAAAATACCTTCGAACTTTTTATACGAATATTAACTAGCGTTACTTCGTACCTTCGAACCGACCTTTTCTCTCCTTATAACCGAATAATACTCGATCAACCGACTATTACTAAACTTAGAAATAGAAAAAATCTTTATAAAGGTCTAAGTCTAAGCTATATTAATAGAAAATTAGAATTCGAAATAATTACTAGTAATATCCTAGTTCTTTTAACTCCTTAGACTAAGTCTAGGATATCCCGTTAGTAGAAATTATACTTTATACGAAAATACCTAGGATTACCTATACTATTAATATATTGCCCCTCTATAGCCTATATACCCTTATCTAATAAGTTAGAAAAGAGAGGCCTTACTATACTATATACGAAACGGTACTACTCTCGCCGTCTAGGCTACGAACTCCGTATATCGGCGTATAGATCTAACTCCTTTTAGCTACTTATCTTCGAAATTATCTAGGAACTCTTAGTATTAATACTCTTATCTCTAAGAAACGTACGCGAACGAATATAATATAAAACAAATAGAATAACTTAAGACTAATAAGAAATCGAAATACCTATATACTCGCGCCTAGACTAAAGGATCCCTCCTACTAGAACCCCTTCGGATTCTTCCGGCCCTCCCTCTAGTAACCCGTCTACGGCTAATCTTAGCCCTATAATTAAAGGACTAGCTACTCGTTCTAATATAATCAACCTTATTAATACCCTTTAGGATTTTACTATTACTAGAAGATAGGAAAGAAAGGCTTAAGCCTTTAATCTTAAGAACTATACGCTCTCTCCTAAGGAACGCTTCGATAGTAGGAATATTATAGACTTCCTTATTCGCCTTAAAGATACCTTCGATACCTACGATATTACTAATAATAACTATAAGATCTAGGCTCTTACTCGTAATATTAAGTCTAGCTATCTATACGATATTAAGCTTTTAGGTAGCTATAAGAAACGTAGCTATAGAACTCTCCGTAAATCCCTTCGTAAGGAATATATCGCTACTAATAACTATTAACGAAAGGAAACTACCGCTTATCTCTATAAACTTACCTTTTAAAGCGCCTCTTAGAAACTAGATACTCGTAGCTTTATTAAGGAATTTAAGAACTACTATCTACTTATTATTAATACCGATAAACTAACTAGGTCTACTATAAGTAGGATCTTCCTTAGTAGATTACTAGAATCGGTTCGTTAATAGGTTAACCTAACGCTTAATATCGACCCTCGTATTCGCTCTACCTTTAACGACATTAAACGGATTATCCTTAAAGCTAAACGGATTATTATTAGTAACGAGAATATATTACTCTTTATATTAGATAGTTATAAAGGAAGTACCCTCGATAGGGTTATTAAACGAATAGTTCTTCGAAGGAACGAGGCTATAGCCGAAGAAAAACCTAAAACTACTAAACCTTAACTTAGGGCTAATATTATTAAAGCTCTTAAGGGTCTTCGTAGAACGAATACTTCTAGGGACGTCCTACTCTTCGCTATTACCGAAAGCACGGATCCTACTATAGTAGTAGCTAGGAAAGATATAAAATAGTTTACTATACTTAACGATTAGATCTATAATAACTTTCGCTCTTCTACTTAGTCTAATACTATACTATTAGGAAGTTCCTTCGTTTATACTAACCTACGTAGAAATTACTATAGGGGGCTAGCTAATACTAACTAGTCCTCCTAGTATATCTAGAATACCGCTAACTAACGTAGTTAGTCCGCTAATATTTAGTCTACTAGTATCCCTAGTAACCCCTAGCCTCTACCCCTAGCCTAGCTAAGAAACCTAAACCTAACTACCCTACCTACTAACTACCCTTTGATCCCTTCTTCGTTACTACCCCCTATATAGACTAGGGTCCCTAACGGGGCGGGGTAGGGCGGGTTATAGGGTAGGGAACCCGCCCCGTTAGCGGGTCGGTTTTTAACGGGTTGGGGCGGGTTCCCGGGGCGGGTTATAGTTTAGAAGAAAACCCGCCCCGTTCGCCCCGTTTAGGTTTTCCACGTGATTTTCATAGCGTTATATATATAGATATATATATATTTTATATTCTTAAAAGATACTCTCTAACCTAGAGATTATTATAGGCTATTAAAAAATTAAAATATATATAGTAGTTCTAAAGTTATTAAGGTTTCCGTAAAAAATCTCTAGGTTCCCCCCTTAAAAACCCGCCCCTAACTAACGGGGCGGGTTTATATCTTGGCGGGGCGGGTCGGGTTAGGGTTATAGCTTTATAACCCGCCCCGAAAACCCGCCCCGACCCGCCTCTAACCCGACCCCCCCTATTTCGCCCCGCCCCGTTAGGGACCCTAATATAGACTACCTAGAACGGAATATCGGAAAAGAGAGGTTGTAGGAGCTATAGAAGTATAGAATATTACGAACGGATATACCCTAACGTTATAGAACTAGTTACTTAAGGAATTTACTATTAGAATATAAACGTAATACCTAGAGAGTAGTACTAGGGAACTTTAGCCGCTCTAGGCGGGAAAATCGGAGGAATTATTAACGGCTAGAACTATAGTAACTAGATCCGTACTTAATAAGCTTAGTCTTAATAGGGCTCTAGTAGTATTTCGTTATTTAGGATAGTTAAGTTATTTATTACAATTATTAAATTAAGCGACTTAGAGTAGGAAGACTTTAGTACGTAGGTTTAGGTATCGAATATTAGTAAGGTAGAAGGAGGCGGATTTATACCTTCTATTATTCTTACGGCTACTACCTAACTACGTTTATCTATACGAAAACCCCTATTAGAAAAGGTAAAAGGAAAATAGTCTACTAGGGTTACTAAGTCTAGTAGATCTAAGGCCCTAATAGTTAAGTATATAGTATATAGTTATATTACTAAGACCGCGGAATAATAGAATAGCGAAGGAGACTCGGATATAGACTTAGACTTAGAAGACGATAAACTAGATATAACTCTCGGGAACTTACTACCGGAACTACTAAAGAAAACTCGTAAGCCTAGGAACCCGACTCTTAAGTAGTACGTTACGAAAAAAGATAAGGCTACCGACGGAATACGTATAGTAGGGAATATCCTCTAGTAATTAGTCTAACTTAGTCTTTAGGATACTATTATTTATATTCCGGTATTTAGAGATCTCTTATATAAGTCCTTACTAGAATAATTAGCTAATAACATCCGTCCTAAAATAGAGGAAATAGAATAAAGGAAATAGGAAAAGGCTACTAAAAGGAAGCGGAAAAGAGAAGAAAGATAGAAAGCGGACGGAACAAAATAAGTAGTAGGAATTATAGCGCTACGCTTAGAAGAGTAGGAACTAACTTCGGAAATAGTTCTTCGTATTAATAAGTATAATAATCGTTCTCGCGTCTCTATAAGGAGCCCTACTTTAATAGCTAGGATTAGAAAACTAGAGATTAAGGCGTTATATAATACTAGAGCCGAAGTAAACGTTATATCTAAAGGAGTTATAAGGAGTTATAGATTAGTAGTTAATTATATTAAGTAGGATATCTAGGGACTAGTTTTAGATAAGGTTAAGGTTACTAACGGGAGGAGAGTTCCTCTAGTTAGCTAGACTAGCGCGCGTATACAGATTACCGGAGTAGACTTTAATTATAAAAATATAGTCTTTATAGTACTTAGGGACTACTCTTAGGGAATAATACTTAGTTAGCCCTTCTTAGTGCGGAGTCGTCTCGTTATATAGGCTAAGGCGGATAGTAGTATTTCGTATAAAGTATTCTCTTTAAACGGCGAATAGAGCGTTATATAGTAAGTAGTTATCTTAGAATTCCTATACGATAGGTATAAGTCTAGTCTTCGAATCCCTTATACTTATTTAGACCAAGAAGATAATTCTAATTCGGACGATTCGGAAAACGAGGAGGTAGAGTCCTAGGTCTTAGAAGGATATCTACTATATATATAAGAAACCTAAGGCTTCTAGTACTAAACTTAGGCTAGAATATATACGAATAGCTTTTTAACGACCCGATCCGCGACGAGTTTCTCTTACTACTAGACTTTAGGAGACTTCTATATAATAGGACTTATACTACGACTAGACTTAATATAGCTACTATAGTAAACGAGATAAAGCTATAAAAAGAAAGGGATAAGGTAGATAAGATCTAACCTTAGAACGTTTAGCTTACTAATAGATCTATACCTAGTAGTCGTATAGATTGGAGAGATATAATACTAAAAGAGTAGTTTAGTACGGAACCTTACTATTACCTTAATAGATTCCTCGAGAAACGCTACGCCTATTTCCCTTATTAGACTCGGCTTACGGAACTCCGGTTCTATAATATATATATTAACTAGTCCCTTAGCCCAAACGAACGATTACTAGTTAAGGAAATACTTATACGACGAGAACCTACCCTCGTATAGAGCTTCGAAGAATACGGTAAAATTAGGAAAGAAGTAGTACTAGTATAAGTTATCCGAGTAGTAGACTACGAACCTTAGTAAGCGAAACCCTTTAATATCCCTAAGGCTCTATTAAGCGAGATTCGTTAGATATTTTACGAAAGAATTAAGACGGGAAGACTCGAACCTAGTTATACCTTATATCGTAATCTATAGTTTTTAGTCTTAAAGAAAAACGGTAAGTATCGGCTAATTAATAGCGCTACGAATATCAACGTAGTTACTATTAGGGACGCGAATATACTACTAACGGCCGATGAATTTTCTAACTCGTTTACTAGATACGTATAGATATCGCTTACTAACCTTTTCTCTAGGTACGACTAATTAGAACTTACTAAAGAAAGTCGCGATCTTACCTTATTTATATACCCGTTTAGTCTTTTACGAATAACTACCCTACCTTAAGGAGTAACGAACTTAGTAGCCCAATTTTACTATATATCTAAGATAATTATTTCCTACTAGTTTAAATATAGCGATATTTACGTAGACGATATAATTACCGGAACCCTAAAAAAGTATAATAACGATAAGGAATCCGAGCTTAAGGGAGTACGTCGAGGGGTCTTAGAATACGTAGTTAGGCTAGATATAGTTCTTACGGATATTAAACGCGTAGGAGTAACGATATTAGGAGAAAAGTTCGATATTTATAAAGAGGGCGTGAATATAGTCGGATACTATTACGATTAAGAAGGACGATACCTAAATACTTCTAAAGTAGCTACTATTTTAAACTAGTTAACTCCTAGGTCTATTAAGTCTATAAGAGCTTTTATCGGAGTCTATATCTATTACTAAATCTTAATATAGGATTTTACTATAGTTTCGAAACCTATCTTCGTATTATTTAAGAAGGACTTAGAATTCTATTAGGGAAAGGAACAAGATAAGGTAATAAAAACTCTTTAGGAAGCGCTTACGACTATACCCGTACTACGACCGGTTATATATAAACTAGATTTAGGCGAGATTATTCTTACGGTAGATACTTTAGGAGAAGGATAGGGAGCGGTCCTATAACAAATAGACGAACTAGGTAAGAGATACCCATACTAATATAAAAGCGGGATCTAGTCGCTATTAGAAAGGAAATATAATATAGTTAAACTAGAATACCGCGCCCTTTTATACGCTCTTAAGAAATTCCGCCTTTATTTTTAGGGAACGTATTTCGTAGTCGAAACGGACGCCCGGACTTTAATCTATTAACTTAATAGAGTATCTTTAGATATAGTAGAATCTCTAGTTATACGATAGCTCGTATAGATTTAGATATAGAATTTTAATATCCGATACGTTCCCGGGAAAAAGAATATAGTAGCTAATAGGCTCTCCCGCTAATTTAGTAACGTACCTAAAAAGGACGTCCCCGCTATTTCTAACTTCGATATCGAGGATTTTATCGATCGACGACTTAGAGCCCTTTACTATTCTAGTATCTACGTCTATAAGCGTAACCTACGGTATACGATCTAGCTCTACCCGATAACCGTACCTAGTCTAGAAAATAACGATAATACTAGTAGCGAAAGTTCTATAGATTAGAACGAGGAATACGGAGAATTCGGTTTATTAGAACCTTAGGAAGGATTAGATAGCGAATATACTACGGAATACCAAGCGATTACTAACTAGCTTATAATATTAAAAGTCGCGGACTATCTTAAAGGTAAATAGATTACGGCTATAAAAAGAAAGGTAATAGGCTACCTTATAGCTAGACGACAACTATTTAAGCGAGGTAAACGAGGATAAGCCTACCGTCGCGTAATTAATAACTAGGACTAACGAAAGGAAATTATCGTCGCCCTCTATAATAAATACGGCTATAAAGGACGCGAAACTACTGTAGTACTTATTCGGAATCGATATTATTAGGACGGGTACTATAACGACGTTAGTAAATAGATTAAAGAATATTCTTAATATTAAATAAGCGATCGAGCGTACGTAGTAGAACCTCTAAATACGACTATTATTCGGAGTAAGATTCTTAGCGTAAGATAGTCTATTAATTATACGATAAATACCCTACGAGGTAGTTATAGCTATCTTATTTAGGTAAGGGAGGAATTAAGTAGTTAGCCTAAGGTAAGAGTACTCTATTTAGTACCTACGTCTAAGAATATCGCGGATTTTATCTTTAAGGAACTAATCTATCGATAGGGTATTATATCGGAAATTAGAGTTAATAGAGGTCCTAAGAATAAGCTATATACGGATACGCTTCTAAAACTATATAATATTAGAAAGATTAAGATTTTACTATATAATAGTTAAGGTTAAGGAGGAATCGAACGGTCTTACTTAATAATATAGGAAGCCTTCCGACGAGTAATAAACGGGAACTAGAAACCTTAAAAAGATTTATTACTAGTAATACTTTAGGCCGAACGGATAATAGTTAATAGAATAACCGGTATAACTCTAGTTAGGATAATACTTAGTAAAGAACACGTCCTTCTAATCGAACTAAAAATAGTTATATAGTAAAACCTTCCTTAGTCTACGGTTAGGATATTAGAATACCTTCTTTTTCTACGAGCTAAGTAACTAGATTAGAGAGGGGAAGACCTCTAGGAAGCTATCGTAAGGTAGGAACGTATAAGATAGGAAGTAAACGAGTACTAGGAATCGTAATATTAAACTAGGATACGTACTAAAAACCTAGACGTAGGATAACTTGTCCTCTTATATAACACGAAGATCGTTAAGGATTTCGGATCTAAATTGGATTTTATATAGGTCGGTCTATACCGTATTACGGAAGTATATAAGGATAGGAGAACCGGATTACCTATTAGCAGCTACGCACTTAAGGAACTAAATAGAGTTTTAGTATATAAGACGATTCAAGGAAATAGGATTAGGATCTTCTACTAGCGGGATAGGCCTATAGGTAATAACCTCCTTAATACTAGTTAGAAGTATAGGATAGAATAAGATTAAGGCTAGGATTAAAACAATACTTAATTAGATAAGGATATAGAATAGGAATAGGAAAAGCAACCCGGTAATAAGGATCTAGATATATTAGTTCGCTAATCTAGACTATAAGTAATTATTCCTAGACTAGAAGGATTCGACCCTAGCTAATACTAGGATTACTAGGAACTACGGAGAAGTATTCGATTCGTAAACGGCTTATAAATACTTATAATATAGAAAAGGAACCGATTAGGAAAGTATATAATATATTAAGCTAATAAGCTAATATACTATACCTTAACCGAATCCCTTATTTATATATTAGTATAAAGGAACTTAGTACGTAAACGGTAATCCTAGAGGACGAATACGCCTCTTTAATCCTTATCCGCTATATACGCTTTTAACCTTTTTAATCCTTCTCTACTTAGTATTTATTCGATTCTCTCCTACTTTATACGCTTTCGATTCTCTTCTATATATTAGGAATTACTACGACCTAATATCCCCTACGGCTACCGAATACATTTATCTCTACTAAGTAGATACCTATCCAATAAGTAGCTTATAATCTAGGAAACCTTAAGTATATAAGTATCTATTAAAGTCTAGGTCCTTAGTTGAGTCTAATATTAGTTTGGTCCTACTAGTTCTCTAGGAAGTATTTATACCCCTCGAGGTCCTCCCGTACGGTCTACCTTAGGTTCTTCGATAATCTCCGGTTTAAGCTTCGATAAGATTATATTAACTTATTAATCCTACTCGGTCCTTAAGCTTATATCTGCGAAACCTAGGATTTATAACTACGGGAATATAATTATCGATCCTTTTATTTAGACCCTCTTACTTATTAATCCTGATCGGTCCTTAAGCTTATATCTACGAAACCTAGAGTTTATACTTAAGAGAATACGTTTACCGTCCCTCTTACTCTAGCCTCTTTAATAGCTTCTTACTCTTCGGTAGCCCTCCTAGCGGCGCTAACGGTTTACGTCCTATCCTCTATTTAAGCCTCCCTACTCTTATATTTCAAGATTAGAATAGATCTATATAGTCCTTAGGAGGATAATCCTATAAGTTAAAGTAGTCGTATTCTCTTAGTCTTTTACAACTTAGACTTTCGCTATATCGGCCTTTCGTAACCTTCGCCTATTCGCCTCCCGTTTATCCTTAGTTAAATTAATAGTATCCTCTATTATTATACTAGTCTAGCTTTACGCTTAAATAGACTTAGTCGGGTATTACTTTCGTAAAACTCAACTTTAGCTATTAAAGGGACTATACCCTAGTATATATATTATAACGGTTCGATTCTCGGATAGCTAGCTTCGTAGTAGACGTTTATAATTTATTACTTTTCCTTTTTATTAGTTTATATATATATATATATATGTATGTCCGGAAAGGTTAGGAGAGTTACCTTTTATATATAGAGTTAGGAAGTTTACTTTGTTTTATTTAAGCTACCGTACCTTATTCTAAATTATTTTATATAGGAACCGTTTATATATTAGCCTTTATTTACGTTAAACCTAGCAAAGAGTATAGGAAGTAGGAAGGCGAACGTTATAGGACAACGTAGAATTTTTTTAGTAGGGGAGGGAGAAGTCTTTTAAGTCGGGAATCCGTATTAAAGTCGAGCTATATTAAGGAAAAGAACGAATAAACTAGAATTAAAAAATACGAATAATACTACGTATAATACTACTACAACCGGAAACTATAAGGAAAATTTCAACTAATTACCTTAAAAAGTCCTCCTATTCAACCGACTTCACTTAAATATAACCGTAATAGATTAGGTTATTAGCTAGACTTAATATTACGAGTAAGAGCCTAGATCTTATAGGTATTATCGGTAATATCGTAGGTATCGAAGTTATCTTTAAGGCGAATAAGAAAGTCCGTAATATTCCTACTATCGAAGCGTTCCTTAGGAGAGAGCGTATAGTTCTTAAGATTAAAGGCTTAAGCCTTTCTTTCCTACCTTCTAGTAATAGTAAAATCCTTAAGGGCATTAATAAGGTTGATTATATTAGAACGAGTAGCTAGTCCTTTAATTATAGGGCTAAGATTAGCCGTAGACGGGTTACTAGAGGGAGGGCTAGAAGAATCCGAAGGGGTTCTAGTAGAAGGGATCCTTTAGTCTAGGCGTAAGTATATAGGTATTTCGATTTTTCGTTAGTCTTGAGTAGGGTCCCCAACGGGGCGGGTTGGAGCGGGTTATAGGGTAGGGAACCCGCCCTATTAGCGGGTCGGGTTTTAACGGGTTGGGGCGGGGTCCCGGGGCGGGTTATAGTTTAGAAGAAAACCCGCCCCGTTCGCCCCGTTCGGGTTTTCCACGTGATTTTTATTAGGTTATATATATAGATATATTAATATATTATATTCCTATTAGGTAGAGCATAACCTAGAGACTATAATAAGTATTTAAAAAATTAAAATATATATAATAAATCTATAGTTATTAAGGTTTCTAGAAAAAAACTCCGGGTTCCCCTTTAAAAACCCGCCCCTAACTAACGGGGCGGGTTTAAAGCTTGGCGGGGCGGATCGGGTTAGGTTTATAGCTTTATAACCCGCCCCTAAAACCCGCCCCGCCCCGCCCCTAACCCGACCCACCCCGTTTCGCCCCGCCCCGTTAGGGACCCTAGTCTTGAGTTATTCTATTTATTTTATATTATATTCGTTCGCATACGTTTCTTAGAGATAAGAGTATTAATACTAAGAGTTCCTAGATAATTTCGAAGATAAGTAGCTAAAAGGAGTCGGATCTATACGCTAATATACGGAGTTCGTAGCCTAGACGGTAAGAGTAGTACCGTTTCGTATAAAGTATAGTTAGGCCTCTCTTTTCTAACTTATTAGATAAGGGTATATAGGCTATAGAGGGGTAATATATTAATAGTATAGGTAATCCTAGGTATTTTCGTACAAAGTATAATTTCTACTAACGGGATATCCTAGACTTAGTCTAAGGAGTTAAAAGAACTAGGATATTACTAGTAATTATTTTTGAATTCTAATTTTCCGTTAATATAGCTTAGACTTAGACCTTTATAAAGATTTTTCCTATTTCTAAGTTTAGTAATAGTCGGTTGATCGAGTATTATTCGGTTATAAGGAGAGAAAAGGTCGGTTCGAAGGTACGAAGTAACGCTAGTTAATATTCGTATAAAAAAGTTCGAAGGTATTTTAAAAAAAGGGTAGTTAAAAGTCTAAAGTCGAGAGTCTAAAGTTAAGAGTCTAAAGTCGAGAGTTGTATATAGTCTAGTATTCGAAGGAAAGTTTAAAAGTCTAGTAGTCGAAGATTAATATACGAAGTTCCTTTTCGATAGTCTAATAGTCCTATAGTTAAGTTAATAGTAAAGAAAGAGAGTCCTAAAGTCCTAAAGTCTAATATTCAAAGTCTAATATAAAGCCTAATATTCGAGAGTTCGATAATCCGGTTCAAAAAGAGAGAGAGAGTATCCTAAGTATAAGTTCGATTATAATACTATAATAGCTACTAGGAATCGTCTTAGCTATAGAGAGAAACCCTAGTACGACCTCCAAAATGTAGGTAAGATAAGCGTAGATAATATAGTATTAGATTACTATTAACTTCTACCGCTTAGCTACTATACAAAGGTAAGGTAATAGGATCTTTAAGTATTTCGTAAAGAGATAGATAGGGTAGTATATAAAGAGATAGATAAGGTAGTTAGGAGCAAAGAAGAGAGAGTCTAGAGTTAATATAAGTAATAAGAATTAGATTATATTATTATATTGTCTTGGTTCCTATATACGTACCGTTGATCTAGTTCCTATATTATTAATTATTAGGGTTCTATAAATTATAGTATTACGGTAGTATATTATATTATTTCTTATATATTGGCCGTATCTTATATCCTTTTCCTATTCTACTTTCTATTCCGGTTATATACCTTCATCCCCCTTACAATATATATATAAGGGCTTAATAAAAAAAAGCCTAGGGTATAGGGGGTATTTATACCTTTTAGGAGGTACTAATTAAGGTATAATTATACGTATAATTATACGGTAGTCGGTAGTAACTTCGAAGGGGATCGAATTAGTATTATCTAGGAGGGTTTACGAGCGATACGAGGGAAACCTATAGAAGCCGGCCAAATTACCTAGGCTACCCGGTCCTAGGATAGGGGCCAGCTAAAAGACGTATTATAAGACTTAGGATACGTCTAAATAGCTAGTTACGCGGACCGGAGACTCCTCCGTAGGAGTTACGGGGACTAGAGACGCCTCCGGCGTAGGTAGAGTCTATTCCTAACGACTAGGGGGGTAGAAGGATAGGTTACTATAGATACTATAATAGAACGCCTAGCTTTAGTAAGCTTGGCTAGCTTTTAATAGGAAACTAGTACTAGGCAGCGGGGTAAATACGCGGACGTACGGGGTATACCCGGGCGTACGGGCTATAAAGGTAACTTATAAGGGCCTAGGCCCGGGGCGGAGCTACTATTACCTAAATAGGGGTCCTACTACCTAAATAGGGGTTACGTACGAGTTATATAAGTAGGACCGCCTAAAAGGAACTAGAGAGAGGAGGGGAGTCCGTAGCTTTAGGGCTCCTTATAGTAAGCCTATAGGAATTAGGCGTTTTTCGCCGGTCGCCGAAGGGGAGGAATAGGGCTAATATTAGGGGCTAGTACCCTAGTAGCTAAAAGGAAGGAAGAATAGACTACGAAAGGAGTAGAACCGGAGACCGTACCGTATACGTTAGAGTACGGTCTCCTTGTTAGAGTATAAGGAGAGAGCTCCTCCCCCTCTCTAGCTCGTTAGTTAACTTAGTTCTATCTACTACCTTACCTTTTAGTATATACTAGGGTCTCCCGTAATAGATTTATATACTAAAACTCTATTTAGTTCCTTAAGTACGTAGCTACTAATAGGTAATCTAGTTCTCCTATCCTTATATACTTCGGTAATACGGTATAGACCGACCTATATAAAATCTAATTTAGATCCGAAATCCTTAATAATCTTCGTATTATATAAGAGGATAAGCTGTCCTACGTCTAGGTTTTTAGTACGTATTCTAGTTTAATATTACGATTCCTAGTACTCGTTAGCTTCCTATCTTATACGTTCCTATCTTACGATAGCTTCCTAGAGATCTTCTCCTCTCTAATCTAGTTATTTTGCTTATAGAAAGAGAAGGTATTCTATTATCCTAACCGTAGACTATAGGAGGTTTTACTATATAACTATTTTCAGTTCGATTAGAAGGACGTATTCCTTACTAAATATTATCCTAACTAGAGTTATACCGGTTATTCTATTAACCGTTATTTATTCAGCCTAAAGTATTACTAGTAATAAATCTTTCTAATATTTCTTATTCCCGTTCGTTACTCGTTGGAAGGCTTCCTATATTATTAATTAAGACCGTTCGATTCCTCCTTAACCTTAACTATTATATAGCGAAATCTTAATCTTTCTAATATCGTATAGTTTTAGAAGTATATTAGTATATAGCTTGTTCTTAGGACCTCTATTAAATCTTATCTCCGATATAATACCCTATCGATAGATTAGTTCCTTAAAGATAAAATCCGTAATATTCTTAGACGTAGGTACCAAACGGAGTACTCTTACCTTAGGCTAACCGCTTAATTCCTCTCTTACCTAAATAAGATAGCTATAACTACCTTATAGAGTAATTATCGTATAATTAATAGCCTTTCTTACGCTAAGAATCTTACTCCGAATAATAGTCGTATTTAGAGGTTCTACTACGTACGCTCGATCGCTTATTTAATACTAAGGATATTCCTTAATCTATTTATAGACGTCGTTATAGTACCTATCCTAGTAATATCGATTCCGAATAAGTACTACGGTGGTTTTGCGTCCTTTATAGCCGTGTTTATTATAGAGGGCGACGATAATTTCCTTTCGTTGGTCCTAGTTATTAATTATACGACGGTAGGCTTGTCCTTATTTACCTTACTTAAATAGTTATTATCTAGCTATAAGGGAGCCTATTACCTTTCTTTTAATAGCCGTAATCTATTTACCTTTAAGGTAGTCTACGACTTTCAATATTATAAGCTAGTTAGCGATCGCTTAGTATTCCCCGGTATATTTACTATCTAATCCTTCCTAAGGTTCTAATAAGCTAAATTCCTCGTATTCCTCGTTCTAATCTATAGAACTTTCGCTACTAGTATTATTATTATTTTCCGGGCTAGGTATAGTTATTAGGTAGAGCTAGATTATATACCGTAGGCTACGCTTATAGACGTAGATACTAGAATAGTAAAGGGCGCCAAGTCGTCGATTAATAAAATCCTCGATATCGAAGTTAGGAACGGTAGGGATATCCTTTTTAGGTATATTACTAAATTAGCGGGAGAGTCTATTAGCTACTATATTCTTTTTTCCGGGAACGTATCGAATATTAAAATCCTATATCTAAATCTATACGAGCTATCGTATAACTAGAGATCCTACTATATCCGAAGATACTCTATTAAGTTAGTTGATTAAAGTCCGGGCGTCCGTTTCGACTACGAAATACGTAAAGGCGGAATTTCTTAAGTATATATAAAGGGGCGCGGTATTCTAGTTTAACTATATCGTATTGCCTTACCGATAGTAACTAGATTTTACTTTTATATTAGTATAGATAATAGATATCTCTTACCTAGTTCGTCTAATTATTATAGAACCGCTCCCTATCCTTCTCCCGAAGTATCTACCGTAAGAATAATCTCGCCTAAATCTAGTTTATATATTATTATTATAGGTCGTAGTACGGGTATAGTCGTAAGCGCTTCCTAAAGAGATTTTATTACCTTGTCTTGTTCCTTTCCCTAATAGAATTCTAAGTCTTTCTAAAATAATACAAAGATAGGTTTCGAAACGATAGTAAAATCCTATATCTAGATTTAGTAATAGATATAGACTCCGATAAAAGCTCTTAAAGACTTAATAGACCTAGGAGTTAACTAGTTTAAAATAGTAGCTACCTTAGAAGAGTCTAGGTATCGTCCTTCTCGATCGTAATAGTATCTAACTATATTTACGCCCTCTTTATAAATATCGAACTTTTCTCCTAATATCGTTACTCCTACGCGTTCGATATCTATAAGAACTATATCTAGCCTAACTACGTATTCTAAGACTCCTCGACGTACTCCCTTAAGTTCGGATTCCTTATCGTTATTATACTTTTTCGGTATTCTAGTAATTATATCGTCTACGTAAATATCACTATACTTAAACTAGTAGGAAATAATTATCTTAGATATATAGTAGAATTGGGCTACTAAGTTCGTTGCTCCTTAGGGCAAAGTAGTTATTTATAAGAGACTAAATGGGTATATAAACGAGGTAAGATCGCGGCTTTCCTTAGCGAGTTCTAGCTAGTCGTATCCGGAGAAAAGGTTAGTAAGTAATATCTATACGTATCTAGCGAACGAGTTAGAAAATTTATCGGCCGTTAGTAGTATATTTACGTCCCTAATAGTAACCGCGTTAATATTCCGATATTCGTAGCGCTATTAATTAGTCGATACTTACCGTTTTTCTTTAAGACTAAAAACTACGGGTTACGATATAAGGTATAACTAGGTTCGAGTCTTCCCGTCTTAATTCTTTCGTAAAATATCTAACGAATTTCGCTTAATAGAGCCTTAGGGATATTAAAGGGTTTCGCTTACTAAGGTTCGTAGTCTACTACTCGGATAACTTATACTAGTACTACTTCTTTCCTAATTTTACCGTATTCTTCGAAGCTCTATACGAGGGTAGGTTCTCGTCGTATAAGTATTTCCTTAACTAGTAATTGTTCGTTTAGGCTAAGGGACTAATTAATACGTATATTATTAAACCGGAGTTCTATAAGCCGAGTCTAACGAGGGAAATAGGCGTAGCGTTTCTTAAGGAACCTATTAAGGTAATAGTAAGGTTCCGTACTAAACTACTCTTTTAGTATTATATCTCTCTAATCTATACAACCGCCAGGTATAGATCTATTAGTAAGTTAAACGTTCTAAGGTAAGATCTTATCTACTTTCTTTTTATATATACTATTCAAGTATTTCGTTCTAAACTTTGTCGGGGAGCTAGTCGAAAATAAGGAGATTCTTAAAGAAAGTAGGTCCTAGCTATCTAAGTATCTAAAGGTTAGTAATCTAGTCCGAGACTTTGTAGGTATAAGGCGAGTGCGACGATAGGTAAATATTCTATACTTTATTCTTTATTCCTATAGAAGCTTATCTCCTTCTTTCTATAGCTTTATCTCGTTTACTATAGTAGCTATATTAAGTCTAGTCGTAGTATAAGTCTCGTTGTATAGAAGTCTCCTAAAGTCTAGTAGTAAGAGAAACTCGTCGCGGATTAGGTCGTTAAAAAGCTATTTATATATTTTCTAGCCTAAGTTTAGACTGTTTAGTACTAAAAATCTTAGGTTTCTTATATATATAGCGGATATCCTTCTAAGACCTAGGACTCCGCCTCCTCATTTTCTAAATCGTCCGAATTAGAATTATCTTCCTAGTCTAAATGAGTATAAGGGATTCGAAGACTAGACTTATACCTATCGTATAGGAATTCCAAGACGACTACTTACTATATAACGCTCTATTTACTATTTATAGAGAATACCTTATACGAAATCCTACTCTCTACCTTAGCCTATATAACGAGACGGCTCCGTACTAAGAAAGGCTAACTAAGTATTATTCCCTAAGAGTAGTCCCTAAGTACTATAAAGACTATATTTTTATAATCGAAGTCTACTCTAGTAATCCGTACGCGCGCGCTAGTCTAGCTAACTAGAGGAATTCTTCTCCCGTTAGTAACTTTAAGCTTATCTAAGACCGGTCCCTAGACGTCCTACTTAATACTATTAATTACTAATCTATACTACCTTATAACTCCTTTAGATATAACGTTTACTTTAGCTCTAGTATTATATAGAGCCTTAATTTCTAGTCTTCTAATCCGAGCTATTAAAGTAGGGCTCCTTATAGAGACGCGAGAACGGTTATTATCCTTATTAATACGAAGAACTATTTCCGAAGTTAGTTCCTAATCTTCTAAGTATAGTACTATAATTCCTACTACTTATTTTATTCCGTCCGCTTTCTAACGTACTTCTATTTTCTATTTCCTTTTAGCGGCTTTTTTCTATTTCCTTCGTTCTATTTCCTCTATTTCCGGACGGATATTATCAGCTAACTATTCTAGTAGGGACGTATATAAAAGATCTCTAAATACCGGAATATAAATAATAGTATCCTAAAGACTAAGTTAGACTAATTATTAGAGGATATTCCCTACTATATATATTCCGTTAGTAGCCTTATCTTTCTTCGTAACGTATTACTTAAGATTTAGGTTCCTAGGCTTACGAGTTTTCTTTAGTAGTTCCGGAGGCGAGTTTTTAAGAGTTAAGTCCAATTCATCGTCTTCTAAGTCTAAGTCTATATCCGAGTCTCTTTTACTATTCTATTTAGCTAACTATTATTCTACGGTCTTAGCGATATAACTATATACTATATACTTAAATATTAGGGCCTTAGATCTACTAGACTTAGTAACGCCGGTAGGCTATTTTCCCTTTACCTTTTCTAATAGGGATTTTCGTACAGATAAACGTAGTTAAGTAGTAGCTATAAGAATAATAGAGGGTATAAATCCGTCTCCTCCTACTTTACTAATATTCGATATCTAGACTTATATACTAAAGTCTTCCTATTCTAAGTCACTTAATTCTATAATTCTAATAAATGACTTAACTATCCTAAATAACGAAATACTACTAGAGCCCTATTAAGACTAAGCTAATTGATTCCGGATCTAGTTACTATAGTTCTAGCCGTTAATAATTCCTCCGATTTTTCCGCCTAGAGCGGCTAAAGTTCTCTAGTACTACTATCTAGGTATCACGTTTATATTCTAATAGTAAATTCCTTAAGTAACTAGTTCTATAACGTTAGGGTATATCCGTTCGTAATATTCTATACTTCTATAGCTCCTACAACCTCTCTTTTCCGATATTCTATTCTAGGTAGTCTATATAGGGGGCGGCAAAGAAGATAGGATCAAAGGGTAGTTAGTAGGTAGGGCGGTTAGGTTCGGGTTTCTTAGCTAGGCTAGGGGCTAAGGCTAGGGGTTGCTAGGGATACTAGTAGACTAAATATTAGTAGACTAACTACGTTAGTTAGCGGTATTCTAGATATACTAGGAAGACTAGTTAGTATTAGTTAGTCCCCTATAGTAATTTCCACGTAGGTTAGTATAAACAAAGGAGCTTCCTAATAGTACGGTATTAGACTAGGTAGAAGAGGAAAAGTTATTATAGATCTAATCGTTAAGTATAGTAAACTATTTTATATCTTTCCTAGCTACTACTATAGCCGGATCCGTGCTTTTAGTAATAGCGAAGAGTAAGACGTCCCTTAAAGTATTAGTTCTACGAAGACCCTTAGAGCTTTAATAATATTAGCCCTAAGTTAAGGTTTAGTAGTTTTAGGTTTTTCTTTAGCTATAGCCTCGTTCCTTCGAAGGACTATTCGTTTAATAACCCTATTAAGGGCACTCCCTTTATAACTATCTAAGTTAAAGAGTAATATATTCTCGTTACTAATAATAATTCGTTTAGCTTTAAGGATGATCCGTTTAATATCGTTAAAGGTAGAGTAAATACGAGGGTCGATACTAAGTATTAAGTTAACCTATTAACGAACTAATTCTAGTAATCTACTAAGGAAGATCCTATTTATAGTAGACCTAGTTAGTTTATTAGTATTAATAATAAGTAGATAGTAGTTCTTAAATTCCTTAATAAAGCTACAAGTATCTAGTTTATAAGAGGCGCTTTAAAAGGTAAGTTTATAGAGATAAGTAGTAGTTTCCTTTCCCTAACGGTTATTAGTAGCGATATATTCCTTACGGAGAGATTCACGGAGAGTTCTATAGCTACGTTCCTTATAGCTACTTAAAAGCTTAATATCCTATAGATAGCTAGACTTAATATTACGAGTAAGAGCCTAGATCTTATAGGTATCGTTAGTAATATTAAAGGTATTAAAGGTATCTTTAAGGCGAATAAGGAAGTCCGTAGTATTCCTACTATCGAAGCGTTCCTTAGGAGAGAGCGTATAGTTCTTAAGATTAAAGGCTTAAGCCTTCCTTTCCTATCTTCTAGTAATAGTAAAATCCTTAAGGGTATTAATAAGGTTGATTATATCCGAACGAGTAGCTAGTCCTTTAATTATAGGGCTGATATTGACCGTAGATAGATCGCTAGAGGGAGGGCCGGAAGAATCTAAAGGGGTCCTAGTAGGGGGAATTCTCTAGTTTAGGCGTAAGTATATAGATATTTCGATTTTTCGTTGGTCTTTAGTTATTCTATTCTTTTTATATTATATCCGTTCGCGTACGTTTCTTAGAGATAAGAGTATTAATACTAAGAGTTCCTAGATAATTTCGAAGATAAGTAGCTAAAATAAGTTAGATCTATACGCTAATATATAGGATTCGTAACCTAGATAGCAAGAACAGTACCGTTTCGTATATAGTATAGCTAGGCCTCTCTTTTCTAACTTATTAGATAAGGGTATATAGGCTATAGAGGGGCAATATATCGATAGTATAGATAATCCTAGGTATTTTCGTATAAAGTATAATTTCTGCGGGCGGGACATCCTAGACTTAGTCTAAGGAGTTAAAAGAACTAGGATATTACTAGTAATCATTTTGAATTTAAATTTTCCGTTAATATAACTTAGACTTAGGCCTTTATAGAGTTTTTTTCCTATTCCTAAGTTTAGTAATAGTCGGTTGGTTAAGTATTGTTCGGTTATATAAAGAGGGAAAGTCGGTTCGAGGGTACGGAGTAATACTAGTTAATATTCGTATAGAAAAAAAAAAGAGGTAGTTAAGAGTCTAAAGTCGAGAGTCTAAAGTCGAGAGTCTAAAGTCGAGAGTCTAAAGTCGAGAGTCGTATATAGTTAAGTATTTAAAAGAAAGTTTAAAAGCCTAGTAGTCGAAGACTAATATACGAAGTTCTATTTTTAATAGTCTAATAGTCCTGTAGTCAAGTTAATAGTAAAAGAAAGAGAGTCCTAAAGTCCTTTAGTTTAATATTTAAAGTCTAATATTTAAAATCTAATGTTCGAGAGTTCGATACTCTAGTCCAAAATGGAAAGGAGAGTATCCTAAAATATAAGTTCAATTACAATACTATAATAGTTACTAGGAATCGTCTTAGCTATAGAGAGAAACCCTAGTACGACCTCTAAAATATAGGTAAGATAAGCGTAGATAATATAGTATTAGGTTACTATTAACTTCTACCGCTCAGCTACTATATAAAGGCAAGGTAATAGGATCTTTAGGTATTTCGTAAAGAGATAGACAAGGTAGTTCGTAAAGAGATAGATAAGGTAATTAGGGGGCAAGAGAGAGAGAGTCTAGAGTTAAAGTAAGTAATAAGAATTAGATCGTATTGTTATATTGTCTTAGTTATTATTCTATTCCTATATACGCGTCGTTCTATAGTGTCTTGGTATATTATTATCTTGTATTTTTTATTCCCTATTCTACTTCCTATTCCGGTTATATACCTTCATCCCCCTTACAGTAAGTTATTATTAAAGGAGATAAGTTAGATTCGACGGGTCTTAGAAAACCTATACAATACTTATCGCTCGGTTACAAGTAGCTTATACTTTTCTGCCTTTTTATCTACTAACCCTAATATAGTCCAACCTACCTCCTTTAGCTCTAGTAACTTTGGTAGAGTAGGATTCTTCTAAGGACTCTAACTAAGTATTAGGAAGTAGGGTTTCGGACCTTCTTTACTTACTCTTTTTATATAAGTTGCCAGCGAGTAATATTTAATAGGGGATTATTTATCCTAGGCCTTAGCCTTAGAATTAAACTTCTCTAGCTATACACGTATGTTTTTTATACTCTTTACTTATAAAGTAATAATCTTTTCTAGGACCGGTATAATACTTATATATAACTAGGGTCCTGTCTAGAATATAACTATCTATCTTTACGCTTTATTGAAGAAATTTAGAGAGCCGGTATATAGCTAGGGCTCCGTATACTCCTCTCGTTATAAGGTATAAAGGCCCTACCTATTATACCTTCTCTCCTCCTATACTGCCGAGTAGTTCGGTGGCTATCTTTATTATAGAGTAGACTACTATCTAACTCCCCTTCGTAGCAAGGTAGATCGGTAGTAGATTGGTCTACTACTACCCGACTTCTCTACTACGGATTGGTTTTATTCCGCTTACGCTTCTTATTTACTTCGAATTCTCGAATAGCTTCTATAGTATACTCTATATTCGCCTCTAGTTCCTATAAGTCGTACTCTAGTCCCTAGTCCTTCTATCTAACGTAGTACTATAGGGCTCCTTAGCGTCTACTCTTTACGAGTACTTCCTTAACTTCCTATTCCTCTTCTCCGTCGATTAGTTCGGGAGGAGGTAGGATCTCTTATAAGGCGCCAATTCTCTACTAGTAAGGCTTTAGTAGCAAGACGTAGAAGATATTATAAATCCTCTACCCTTTTAGGGGATATACTTTATATACCTAAGTACCTACTAGTTTATCTACTCTAAAAGGTCCTATTATTCTTTATAATAGCTTCTTACTTACGTCTTTAAGTTGCAGATTCTTTATTAATACTAGTATAAGATCGTTCTTATTGAACTTCTTAAGAATATAATTCTTATTATAGTATTTAGCTTAGGTCTCGGATACTTCTCGTAAGCGTTATTCTAGTTCTTTACGTTCGTTCTAGATACGTTTAATCCTTTCTCTTACTCCTATTATTACCTCCCCTTTAGAGGTACTATCCCTAGTATCAAACCTTATCTTAGGGATGTAGCCTAATATAATATAGAAAGGTAAAGCCTTTAAATTAGCCCGATAGCTACTATTATACGTAAACTCTACGATTAGTAGGCGTTTTTCCTACTCCGACTAGTATTCGGAGTAGAAAGCTCTTAGATACTCTTAGATCGTCTAATTCTATCTTTCTATTTACCCGTCTATCTACGGGTAGAAGGCTATACTTAGCCTTTACTTAACTCTTATATAGAAATAGTACTCCGACTAGAATTCCGAAGTAAATCTTAGCTTATAGTTAGAAACTATCCTATCCGGGAAACCGAACCTACTAAAAACGTATTTAATAAGTATATCTATTATTTAAATAGTAGTAATTATTTTCTTAATAGGAAAATATAATACTATCTTTGATAATCTATCTATAATAATAAGGATAGAATCGTATATTACTCTATTACGTATTGACGGCGGTATACCGCTTATAAAGTCTAATACTATCTCCTTCTATAGAGATTTTAAGGATAGAAGCGCTTCTATTTCGCCGTAAGGTAGGTATCTCTTTACCTTTAGGCTTTATCTTCTAATAAATATTATAGCTCTTTATATAGTCGGTAATATCACCTGATATATTTGGCTAATAAAACTTCTATTTGAATAATTCGGTTGTCCTCGACATCCCGAAGTAACCCGTGAGGGGGTTATTATAATAGCGCCTAAGTAGCTTATCTCGGATAGCCTAATTAGGTAGGATAAATATTCTATCCTTTAAGAAGACTAAGTCTTTATTAATCTTCTAATCCGATTCTCTAGTCTATTAGAGATATTCTAGCGGAGTAATCTTACTTTAGCGCTTCCGCGCTAGCTTCCCGCTACTAATAACTTCATAGTTATAATAGGTTCCTTATAAGGTAACTCTATAGAAACAGCTAGGATAACCTCCGCGCGGGTAAATAGCGGGTTAGGTTCGTTAATCCTACTTTGTATATAGGTACCCCCTAATTATACGGATATCTAGATACCCTCTATTAATATCCCTAGTTATAAATCTATTCTAGCGGCTCGTATTTACGTAGTACTTGCTCGAGTAGATAGGAGTATACTAATAACTAGCTTAGTAGACGTTAAGCCTAACTTCTTTACTAAACTTAGTAATATTTTATTCGCGGCCCTAATACTATCGTCGTAATCCCGTCTTCTTAACAGTATATCGGCTGGATTTAACTTGCTAGCCCGATACGTAATAATAAAATTATAAGTAGAAAGTAGTACAGCCTATCTAGCTTGCCTACTATTTAACTACTTTACTTTAGTAAACCTAGTAAGATTCTAGTAATTAGTTAGAACCTCTACTAGGTTTTTACTACCCTCTGAGTAGTAACGCTAGTATTTAAACGCCGTAATAATAGCGAGTAACTCTTAGTCGTAAGTTTTATAATTACGCTCTACGTTAACCAACTTCCTCGACTAGTAAGTAATAGGTTACTACTATCTACTCGTTTCGTTAAGCTAGGAAAGGATAGCTATAATTATAAAGACTAATATATTAGTCTTAACCCGGATCCTCCTCCGAGGATCAAAATATATAAGTATAGGAGCGGTAGTAAACCGTCCGATAAGCGTACGAAACGCTTATTTAGCTTTCTATAGTTAAAGAAAAGGCCTAGACTTCTTCCTATTCTAACTCCCTCTTAATAGGGACGTTAGTAGGAGTACTACTTTCGAATATATATCGATGAAGCGGCGATAAAAGTTATAGAAACCTAGAAACGACTATAGTTCCGTAAAAGTATTTAGGGTAGGCTATTTAGTAATAGTCCGTACCTTACGTAGGTCTATAGCTATACTACTAGTAGATACTATAAAACTAAGAAAGTCTACCTACTAATAGAAGAACTTATACATCTTCTAGTTATAGTATAAACCGAAAGACCTTAGTCTCTTAAGGACGACATGCACGTGTCTTATATACTCTACGAATATCTAGGAATATATTATAATATTATTAAGATATATAATATATACCGTATCAACTAACTCTCCTAGAGCCTTATTAATATAGGCCTAGAAGGTGGTAGGAGCGTTTACTAATCTAAATAGTATAATAAGATACTTATAATAACCGTATCGAGTACGAAACGCTATCTTCTATTTGTCTCCCTTACGGATTTTAATTCGATAGTAGGTATTCTTTAAGTCTAACTCAGTAAAGAGTTTATAGCCTTATAGTCTATCTAATATCTCGGAGATAAGAGGTAATAGATATCTATTCTTTAGAGTTACTATATTTAGACTATAGTAGTCGACGTATAATCGTAGGCTACTATCCGGTTTAGGAACGAATAGTATTAGCGAACCTACTATACTAACGCTATCCCGGATCTAGCTGTTCGCTTTAGCTTCCTCTAGATTGTAATATAGAACCTCTAGTTCTTTAGCTAATAAAAGATAAATTAAGCTATAAGGTAGAGGCGCTATTATCTCTATCGTATACTTAGCGCCTTTATTAGGTAAGTAAATAGTACCCTCTTCACTAAATACTGCTACTAGGTCCTCTAACTCTAAGGGTAGAGGTACTACTAAGGTTTAGGTAGTAACTAGTCTCTAGGCCCTCTTTATCTTCTAAATCTAGTAATACCTATACTACGAATAAGTAAGGGCTACTCTTTACTTCCTTAGTATATATATCCCAACTAACTAGGGATATTATAGAAGTAGAGGAACGCGTTTCCCGCGCGCCCTTATAACGCTAGCTTAACGTAGCTAGGTTATAAACGATTTCTTATTTATATAAGGCTAGTATCCCTAATAATAATAGGGGCCCTATATACTAAATCGTATACGATACGTATTCTCTACGCCTACGTTTATTTTAGGAATCGGTGGCTTCCTATAGGAGTTAGTATACTCTATAATAATACCCTACTTAGGTTTAGAGGGAAGCTTAACTAGAGCTTCTTATAGGCGTAATTCTAGTACCAAGCCGGGGTCAATTATATTAATATTGGTACCTATATCTAGTAGGGTTACGACTTTAGTCTTCCTAATACTAGATAGGATTATACCTTTAGCTCTTATAGTTAGTAGTCTTACTACTACCCCTAGCTTACGCTTCGGCAATTTCTCGCCTATAACTTCTTGTCTCCTCTCTATACCTAAGGAGAGGACCTCTAGCCTTTTCCTAACTAGGAACCGGTAGTACTCCTACTCTTACTAAGAGAGGATACTATAGCATCCGGAGCCGTATATTTATTAGTATAATATTTAAACTTTAAGTACCTATAGTACTATACCTAACTTAAGTCCTCGTTACCATAGTCTCTTTTATAGGTTAAGGAAGTACCTACTCCTCGCCCGCCTTAAACCTTCGTATTCTTAGCCTTAGAATTACCCTTCTAGGTATAACTATCCCTCTAGGACTTATAAGACTTACTATCTCTTCTATCCGATTTATTTTTTCTTTTTAGGCTAGTTACCTTCTTAATATAGGTTACTAATACTATTATAGCGTCCCGCGTACTCGGAATATCCTAGTATTATAGGATTTAAGTTCTTAAGTTATTATTTAACTTAGTCTATAGATAGGTATAATACTATTCTAGCGAGTATTCCTTATCTAACTAGCTCTCTATTAAGACAAAATATTAGTTAAATTCTTAGGCCGATTAGTTAGAGACTTAGAGTATTACCTTACTTCCTTATATAGCTAGGCTACTCCTAGCTAGTAATTCGCTAGGTCTTCGATAAGGTTTAGGAGTATCTCCTTAAATAATTTCTATATAAAGGTATCTACTACTCCTATAGCTATAAGGTTTTACTAAGTAGTAGTAGGGGTTTAGCGGAGAAACTATACTAAATATATAATTTTAGTAGAGTCCCTCTTAAACTTCTAAGGAGCTAGGCGGAACGTATTCTCTACGCTTTATAACTACTCTCTATAATTATAAATATTCTTACTATAGTATTCCTTTAACTTTTCTAGTTATATTTCTACCGGTAGACGTCTATCGTTATTACTATTATATATACGGCGTATAAGGGGTATTGCGGCTTCGCAAGCCTTACTAATAAGATAGTCGACCGAATCTACCGTAGGAGTCAATATAGCTACTATATTATAGATATACTACGCTATCTCCGTATTAGCTTCTTTAATTTGCTAGAGTTCTTCTAAAGTAACTAATCGAGCGTACTTATTACGTACGTTCTCTAAACGCTACTTAATAGAGATAGGTTTAGCCTACTCGTCGGGATTCTCTCTAATAAATATTAAATTCAGGTAGGTCTACTTTACCCTACCCTCTATATAGGTTGCCGGTAGGGCTTATATTACCTTATAGGGTAACTATAGTATCTAGTCGGTTCGATAGCTTCGATATCTCGCTGATAGATAAAGTATTCTTAGACCTCTTTAGAAGAGAGATTATAATTATAAGAAAAGGGATAGAAAGAAGTATAAGAATATATTAATACTAAAGATAATCTCTACCGTCTCTTCGTCTGCTCTATGCCGGCTATAAATAGGTATAGGTTATATAATTACTCCTATACTACGTAATGTCCATCCTTCTTCCTGAATTACTTTATATAATATACGTAATACTTTTAAAATTAGACGTAATAGATTTACGATTGAACCTTTGTAGACGTATACCCTAGAACTCGTATTACTCCCAAAGTCTCTAAGCGCGGATAGTATACTTAATTAATAGATACGAATTCTTTAGTTCGTATATATCCTTATATAGAAACGTATATATCAACTCTCGCTACAAAGATATTATAATAAACCTATATATAATAATACTTGGGAAAACCTCATCTTTAATCTTTACAAGAAGAATTCTATATAAATCTAGTATAAAGGGATATTTAGTCATAGAAAGGGTAGATTTTATTATAGAATTAGAAGTAATACCTCTTATAGTAGAACTTCTTACTCTTATACTAAATTATAAGTTTATTACTATATTACCTAATCAGCTATTTAACATAAGCTTTCAAGGACTATTAAATAAGGTACTAACTATAAACAACTATTGAGATTAAGATATAGAAATAACTATTTTAGTACTAGGATTAGGGTCCCCAACGGGGCGGGTTGGGGCGAGTTTTGGGGTAGGGAACCCGCCCTGTTAGCGGGTCGGGTTCTAACGGGTTAGGGCGGGGTCCCGGAGCGGGTTATAGATTAGAGGAGAACCCGCCCCGTTTATACTAGCGCGGGTCTACGTAATGCTTTCTTAGCGCTTATATAACTACCAAGATATAACCTAATAGTAAGTAATAA
Organism: Venturia nashicola; assembly: GCA_004522665.1. Lineage (NCBI taxonomy): Eukaryota > Fungi > Ascomycota > Dothideomycetes > Venturiales > Venturiaceae > Venturia > Venturia nashicola. Next base: position 343,360 of record SNSD01000027.1, read on the forward strand.
ACTAATAATGGCCCTAACTATATAGAGTATAGAGGTATAGTTAGATTTAGTAGTATATAGTTAGTAGATTTTGACATATTATTTATATATTTCTAGTAGTCTCCTAGTAGTCAAAGTGAGTAGATAAATAGAAATTACGTTTAATAATACTATAATAGCTAAAACTAGGGTTTTTCTTATTTAGAGAGATCTTCTATATAGATATTATTAATAATCTAGTTATCCTCCTCCTCTTCTTCTTCTTCTTCTTTATCTTCCTCTCTATTACTCTTAATATCTAATTGAAAAGTACGTTTATCCTTATCCTTAGACCCATCAACTTTATTAGCTAATTTTTTAGTAGTAGCTTGGAGCTCTTGTATCTTCTTATCTATATTAAGAGTATAACCTAAACTATTAGTCGCCTATAATACCAATAGTTTTATAATAAGATTAACCTTATCTATATCTCTTATTCTACTAAATCTCTCTCTTACTTCTACCTTTTTACTAAATATCAACTCCTATACCTCTATTGTAAGCTCTCTATTAGGTAGATTCTCCTTTAGCCTAATCTTATCTATAGGGTATATAGCCTACTAACGAGTAGGACTAGGAAGCCTTTTATCGAAATTATAGTAATAAGCTAGGAGATTTCGTATTAAAGTAAGCTACTCTATAGAAAAGAATTAAAGGGGAGAGATTAAGGGTAGTTAATCGGCTAGGTAGACTAGTAGTTGCTCTTCTCTATCTTTATTATAGAATAAGCTTACTAGACTCTAAAAGGATATTAGAAACTACTAGGAGACTACTAGAAATTAAAAGACTTACCTCTAAATCTTCTTCTAAAAGAAGTTTATAGATGTTATGCGTGCCCTTAACTAAAATTAAACTACTATTTATTAAATTTACTAATTCTTTCCTAATTGCTTGCTAGGACTATCTTACTTACGTAAAGATTACTAGATAAATTATAAAATTCTACGTAGCGTTGATCGTAGGACTCGTCGAATAGTATAGTAATATTACTACCCTAGGGTATTATCTTAATATCTATCTCCTCCTCTCTACTTAATTCTTAACTAGAGCTTTCTTCTACTCTATTATTTATATCTTTATCTTAATCTTTATTACCGAAATCGAAAAGCGCAAGTAGGTGTCTGGTTTAAGGAGGCTAGGATAGGTACTATTCGATATTCTAGGGCTAGATTAGTATATATTACTACTAGGATACTACTAGGTTCTTATCGTTTATTATTAATAGCTTGCTTAGCTTACGTAATTTAGGACTACTACTTAGTATTTAAGAGAAGATTCTAACTATTAGACTTTTTTAGTTTTTAATAAGCCTCTAACTTTGCTTAATTTAATACGCGCTAACTCTTTATAACCTAGAGTTTAAAGCCTCTCTTTTTACTACGCCGCGCACGTTCTTTAACTATATAAATATTGGTAGAGAGGAGTTCAGTTGGTTTTAGTAGCGCTATTATAGATCTACGGATTTGCGCTAGGCTAAGCCTAGTAGTTTACTAGTAGTTTAAGGCTTATAAGCGAGATTAAAGTAGAGTAAAGCTTAAATTTAATTAGTATAATTAGTAGAAGTATTTTATTTATTTACGTTATATAGTACGAAAAGTGTAGTCGTCCGATCTCGGTACGCTAGTTTACTAGCGCTATAGAGTTTTCACGTCCGTACGTATACTAATAATCTATATAGCTTTATCCTTACTTTTTAACCTATACTCCTACTAGATTACTACTAGTAACTACTAAATTAAAAGCAAATCAACTAATAATTATTACTAATTATTTAATAGTACGTAGTAAGGGTACCCGATAGTATAGCTGTTTGGACCTAGATAGACTTAGTATTATACTACGTAGTACCTAGATCACGTGCCACGTAGTTCTATATATATATAGCCCGGTTGCAAGTCAACTTGTAACTAATACGCTTTAAGAATATAGATATACTAGTTGTTTGTTTTTTACCTTTGTCCTTTCCTTTACCTTAAGATACCTATAGGTTATAACTAGCTAGTACTACCTAGTTGATCTATGCCTACTAGTTAGTAACTAACTAATATTGATATTAATATTAGAAGGGAGAGGGTTTACTCTTTCTCTTTTAATATAGATCAATAAGGTTAGACTAAAGCTAGCCTCTTCAATAACAATTTCCTCTACGAATTCTACTTCGATTTCGATAATTCCGACGCTATTCGAAAACCTCAAAACGCCGCTTTTCTACGATATAAAAATCGTTAGAATCCGTCTATAGGATCTTAAGCTATACCTCTCGAAAGACTTAAAGGTTCCTTTTACTAGGCCTTACCTTTAAACTAATACCCTTCTACCTCCTCCTAACCGATTTCGTCGATCGATAGCCTATTTTTACTACCTCTATCGCCGCTTTCTAACGACACTAGAATCGACTCGATTAGGTACTAGACCGTCTCGATATTCCTACCTATATACCTTACCTTCCTAGCTACTTATAGGAATGGTTTTTTAACGGAATTTCGAAGTTACGGTATTAAAATAACGCCTACGTTCCCCTCTTCTTAACGAGCTATAAACCTTTAGTATCCGATACTCGTAGGAAGCGAACTAGTAACTTTAGTAGGACCTAAAAGATTCCGATAACCGCCCTACTTTCGGGATTTCCCTCCTCCTATAGTACGTAGAATTTTTACCGGTATCGCGGGGATTTGATACAACCAATACTAAGGATTCTAAATTCAAAATCAGATTTTAATTCCGACTATTTCCGAAGGAGATATCCTTATCTCTACGTAATTTCCGGTCTTTTTACCCCTTTCGGTATTTCTCCTAGGGTACCTGATCAACCCCTAGGCCTAAGAATTTCGATCCTAGTAGAACTAATCTTTAGGATTTCAAATCTTCCGTCGGATTCCAAATCCGATCACTCCCGGCCGAGATATCGCTATTTCTACTTCAAATTCGATGTTTATTTCCTCTACTACTAAGAATTCGACCCCCCCGCCCTTCCCTTTACTAGTAACGTTTACAACTCGACTTATATATCGAGTTATACTAGTTTCTAATCGGAGAAAGCCCTAGCCCCTCCTCTTTCCCCTTTTCCTTTACCTAAGGTAGAGATTCAACTCTTTACCTTACTCTTTATATATATATCTATATATATATATATACGCGACATTTTTCCGACCAACCTTTCGAAGATCTAACTAGGTATACCCTATTACCTTCTGTAGAGGTTTTGCTAGGGATAGCCTTATTTCGCTTACTTTCGACTTTTCGACTACCACCAAATTGTCTATTTTTAAGTAGACTTCTTTAGATCAATTCCCAACGGAATAACACGATTCCGACGTCTCTGGAAAGCTACGGTTCCGCTCTTTTTAAACCTTTAATTGGATTCCAAATCCGATCACTCCCGGCCGAGATATCGCTATTTCCGCTTGAAATTTAATGTTTATTTCCTCTACTACTAAGAATTCGACCCCCCCGCCCTTCCCTTTACTAGCGACGTTTACAACTCGACTTACATATCGAGTTACGCTAGTTTCTAATCGGAGAACGCCCTAGCCCCTCCTCTTTTTCCTTTTCCTTCGCCTAAGGTAGAGATTCAACCTACTAGTTAGTAACTAACCAATAATAGCCTTACTTCTATAGTAGATCTTCGAGTAGCTAACGAATTGAAAAAGGCTACCCTACTATAAGGGGGATGAAGGTGTATAACCGGAATAGAAAGTAGAATAGGAATATATTTGGATTATAGTAATATCTTTACTAGGGGATAGCTGAATCCTTGATTCAGCTATACCCTATTAGGTTAGACTATATTTTATAGGATCTAGTACTAGCAACTAGACTTATAGGTACGAAAATCATTAATTATTATTTATACCAATAGATATCTATTTATATCCGTCGATACCGGTCTACCGGGACTATTTTCCTTTAACGTTAACTACCTACCTAACCTATAGGTACCAACACTAATTAGTAGTTATTACTACGACTATAGATTAGTAAGGTATTCGAGTAACTCGAGTTATAGTACCTAAACCTATTAATTAACCTACCCTTTTTCCAAAAATGTCTTAATATAGAGGAAACCTAGGGAGCCAAACGGGATCGAATAACGGTAATCTAACTACTATACCTTTAATTATAGGTAGTATCGACTTAAGATCCGAGTTCGTAACCCTACTAAATCAACCCTTTTCTACTAAAAGGAGGTTTTTGGTACCTGAAATTACCCTTATATAGGATATAACCAAAGAACAACTTAACGGTTTCGTCGCTAACTAATCCTATGCCTACGCAATAGTACAGGATAACGAAACCCTATAAGAATAGTTCCTCGATAATTTTAAGGATTAGAGTAAGGCCTACCTTAATATAGTCTTAAAAGATAGACTCCGTACGCTTAAGATAGTACTTCGTACCCTACTTCCTCTAGGAAGTCTAGACCCAATTTAGAAGCAAATTCTCGACGCGATTACGTACCTTAGGGAGGTCTATAGATACTATCCTAGACTAGAACCTATTACTCCTACGCCTCTCTATAAGCCTGAGTATCTATCTATACTAGAAAGATAGCCTTAGTAGACCGAACCCTAGAGAACCGAACCTTAGGCTCAACCTCTTGAACCCTAAGCCGAGCCTAGCCTACCAGATAATATTACTAGGAGACGTACTAGAATAGTAACCGAGAAATATTAAGTATTCCCTACGTTAGTTAAGAGAAAGGATCAGGTCCTCTACGATAAACTAGAGGACCTATATAAGTAAATGAACGAGTATATTATAGGTCCTTAGTAACGTTATCCGTATATACCTCTCCTACCTACTTAAGGGTAAGAACAACTACTAGATCGGCTACTACTATACCTACTACTATTATAAAGACCTACTACGTATATACTAGGTTTCAACGCTCTATCTATCTTTAATAAACGGCCTATATAAGTCAACTTGTAGTAGTAATAATAGATATTTTCCCGAAGACTCGTAGATCTCTCTAAACTGTACCAAGATAACATGAAATATAGTAGAGAGGAGTACGATAACTTAGACTTCAAGCTACGCATTTTTAAGGATATAGGCGTTAAGGTAGATATTATAATAGAATAGGATTTAGCTTCTACACTTCCTATTATATTAAAGGATAAAGCTAGAGAGTACTACTACTCTAAAATAGTTAATAAGAACTTCTCTAGCTATATACCTATAATAACTATACTTTAATACTAGTTCGAGAACCCCTAACGTCGAGAGAAACTCCTAGGAGATTAGAGAAATACTACCTTACTAGAGGTAATCCAGAAAAATCCTAACAAGTCCTTACTTAAATGTTTCGAGATACTTGTTCGCTAGATCTCAAGTATTAAAAGACTACTCCGAAAGACACCTTAAGAGGAGTACGACTAACTCCTAATAGCTATAAAGGGTATAAAAGAGTACTAGTACGCTCAATTTAACCCTTCCTAAGACTTTGATTCCCTATATATATAACTTAGGAATTTAATTATAGTTATATCTTCGTAATTAGTCCTAACTAGGCCAAAACTATCCTAAGGAGTATATATCTCTAACGAACTCGAGGAGCAAACCAAGTTATAGAGTAAGGACAAGCATAAAGACGACGAGTTCTACGACGAAAACCACGTATACTTTATAGATAGAACCTATAGGAGAAACTTCAATAATCCTTAAAACCAACGCAGCGGACGTATAAGAGGATTTACTTAATAGGGACGATATAATCGAACATCTCGAATACCTTCTAGAACGCGAAAACCATAGGGACTATACTATATATACGGAAAACCTAACTGTTGGACAAGAAACCACTTAATTAAGGAGAGAAAGGTAAGCTACTAGAAATTCAAGGTATCCTAACAAGTAATACACCTTTAAGACTATACTATTGAAGCCTACCTATCTATAGTTAACTCCTACGAAGGTACTTTAGATACTAAAGACGAAGTAGTTGTTAAGGAATACTACTATCTCTTTACTAACGACGAATTTCCACCTGAAAATAACGAAGGATTCGTATTATTCGCCCAATAACTCTCCGATAATACTATAGCGTATTTCCTCGCCTCTAAACAGCCTACAAACCAAGTTGTAGATGAAATTTTTAGCTTTTAATACTGCTACTCTAAAGAAACCTTCCAGGGTATCCTACCCGATATAGGAGTAGTAGGAATTTCTATAGCAGGAGAACCCCAATTCCGAGTACTATAAAAGTAAGTACTTATAGGACCGAATCGAACTCGATACGTTATTAGTAGGCTAGTATAGTATCATTTTTAGCAAGGGTGACGCTTCCTCCCTAGGGACTACCTAGGTTCCTATACTAATTAGAAAAATTATCTTCTATATTATCCCTACTAATATACCTTTTCTCATATATATTAAGGATATAGACTAACTAGGTATCTATATAGACAACCTCCGAAACCTTTTAGTATAAGGTAAAAAGAAGTTTCTACTTATTAGGAAGTATAGCTATCCTTAGCTAGAGTTACCCCGCTAATTAATATAGTAACAGCACTTGCAGTCTCTCCCGGAACAATTTATCGCTTCGGAATTTGAAATTTCCCTCCCTTAGGCTACTAATAGAGTACTTTTAAACCTTATCTTACCCCCTCTATTAACCAATTAGTTATACTAACCTGTATACGTATCCCAATTCAACTAATCTTTCTTCTCCGATCTAGATAAGCAACAATTAAGGTAACTATACCGACGTTTTAGCTACCTATCGGCTGAAAGGTTCCTTAAGGTACTCTCTAGAGTAGGTTTAGAAGATATAGATACTAATATAATTAGATCTATCTCTAAACTTTATAAATATTATTAGATGAATATAAAGGCACCTTCGAGATTTAGATTTTCACTCTAGGATAACTTGATTTTCAATATATAGATTATAGTTGATATTCTCTATATCGATGGCTAACTAGTACTATATATAGTCGATATAGCTACTATATTCTAAGTAGCCCGATTCCTAGCAGGTTAAACTATAGGCGAGATATAGCAATGTATTCGTACTATTTAGATTAATATCTATCTCGGACCACTAGATTAGATTATTATAGATATAGGAACCAACTTCTCCTCCTACGAATTTAATTAACTTATAAGTTTACTTATTATCTAAGTCAAGGAGGTTCCTATAGAGGTATATTATTTAATTAGTAAGGGAGAAAGATACTATACGGTTCTAAGGCGTTGTTTTACTATTCTTAAGGAAGACCTACCTTTAGAAAGTAATCTAGCTATCCTACAACTAGTAGTTAAGGCTGTAAACGATATAGTAGGACTAAATGGACTTATTCCTACCCTCCTCGTCTTTAGGGCTTACCCTAAGATAATAGGTTCTTTCCCTCCTAGCTAATCAATCCTATCAAGAGCAAATATAGTTAAGAAGGTAATAAAAGAACTCCGTCAAATTCGAGCAAGGGAATAAGTAGTAAGTATACTCTCTTAACGTAATAGGCCTACTCTAATTATACCATTTACGCTACCAATTAGCGGTAAAGTTCTTGTGTGGAGAGAGAATAGAGGCTAGAGAGGGCCTTATATTCTAAAAAAGGTATAGGACTATAACTATATAGTTAGAATAAACGACAACGACGTTGTTTTAAGATCTACGTACGTTAAGGTATTCTACGAAAGACTAGTAATCGAAGTTATAGATGCTAGTTTTTTAGATTCTAATATAGAACAACTAGAGAACCAACTAGGAAATTAGCGAAGAAATCGACTATCTACTAACGAAAATACTACTACTATACTAAAACCTAATACGGTAACTCTAAATATAACCGATTCGCGTATTACCGGAGTAAATAGATAAGTTATAATTCCTTCGTATCGAACGAGGGCGTAACGTATAGCTCTAGAAGAATACTAAACCTTCTTTTCGACTACTAATCAGGCTTTTATTTCTATAAAAGAAAAAGTAGATCTAGAGCTTTGCCTTAAGCTACGTATAGAAGGCATACTAGATTCCTCCGAACTACCTTTTTCTAAATTAGATCTCTAGGAAATCGAAAACCTTATTAAAAGAGGTATTCTTTAGTTCTCTACTAACTATATACCCCCTCTAGGACAACGTATTTTCGACGCTCGTATCGTACGAGAAATCAAGGGTAAGGGTACTAATAAACCCTATAAGAAATCCCGCCTTATAGTATAAGGATTTAATAATATAGCTAAGGAAGCTATCTTCTATTAATCGTCTATAATCTAGAGAGCTAGTTAACGAATTATTCTTTATATTACTGCAACTCTACTTATACCCTAAAACGAATCGATTCTGAAACCCTCGAAACAATCCGACTTTACCCTTATACTTAGGGATATCTCCCAGGCCTATATTTAGTTAAAAACCACCCTAGATAGACCTATTACTGTCAACCTTCCTAGAGAACTTCAATATCTCTACCTACTAGGCACCCTTATTATTATCCAGAAGCCCTTATATAGTATTATAGAGGTAGGCCTATATTAGTTTAATACCTACTATAAATACTATATCTCGAAACTCAATATGGCTATATCTGTCTATAATCTATACCTCCTAATTACAAAAGGAGATGATTTTGGTGTTATTAGTATATAAACGGATAATACTTTAATCCTATACAACCCCAAGTTTAAGGATAAGGAAGAGATGGCTAGATCTTAAGCTAATTTTCTTATAAAGCTAGTAGAAGTACTTAATCCGGATAATAGTATTATTTTTAATAGCTATATTATTATCCCGGCGAGGAGCAAGTCTAGTTGTAGTATAGAAAGGCTAAGGAGAGAAACTCTTTCCTATCGATTAGGTATCTCCTAACCCTAAATAATCCTACATCCAACAAAGGGCTAGAGGAGTATATATTATATTAATTTATCAACCTAAAGCTACTTTCGACCTCTCTATAGTAGTATAATACCAAGACCTAGGCCCTGACGAGATAAAAGCCCTAAATAAGCGCCTGATTTAGTAGAAAGATAATCTAAATAGAGGTTTAACCTTTATTCTACTTGATCTTCCTAGTTCAAAGCTATTTGTTTTTGTTAATAGATCCTTCGTAAATAATAAGGATCTAAGTAGCCAGATTAGAACCCTCTTTATACTTAGGAATAAGTCCCTAGGTAATTTTAAGTTTAATCTAAAAGGGAATATTATCTATTAGTCTTTGATTAAGGCAAAGCGAGTAACTAGATTAGTTCTAGTATCCGAAATCCTCGCTATGTCTAACGGAGTTGATAAAGGCTTTATTTTTGCGGCTACTATCTCCTAGATCCTAACTCAACTAGGATTACCTCCTATACTTATTATTGTTTATATAGACTCCTTTTCTTTGTATAAATACCTAGTCAAGCTAGGAACAATAAAGGAGAAGCGTCTAATGATCGATATTATAGCGCTAAGGGAATCCTACGAGAGAAGGGAGATAATAGAAGTACGCTAGATAAATAGCAATAATAACCTAGTAGATATACTTACCAAAAGGACACCTAATACCCGCCTAATAATATTAGTCTCTACTAACGAACTAGATATTCGAGTAGAAGGCTGGGTAAACCGTCTAAGTAAAGTTATAGATAAGAGTTGATAACTATAGAGCTATAGTATAGTAGGCTAAACTATAACCTTCTCAGCTTCTATATTTCTAATATACAACCCCCTACACTACTACCGACCTAGTTATTTGTTATACGCGTTTATTTTTATAGTAACTTTACTTGCTATATAGTCCTTTCAAGCCGGAAATCTCTTAGACCTAATACCTTACCAAATTAGGAAGTTATTAGATACGCAATATTCAATTTGGAGCTATATCTAAAAAGAAACCTATAAAACTATACTCCTTAACTACTAGAATACCCTAGGACTCTTATACCATCACCAAACCCTTATATAGGAATGGTTTATATAAGAAAATACCTAGCAAATTAAGTTACAAACCCTAGAAACCCGAAAAGTAATGCCGAAACTCTACTAACCCAACTAATAACTACCCTACTACTTTCAACTCCAACCTAAACTAGGACCTATTGGTTTCCGAACGTTACTAATAGTATTAGGCGTTATTACTATAGCCCTACGATCCCTATTATCGTATCCGCTATCCTTACCTACAGAGAACCTAGCTATAAAGAAGTAGTTAGGACAGTAACCCTCTAACCTAGGCCTACGGGAAGTACTAGAAACAATACTATAAGAAACACGATAATCTAACCATAGCCTACTTGTAGCCTTAAGGCAATGATTATACCAATTCGGCGTAATAATAGCCCCTTCTACCATCTAGAATATAATAGCTGGTAAGTAGTTAGTATAGTAGTACTTATAGCCTCTAATAAAAGACAATTTCATGCCATTATAACCCTAGAAACCCTTTGGATTCCAAGCAAGCTCCCTAATAGGATAGTTAGGAGAATAGCTAGTAGTACCCTCCTCAATTATATCCTTCAGGTGGTCTAGTAATAGGTTTCGAGTCCTATTATTAAAGGATATAAGGTAGAGGAGGTAATATAGCTCTTATATATTAGCGAGGTTTTTAGGCTTATTATTAAACTTAGATAGAAATTCAATGAACCTAGACTAGGATGTTATACTACGGATATAAGCCCTATCGAAAAAGATAGTTTGCGTATTTAGAAGAGGAGGAATACTATATACAAGTTAGGTTGTAGCTATAAAATAAGTAGGAATACTTATATTAGCTGTTGTAGCTACTAGGAGATAGGTTATAGCTACTAGGAGATAGGACTCCTAACTAGAATAAGGGAACTAGGCAACCCAGGTAAAGAAGTCCTACTAGGAGGCCTACTAGGCCTAGCAGGATCGGCAGGAACTCGATTACGGGGCGTAGGACTAGTAGGAGAAGATACTATACTACTCTCTATATCCTCTATACTACTAGGAGATATCCTATCTTAGCTAAAGGAAGTACTTATTCTATAGCTAGTTAGTACAAGCAACCCTACTTATAAGTATATAATAATATTACCTAAGAGAGAGATTGCTAGGAATATATAGCTATTGTAGATATTAAGGTATTAGGAGAGAAGATCAAGCTAGGAGATTAAGAACTTAGCTAAGGAGGTACTAACTAAAGGAATAAAAGAGAGAGGATAGAGCAGGGTATAAAAGAGTATAAGTACTTAATTAGGAAGAGCTAAGACCTGTAATATATTTATAACAAGATAGCTAGAAGTAGTAGTAGTAAGTATTATAACAAAGGTCCTTTCCCTATTTGGCTAATATAGTATATTTATATACTATAATAAACACGGCTTCAACTAGATCGGTATAGGTAATAATTCGAACACGAGTTACATGGTAATATAACGGTTAATAAAGGTATATAAAGAGATAAAGGCATGTAAAGAGATAATAGATATATATACTCTAATATAGTATACAATACAAACCGGCTACCCTAACTACTTTTCGACAATCTCCGACCTGTAATACGACTTATAATATATACTCGTACTCCTCAATGCTACTCTATACCGACTAAGGGACTACGAGGGCTAATAGCGGACCTAGATTTTATTTTTTATATGTTTTGGACCTAAATTAAACTTATTAATATACTTATTTGTTATTAGAGGCTGCGATTGTTTACCCCTTATACTTGAGTAGGTTTGAGCCTACTATATACTTATTTATATACGTTCTCTTCTTTAAAAAGGGAGTTACTAGTATTTGGATCATAGTAATATCTTTACTAGGGGATAGCTAAATCCTTGATTGAGCTATACCCTATTAGGTTAGACTATATTTTATAGGATCTAGTACTAGCAACTAGACTTATAGGTACGAAAATCATTAATTATTATTTATACCAATAGATATCTATTTGTATCCGTCGACACCGGTCCACCGGGACTATTTTCCTTTGACGTTAACTACCTACCCAACCTATAGGTACTAATAGAATAGGACACAAGACACGGACAATATACAAGAAACAATATAATATACTACCGTAATACTACAATTCATAGAACCCTAATACTTAATAATATAGGAACTAGATCAACGGTACGTATATAGGAACTAAGACAATACAATAATACGATTTAATTCTTATTACTTACGTTAACTCTAGACTCTCTCTTCTTTATACCTAACTACCTTATCTATCTCTTTATAGACTTCCTTATCTACCTCTTTATAAAATACTCAAAGATCCTATTACCTTACCTTTGTACAGTAGCTGAGCGGTAGAAGTTAATAGTAATCTAATACTATATTATCTACGCTTATCTCACCTACATTTTAGAGGTCGTACTAGGGTTTCTCTCTATAGCTAAGACGATTCCTAGTAGCTATTATAGTATTATAATCGAACTTATACTTAGGATACTCTCTCTCTCTTTTAAACTTTTTGGACTAGATTATCGAACTCTCGAATATTAGGCTTTATATTAGACTTTGAATATTAGACTTTAGGACTTTAGGACTCTCTTTCTTTACTATTAACTTAACTATAGGACTATTAGACTATCGAAAAGGAACTTCGTATATTAATCTTTAACTACTAGGCTTTTAAACTTTCCTTCGAATACTAGACTATATACGACTCTTAACTTTAGACTCTCGACTTTAGACTTTCAACTACCCTTTTTTTTAGAATACCTTCGAACTTTTTATATAACTATTAACTAGCGTTACTTCGTACCTTCAAACCGACCTTTTCTCTTCTTATAACCGAACAATACTCGATTAACCGGCTATTACTAAACTTAGAAATAGGAAAAATCTTCGTAAAGGTCTAAGTCTAAGCTATATTAACGGAAAATTAGAATTCAAAATGATTACTAGTAATATCCTAGTTCTTTTAACTCCTTAGACCAAGTCTTGGATATCCTATTAGTAGAAATTATACTTTGCACGAAAATACCTAGGATTACCTATACTATTAATATATTATCCCTCTATAGCCTATATACCCTTATCTAATAAGTTAGAAAAGAGAGGCCTGACTATACTATATACGAAACGGTACTACTCTCGCCGTCTAGGCTACGAACTCCGTGTATCGGCGTATAGATCTAACTACTTTTAGCTACTTATCTTCGAAATTATCTAGGAACTCTTAGTATTAATACTCTTATCTCTAAGAAACGTACGCGAACGAATATAATACAAAATAAATAGAATAACTCAAGACTAACGAAAAATCAAAATACCTATATACTTACGCCTAGACTAAAGGATCCCTCCTACCGGAACCCCTTCGGATTCTTCCGGCCCTCCCTCTAGTAACCCGTCTACGGCTAATCTTAGCCCTATAATTAAAGGACTAGCTACTCGTTCTAATATAATTAACCTTATTGATACCCTTAAGGATTTTACTATTACTAGAAGATAGGAAAGAAAGGCTTAAGCCTTTGATCTTAAGAACTATACGCTCTCTCCTAAGGAACGCTTCGATAGTAGGAATATTACGGACTTCCTTATTCGCTTTAAAGATACCTTCGATACCTACGATATTACCGACGATACCTATAAGATCTAGGCTCTTACTCGTAATATCAAGTCTAGCTATCTATAGGATATTAAGCTTTTAGGTAGCTATAAGGAACGTAGCTATAGAACTCTCCGTAAATCCCTTTATAAGGAATATATCGCTACTAATAACCGTTAGCGAAAGGAAACTACTACTTACCTCTATAAACTTACCTTTTAAAGCGCCTCTTAGAAACTAGACACTCGTAGCTTTATTAAGGAATTTAAGAACTACTATCTACTTGTTATTAATACCGATGAACTAACTAGGTCTACTATAAGTAGGATCTTCCTTAGTAGATTACTAGAATCGGTTCGTTAATAGGTTAACCTAACGCTTAATATCGACCCTCGTATTTGCTCTACCTTTAACGATATTAAACGGATTATCCTTAAAGCTAAATAGATTATTATTAGTAACGAGAATATATTACTCTTTATATTAGATAGTTATAAAGGAAGTACCCTTAATAGGGTTATTAAACGAATAGTCCTTCGAAGGAACGAGGCTATAGCTAAAGAAAAACCTAAAACTACTAAATCTTAACTTAGGGCTAATATTATTAAAGCTCTTAAGGGTCTTCGTAGAACGAATACTTCTAGGGACGTCCTACTCTTCGCTATTACCAAAAGCACGGATCCTACTATAGTAGTAGCTAGGAAAGATATAAAATAGTTTACTATACTTAATAATTAGATCTATAATAACTTTCGCTCTTCTACTTAGTCTAATACTATACTATTAGGAAGTTCCTTCGTTTATACTAACCTACGTGGAAATTACTATAGGGGGCTAGCTAATACCAACTAGTCCTTCTAGTATATCTAGAATACCGCCAACTAACGTAGTTAGTCCGCTAATATTTAGTCTACTAGTATCCCTAGCAACCCCTAGCCTCAACCCCTAGCCTAGCTAAGAAACCCGAACCTAACCGTCCTACCTACTAACTACCCTTTGATCCCTTCTTCGTTGCCGCCCCCTATATAGACTACTTAGAACGGAATATCGGAAAAGAGAGGTTATAGGAGCTATAGAAGTATAGAATATTATAAACGGATATACCCTAACGTTGCGGAACTAGTCACTTAAGGAATTTGCTATTATAATATAAACGTAATACCTAGATAGTAGTACTAGGGAACTTTAGCCGCTCTAGGCGGGAAAATCGGAGGAATTATTAACGGCTAGAACTATAGTAACTAGATCCGTACTTAATTAATTTAGTCTTAATAGGGCTCTAGTAGTATTTCGTTATTTGGGATAGTTAAGTCATTTATTAGAATTGTTGAATTAAGCGACTTAGAGTAGGAAGACTTTGGTATATAGGTTTAGGTATCGAATATTAGTAAGGTAGGAGGAGGCGGATTTATACCTTCTATTATTCTTACGGCTACTACCTAACTACATTTATCTATACAAAAACCCCTATTAGAAAAGGCAAAAGGAAAACAGCCTACTAGGGTTACTAAGTCTAGTAGATCTAAGGCCCCGATAGTTAAGTATATAGTATATAGTTATATTACTAAGACCGCGGAATAATAGAATAGCGAAGGAGACTCGGATATAGACTTAGACTTAGAAGACGATAAACTAGACGTAACCCTTAGGAACTTACCGCCGGAACTACTAAAGAAAACTCGTAAGCCTAGGAACCCGACTCTTAAGTAGTATATTACGAAGAAAGATAAGGCTACCGACGGAATACGTATAGTAGGGAATATCCTCTAGTAATTAGTCTAACTTAGTCTTTAGGATACTATTATTTATATTCCGGTATTTAGAGATCTCTTATATAAGTTCTTACTAGAATAATTAGCTAACAACATCCGTCCTAAAATAGAGGAAATAGAACGAAGGAAATAGGAAAAGGCCGCTAAAAGGAAGCGGAAAATAGAAGAAAGATAGAAAGCGGACGGAATAAAATAAGGAGTAGGAATTATAGCGCTACGCTCGGAAGAGTAGGAACTAACTTTAGAAATAGTTCTTCGTATTAATAAGGATAATAACCGTTCTCGCGTCTCTATAAGGAGCCCTACTTTAATAGCTTGGATTAGAAAACTAGAGATTAAGGCGTTATATAATATCAGAGCCGAAGTAAACGTTATATCTAAAGGAGTTATAAGGAGTTATAGATTAGTAGTTAATAGTATTAAGTAGGATATCTAGGGACTAGTTTTAGATAAGCTTAAGGTTACTAACGGGAGGAGAGTTCCTCTAGTTAGCTAGACTAGCGCGCGTATACGGATTACCGGAGTAGACTTTAATTATAAAAATATAGTCTTTATAGTACTTAGGGACTACTCTTAGGGAATAATACTTAGTTAGCCCTTCTTAGTACGGAGCCGTCTCGTTATATAGGCTAAGGCGGATAGTAGTATTTCGTATAAGGTATTCTCTATAAACGGCGAATAGAGCGTTATATAGTAAGTAGTTGTCTCGGACTTCCTATACGATAGGTATAAGTCTAGTCTTCGAATCCCTTATACTTATTTAGACCAAGAAGATAATTCTAATTCGGATAATTCGGAAAACTAGGAGGCGGAGTCCTAGGTCTTAGAAGGATATCCGCTATATATATAAGAAACCTAAGGCTTCTAGTACTAAACTCAGGCTAGAATATATACGAATAGCTTTTTGACGACCTAATCCGCGACGAGTTTCTCTAACCGCTAGACTTTAGGAGACTTCTATATAATAAGACTTATACTACGACTAGACTTAATATAGCTACTATAGTAAACGAGATAAAGCTATAAAAAGAAAGGGATAAGCTTCTATAGGAATAATGGATAAGGTACCGAATATTTACCTATCGTCGTCTTATACCTACGAAGTCTTAGACCGGATTACTAATATTTAGATACTTAGATTAATAGGACCTACTTTCCCTAAGGATTTCCTTATTTTCGACTGGTTCCCCGACAAAATATAGAACGAAACACTTAAATAGTATATATAAAAAGAAGGTAGATAAGATCTAACCTTAGAACGTTTAGCTTACTAATAGATCTATACCTAGTAGTCGCATAGATTGGAGAGATATAATACTAAAAGAGTAGTTTAGTATAGAACCTTACTATTACCTTAATAGATTCCTCGAGAAACGCTACGCCCGTTTCCCTCGTTAGACTTAGCTTATAGAACTCTAGTTTAACGATATACGTATCAACTAGTCCCTTAGCCTAAACGAACAATTACTAGTTAAGGAAATACTTATATAACGAGAACCTACCCTCGTATAGAGCTTCGAAGAATACGGTAAAATTAGGAAAGAAGTAGTACTAGTATAAGTTATCCGAGTAGTAGACTATAGACTACGAACCTTAGTAAGCGAAACCCTTTAATATCCCTAAGGCTCTATTAAGCGAGATTCGTTAGATGTTTTACGAAAGAATTAAGACGGGAAGACTCGAACCTAGTTATACCTTATATCGTAATCTATAGTTTTTAGTCTTAAAGAAAAACGGTAAGCATCGACTAATTAATAGCGCTACGAATATTAGTGTAGTTACTATTAGGGACGCGAATATACTACTAACGGCCGATGAATTTTCTAACTCGTTTACTAGATACGTATAGATATCGCTTGCTAACCTTTTCTCTAGGTACGACTAGTTAGAACTTACTAAAGAAAGTCGCGATCTTACCTTATTTATATACCCGTTTAGTCTTTTATAAATCACTACCCTACCTTAAGGAGTAACGAACTTAGTAGCCTAATTTTACCATATATCTAAGATAATTATTTCCTACAAGTTTAAATATAGCGATGTTTACGTAGACGATATAATTACTAGAACCCCGAAAAGGTATAATAACGATAAGGAATCTGAACTAAAGGGAGTACGTCGAGAGGTCTTAGAATACGTAGTTAGGCTAAATATAGTTCTTACGGATATTAAACGCGTAGGAGTAACGATATTAGGAGAAAAGTTTAATATTTATAAAAAGGGCGTAAATATAGTTAGATACTATTACAATCGAGAAGGACGACACCTAAATACTTCTAAAGTAGCCGCTATTTTAAACTAGTTAACTCCTAGGTCTATTAAGTCTATAAGAGCTTTTATTAGAGTCTATATCTATTACCGAATCTAGATATAGGATTTTACTACCGTTTCGAAACCTATCTTTATATTATTTAAGAAAGACTTAGAATTCTATTAGGGAAAGGAATAAGATAAGGTAATAAAATCTCTTTAGGAAGCGCTTACGACTATACCCGTACTACGACTAGTTATATACGAACTAGATTTAGGTAAGATTATTCTTACGGTAGATACTTTAGGAGAAGGATAGGGAGCGGTTCTATAATAACTAGACGAACTAGGTAAGAGATACCCGTACTAATATAAAAGCGGGATCTAGTTACTATCGGAAAGGAAATACGATATAGTTAAACTAGAATACTACGCCCTTTTATACGCTCTTAAGAAATTCTACCTTTATCTTTAGGGAACGCATTTCGTGGTCGAAACGGACGCCCGGACTTTAATCTATTAACTTAATAGAGTATCTTCGGATATAGTAGGATCTCTAGTTATACGATAGCTCGTATAGATTTAGATATAGGATTTTAATATCTAATACGTTCCCGGGAAAAAGAATATAGTAGCTAATAGACTCTCCCGCCAATTTAGTAACGTACCTAAAAAGAACGTCCCCGCCATTCCTAACTTCGATATCGAGGATTTTATCGATCGACGACTTAGAGCCCTTTACTATTCTATTATCTACGTCTATAAGCGTAACCTACGGCATACGATCTAGCTCTACCCGATAACCGTACCTAGTCTAGAAAATAACGATAATACTAGTAGCGAAAGTTCTATAGATTAGAACAAAGAATACGGAGAATTCGGTTTATTAGAACCTTAGGAAGGATTAGATAGCGAATATACCGCGGAACACCAAGCGATTACTAACTAGCTTATAATATTAAAAGTCGCGGACTATCTTAAAGGTAAATAGATCACGGCTATAAAAAGAAAGGTAATAGGCTATCTTATAGCTAGACGATAACTATTGAAGTAAGGTAAATAAGGATAAGCCTACCGTCGCGTAATTAATAACTAGGACCAACGATAGGAAATTATCGTCGCCCTCTATAATAAATACGGCTATAAAGGACGCGAAACTACTATAGTACTTATTCGGAATCGATATTACTAGGACGGGTACTATAACGACGTTAGTAAATGGATTAAGGAATATTCTTAATATTAAATAAGCGATCGAGCGTACGTAGTAGAACCTCTAAATACGACTATTATTCGGAGTAAGATTCTTAGCGTAAGATAGTCTATTGATTATACGATAATCACCCTATAAGGTAGTTATAGCTATCTTATTCAGGCAAGAGAGGAATTAAGCGGTTGGCCTAAGGTAAGGGTACTCCGTTTAGTACCTACGTCTAAGAATATCGCGGATTTTATCTTTAAGGAACTAATCTATCGATAGGGTATTATATCGGAGATTAGAGTTAATAGAGGTCCTAAGAACAAGCTATATACGGATACGCTTCTAAAACTATACGATATTAGAAAGATTAAGATTTCGCTATATAATAGTTAAGGTTAAGGAGGAATCGAACGGTCTTAATAATATAGGAAGCCTTCCAACGAGTAACGAACGGGAACTAGAAACCTTAGAAAGATTTATTACTAGTAATACTTTAGGCCGAACGGATAATAGTTAATAGAACAACCGGTATAACTCTAGTTAGGATAATACTTAGTAAAGAATACGTCCTTCCGATCGAACTGAAAATAGTTATATAGTAAAACCTTCCTTGGTCTATAGTTAGGATAATAGAATAACTTCTTTTTCTACGAGCCGAGTAACTGGATTAGAGAGGGGAAGACCTCTAGGAAGCTGTCGTAAGGTAGGAACGTATAAGATAGGAAGTAAACGAGTACTAGGAATCGTAATATCAAACTATAATACGTACTAAAAACCTAGACGTAGGACAACTTATCCTCTTATATAATACGAAGATTATTAAGGATTTCGGATCTAAATTAGATTTTATATAGGTCGGTCTATACCGTATTACGGAAGTATATAAGGACGGGAGAACCGGATTACCTATTAGTAGCTACGTACTTAAGGAACTAAATAGAGTTTTAGTATATAAAACGATTTAAGGAAATAGAATCAGGATCTTCTACTAGCGGGATAGGCCTATAGGTAATAACCTCCTTGACACCGGTTAGGAGCATAGGATAGAAAGAGAATAAGACTAGGATTAAGATAATACTTAATTAGATAAGGATATAGAATAGGAATAGGAAAAGTAACCCGGTAACGAGGACCTAGATATATTAGTTCGCCGATCTAGACTACAAGTAATTATTCCTAGACTAGAAGGATTCGACCCTAGCTAATACTAGGATTACTAGGAACTACGGAGAAGTATTCGATTCGTAAACGGCTAATAAATACTTATAATATAGAAAAGGAAACGATTAGAAAAGTATATAATATATTAAGCTAATAAGCTAATATACTATACCTCAATCGGATCCCTTATTTATATATTAGTATAAAGGAAGTTAGTACGTAATCCTAGGGGACCTATATACCTCTTCAATCCTCTTCCGCTATATACGCTTTTAACCTTTTTAATCCTTCTCTACTTAGTACTTACTCGATTCTCTTCTACTTTACGCGCTTTCGATTCTCTTCTATATATTAGGAATTACTACGACCTAATATTCCCTACGGCTACTAAATACGTCTATCTCTACTAAGTAGATACCTATCCAATAAGTAGCTTATAATCTAGGAAACCTTAAGTATATAAGTATCTATTAAAGTCTAGGTCCTTAGTTAAGTCTAATATTAGTTTGGTCCTACTAGTTCTCTAGGAAGTATTTATACCCCTCGAGGTCCTCCCGTATAGTCTACCTTAGGTTCCTCGATAGTCTTCGGTTTAAGCTTCGATAAGATTACGTTAACTTATTAATTCTACTCGGTCCTTAAGCTTATATCTACGAAACCTAGGATTTATAATTACGGGAATATAATTATCGATCCTTTTATTTAGACCCTCTTACTTATTAATCCTAATTGGTCCTTAAGCTCATATCTACGAAACCTAGAGTTTATACTTAAGAGAATATATTTACCGTTCCTCCTACTCTAGCCTCTTTAATAGCTTCTTACTCTTTAGTAGCCCTCCCGGTAGCGCTAACGGTTTACGTCCTATCCTCTATCTAAGCCTCCCTACTCTTATATTTCAAGATTAGAACAGATCTATGTAGTCCTTAGGAGGATAATCCTATAAGTTAAAGTAGTCGTATTCTCTTAGTCTTTTACTACTTAGACTTTCGCTATATCGGCCCTCCGCAACCTTCGCCTATTCGCCTCCCGTTTATCCTTAGTCAAATTAATAGTATCCTCTATTGTTATACTAGTCTAGCTTTACGCTTGAATAGACTTAGTCGGGTATTACTTTCGTAAAACTTAACTTTAGCTATTAAAGGGACTATACCCTAGTATATATATTATAACGGTTCGATTCTCGGATAGCTAGCTTCTTAGTAGACGTTTATTGCTTTTCCTTTTTATTAGTTTTATATATATATATATATATATGTCCGGAAAGGTCAGGAGAGTTACCTTTTATATATAGAGTTAGGAAGTTTCCTTTATTTTATTTAAGCTACCGTACCTTATTCTAAATTGTTTTATATAGGAACCGTTTATATATTAGCCTTTATTTGCGTTAAACCTAATAAAGAGTATAGGAAGTAGGAAGGCGAACGTTATAGGACGACGTAGAATTTTTGGTAGGGGAGGGAGAAGTCTTTTAAGTTAGGAATCCGTATTAAAGTCGAGCTGTATTAAGGAAAAGAACGAATAAACTAGAATTAAAAAATACGAACAATACCACGTATAATACTACTATAACCGGAAACTATAAGGAAAATTTCAACTAATTACCTCGAAAAGTCCTCCTATCTAACCGACTTCACTTAAATATAACCGTAATAGATTAGGTTATTAGAGTAACAACCTAATAATTACCGTTACTATCTAGTATACCTCCCGAGGAGCCGCTTCCTATACTAAGCGTTAATACGCGCGACGTGCAGGGCTACTTTAGAAATATATAGGATCTTTTAATATATTCAATTGTTTTAGGAGAGCTTTGAATTCTTTCTTAGTTTTAGAAATGTTTAGGATTTTATAGTATATTCAGATGCTTTAGTATGCGCGTTAAGGTTTTATAACTCTTTCGAGTCCTTTCTTACTTTCAAGTTCTTTCTTAGTATCTTAGGATACGAGAAGTTCTATACCCCTTTAAGATTCTTCTTAGCATTTAGGTTTATTGGTTGGTCTCGTATAGTTTTAGCGTATGTCTTAGAATACGTTAAGGGTCGACGTATTATCTACCTAGGGAGGGGATATAAGAGGGATGAAGGTATATAACCGGAATAGGAAGTAGAATAGGAATAGGATATAAGACACGGATAATATATAAGAAATAATATAATATACTACTACAATACTTCAATTTATAGAACCCTAATACTTAATAATACAGGAACCAGATCAACGGTACGTATATAGGAACTAAGATAATATAATAATACGATCTGATTCTTATTACTTACGTTAACTCTAGACTCTCTCTTCTTTGCACCTAACTACCTTATCTATCTCTTTGTAAACTACCTTATCTACCTCTTTACGAAATACTTAAAGATCCTATTACCTTACCTTTGTATAGTAGCTAAGCGGTAGAAGTTAATAGCAATCTAATACTATATTATCCACGCTTATCTCACCTATACTACCTCTACTAGATTCTCCTCCAATTAAACTAGTAGAGCCTAGTAGTTATCCTAGTAGTCTTCTAGATCCTAATTCCTAGCTAGTCGGTACCTAAACTGAAAAAGAGCTACGTAGAAGTCCTAGTATTTCCTTAAGTAGTTTCTTATCCTCGGTACCATTAGATATTAAGCTACTAGATAATAATAGAAATATTCTTAGTAAGTATAGGAAGACTTAGAAGAAGGATCCGACTACTAGGGAACAGACCCTATTTAAAAAAGCAAAATCTAAACTTCTAAAGAGCTAGATAAAGAAGAAGATAAGAATCCTAATACTCTAGAAGACTAAGAAGCTACTCTATAAGACCTAATTACTACTACTTAAGAGTTAGATACCATTGTAGAAGAGTTAGATACTACTTTAAAAAAGCTAGATACTACTTAACTATAGGATTCTAACTAGGAAATACTTGATACTTAAATGCTAGAAGATACTAGTAAACCCTTAGATTCTCTTTCTAAATCAAGGAGGAGATTTATATTACTACTACTAGTAGTAGTATTAGTAGTAGCAGCAGTAGTAGTAGTAGTAGTAGTAGTAGTAGTAGTAGTAGTAGTAGTAGTAGTAGTAGTAGTAGTAGTAGTAGTAGTAGTAGTAGTAGTAGTAGTAGTAGTAGTAGTAGTAGTAGTAGTACTCCTAGTAATAGCAGTACTACTACTACTACTACTAGTAAAAAAGAAACTAGTAGTAAAAAAGATACTAGTAAGAAAGATACTAGTAAAAAAAATACTAGTAAAGAGACTAATAGCTAGAAAGGTAGTTCCTAGTACTAGTAAAAGTACTACTATAGCTACTAAAAGAAGGGCTACGCTTAAGGCTCCAAATGCTATTACTACTAGTAGTAAGGCCCTAGTAAAGACTTAAGGGGTATTAGCTACTTAAAAACAACTTACTAGGAAAGGTAAAAGTAATATAGGTACTATAAGAAAGCCCTACCGTTATAAGCTAGGAAGTAAGTTAGAATTATATATTACGTAGAATTCCTAGTAGTATCCTAGTAGTCTCTAACGCTTTCTAGCCGTTACCCTACGTAAGATCCGCCGCTACTAGAAGAGTACCAACCTCCTTATATATAAAGTACTATTTAGTAGGGTTATTCGAGAGGTTATATAGGATTTTAAGGATAACCTTCGATTTTAAGCAACTATAATACAAGTACTCTAAGAGGCTATAGAATACTATCTTCTTAGTCTTTTTGAAGGTAAGTTATATTTTAACCTATTATACTAGTACTAGTACTAATATATTATTCCTAGATACTAACCTCTATACTATTTATGTAAATCGTATTACAATTCAGTCTAAGGATCTAGATTTGGCGAGGAGGCTTTGTAGTAATAGTAAGAAAAAGAGTTAATTTAATAAATTTGGAGCTAGGAGGATATATTTTAGTTAGTATACTAGTAAATGATATATTCTATACTAATATCTCCCTCTTTAACTACTAGAAGACTACTAGGCTTATATTTAAATTATAAATCACTTACTCTTTATATATAAGAAGAATATTTCTATTATAGTTAACGAATAAGTATCTCTCCTTAATAATATAGTAAAGAATTACTTTATTAAAGAATTACTTTGTTAAGGAATAAACGGCTAGATATATGTTTTTGAATAAAAATTGAATAAATATATTTAATTTTCATTTAAAAATATATTCCGAGCTTAGTATATAATAATATTATCTAGAAGTAAGTAGATTTATAGAAGATATATATATAAAACCGTAAATACTATTAATGTATTTATATCTCTACGTGTTGAAGTTGTATCTTTATATTTATACTTTATGAAATAGTTTCTTAGCCTTATAGAACCTAAAGTAGCTTAGCTATATTCTTAGTACTTCCTATAAATATAATAGTAGCTTTAAATAAGAGATACTACTTATATACTATTCCTTCTAAACTAATTCTACTTCTCTATTATAGCTTTATTATCTTTAGTAACCTACGTCCCTCCTCCTATAGGTAACCTACTATTGGTAGGTAAAAACGACGCCTATTTTAAATAGATACTAAATAACTCTAAGTAGTTCTATAACTAGTAGATTACAATACGATAGTACCGAGAAAATATATTAGTCCCTACCCCTAACCTTCTAGTATAGGGAACTAATAGGAGAGCTACGGGCTAGTAGTATTTTATTAAAGGCGCTCTTCGTATTTCTAGTAAGCCTAGTACTATCTATATATAATACAATCTAGTCGTAAAATATCTATATAAGAATAGAACTAGTTAAATTAGTTCTTACGTAAAGACGAGAGTATATCTATCGACCTCCTTAGCGCGAGGAATAGTATAGCTAACTATAGAAAAGGGCCTAAGGGCAGCTATAAGACTACTAGGAGACTACTAGGTTTTCTAATTTTAGTTCTACTAATATTCCACTCTAGAATCGACGAGTTAGGACTAAGATAGTAAACGCTAGAAGCCTCGTACTATCTCTAGCTAATTTCGACGAATAACTCCTTCGTACGATTATTATATATAAGTAGTTATTAATAACTATCGATAACTTAGAATTCCTATACCTAGTTATATACCTCGAACCTAAGCGACGGCTCCCTTCGTTATTAACTATTACTAATAAAATCCTTACCCTACAAGAGAAGTTAGAGGAATCTATCCGTAAACGCCTCCTACTAGTACCTTAGAAAGTCTTAATCGTCCTCGATAGATAGTCCACGCCGCGCCGGAATAGCTTCCTTGTAATTAAAGTATACTAGGTTTATAATTAGACCCTAATAGAAGCTTTAATCGGTTTCGAGCCCTACTATAGTACTTATACTAGTAGGGACCTTACTAGAGTTATAATAGTACGCCTTAAGTATTTCAATCTCGGTACTAGGGTTATTACTATTACTACGGATAATGCGTCAAATAATAAAACAATAGTATAGTCGGTGAATAAATATATTAAGGTACTTAGTAGGGATATTCCTAATATAGTAAACGAGATTATACTATATCCCTATATCTCTTATATTATATAACTATATTATAATAGTCTCCTCGTAGATATTAAGTGTCGGCGAAAAAAGGAGGAGTTTATTAGGAACTAGGAGGCGGAGGAAGAGGAGAGGGTTCTAGTAATTACTAGAGGGGAGTCTACTAACTCTAAGCGTAGTATAAGTTGTTTTCCTTCTTATAGTCTCCTAGTAGTCTCCTAGTAGTCTCCTAGTATTCTCCTAGTAGTCTCCTAGTATTCTCCTAGTAGTCTCCTAGTAGTCTCCTAGTAGTCTCCTAGTAGTCTCCTAGTAGTCTCCTAGTAGTCTCCTAGTAGTCTCCTAGTAGTCTCCTAGTAGTTTCGTAATACTAATTCTTCTATAAAGCTACTATATACGGTTGTAAAGGCCCGTTAAATTACGATCTTTATTAACTTAAGCGAAGGCCGATAGCTTATATTCTCGGAGATTTAAATAATCTAGTATCGCGCTTACTACCCTCTTCCGGCTAAGATTCGACTTCTACGATATACCTAAGATATTAAGACGAGATAGGACTTGACGTACTATATACTTATATAATTTCTAAGATTAAGAGACCCGATTAATTAATTTATAGATAAGGAATATTATTGGTTAGTTACTAACTAGTAGGCATAGATTAACTAGGTAGTACTAGCTAGCTATAACCTATAGGTATCTTGCGATACCTTAGCCTAAGCGAAGATAAATAGGGCTAAGTTTCCTACCTTACTACTATCCTCCGTCCCTTCGCGGTATATACTATATACGCAGCTTATTAGCTCTACGCGTAACCTAATAATCTACTCGGTCTTCGATATCTATAATCGACTAGCTATATACCTCGAGAATATAGAGGAACGGCTTAGAGATAAGAACTATCGGTAGAAGTAAGAGATTAGTCGGGTATATAGTAAGGCGGTAGATAAGCTAAGGGTCTACTATAGTATAACGTCTAATATATAGGCTAGAAAGTACTATAGTATAGTAATCCTACTCTATCCTCGTTATAAGCTTAATACTTAGAACTAGCCTAAATAGCAGCCTATACTAGAAGATCTACTCGATTGGTAGGTATATTATTAGATAGAACTATACGTTCTATATAATACTTAATATACGCAGCGAAACCTAGTAATACGCCGCGTTAAAGTCCTATTATCGCTCCAACGAGGGTATATTAACCTCGATTCGGTTATAGATCTCTATATAGTAGTAGAGCCTTCTACTAAGTATAATACGCGCCTAATAGTAACGCGCGTAGTAATAGATATATATCGAGAGTTCGATAAGTATCGCTTATAGAGTAAGCGAAAACCCTAGTTCCTAGTAGTCTTCTAGTAGTCGCTAATAATCCCTAGATAAAGTACGGCTAGATCTTAAGGAACTATTCTAGTAATAGAGATCTATTAAGCACCGGTTCCTACGGATAGTAATAATAGTAAAGGATCTCTTTACTATCTAAGCGGCCGGTATTAGTATTAAACGAGAGTTTAGTATTACTAGTAACTTTAATACGGTAATACCGATAATAAGTTATATAGCGTATAGGTTCTTAGTACGTTAATAGTAAGTAACTATAAGTAGATAGTAGATTCTAAGTAGTATATACTTAACTACTATTCAATAGGGAGAAGGGATATTTATATAATTAAAGATAAATTAGCTACTAAGCGAGCTAAATATACTAAGGAACTTATTCGTATATTTAATAAGATATAGAGGTTAGATAAAATTAGTAATAGGGAGGATACTACGGACCCTAATAATATACTACTACTAGCTAAAAGAGCTTCTCCTCCTATACGGAGGTTGGTAAATAGATTATAACGGGATAATAAGGGTCTATTAGGTAAGCGGCTTAAAAAAGTTAAGGGTATAGGAGATTATATTAGTAGTCGTATTATAATACGTTAGCGAACCTAAGCTACTACTTAAAGTATAGGAAGGCGTAGGAGAGGTCGCGTTATAAGACTACCGGTAGTATTACCTAGAGGTAGTATAGATCTTCAGGCGATAGTTAATAGCCGATATAGTTATAAAGGTAATAATAAGGGCCCTATAACTAGGAGCGGAGCTCGTTATACTTAGTTTCAAGCTCTTGACTTTCGAGCCGTAGATTTCGTTATAATATAACTTATTATAAGCTCTATAACTACTAGAAGACTACTAGAAATATTTCGACTATCTTTATAACTACTAGAAGACTCTTTATAAGTTTATTACTACTAGAAGACTACTAGAAATACCGCGTATATTCTAAATATACTAACCGTATTATATACGGGTTATAACGGGTTAGGTTACAAGACCCCGCCCCTATCTAACGGCGCGGGTTAAGAGCTTGGCGGGGCAGGTTAGGTTAGGGTTTTATACTTGTAACCCGCCCCGAAAACCCGCCCCACCCTACCCCTAACCCGCCCCCCCCGTTTGGCCCCGCCCCGTTGGGGACCCTAACTAGGATACTATATATTTATTAAATACAAGCCTCTACTATTCTGAAAGTCATTCCAAGAATATTCTAGCTATTTATTGAGCTTCTCACCTAGCTTGAGTAGGAGGGTCAGACTGGATATCTACTATACAAGTATCACCTCCCCAGATAGTGTTCGTAAGTGTAGAGTAAGATGCTCAACAATCTTTTGCCATATACCGCTGCAGGCACGTTTCGACAAATCCTACGACGCTCCCCTATAGATGGCGTGTCCGATCTACCTACACGACTACTGTGTCAAATTGCCCGCAACATCCCCGAACTTCCAGGCACAGGCTCCAGAAAAGCCATGTGAAGACATTTGAATCTTCCCTCCTAATAGGAGATGTTCGGCCCAGCCTTATGCACGAGGCGTCGTGCGCACAATGGCGCGTATATCCAGAAACGTAGACCGACCCGCAGCGCCAGTCTTCAAGATCAGATTGGATCACGACGACACTAGTCAGTGAAGTCGTATGCTGCATCTGTCTTTCACCGACCTCGGGAAACACTACGTCGAAAAGCCCCATGCTACCAAACTCTAAAGTGACATGTGATTCGAGTCAATATCGTGAGCCACGCGAACATAATATCCACTGCAGACTTAGTTCGAGCAGAGTCATGAGGCCGTGGAGAATTGCAAGCTCGAGAGGCGCAGTAATCGATGAGTCATATCGTACCCAACAGTTGTTTCGAAGGCACAGATTCATAGGTGTTGGTATGTGTTGGAGAAGTAGAAGGCATACGATCGTCGAGGAGCAGGAGAGTCGTCACTGCCTGGCGTGTGCTCACGGGCGTTCAGCGCGATCTGAGCGGATGCACCAGTGCCAGTTGTGTCCATCTCTTCACCTATTTGAAGTGTTTATATTCATGAAATGGAAGGGTTGTGCAGAGAGGTCGAAGTGGAGAATGATATTCGAGGAAGCAAAGGCTTTTCGGATGGCGTCTTGTGAGGAAGTAGGACGTAGGAGGGTGATGCGAACTGCTCTGTCAGTATCCATTACACTCCAGACACAATTTCTTCTATTAGCTGTGACAGGGTCTGGTGCCGACTACGAGAACGACTTGCCCGACACTCGAAACAAACAGCGAGTACAGGGCGACTTCGAGAGAAACGGCATTGAAATTCCTCCATGAGGGCCAAAGAAGGCACGCATGTATGGCCGCTGCGGTCTCATATTGGCCGGGTTCAAACTCAAACTCCCAACCTTCGCCCTTCCGAATGTCAAGATTGAGACGCTCAAGCTTTCACTGCCGCTCAACACCCTCGGTCGGCTTCTCCCACTTCTCCCTCCTGTGCCAAAAGATCTCGGCTCCGGGTGGCGGCAACGCGAAGCCCGCTTTGGTGAAAAGACCTCCTTTGACGTATCCAGTCTCGTGATTCTCGGATTCTGTCGTCGAGAGGATTGTACTGTGAGTGTTTGTGATCAGCTGTCGATCGGAATGTGCAACGGTTGGAAGACTAGTTCTAAGTGGCATGTGGACAGGAAGAACACGACAGACATACCATCCGCAATCCGCACAGAAATTGTGATTGACCGGCTTGCCAGGGGTTGTATCTCTGTCAACGTAGACCTTTGGCTTCCCATGTATGGTCATGTCTTTCATTAGGACAGGGAAAATGGCAGAGAATCTGTCTTGTGGTCAGCTCCAATTCAACCAGATATCGTCTCTAGCGGGCTAGGTAGAGGTAGAGCATACAATCCTCCTGAGGATACTCGACAGCTTTGGCAATGGCCTTTGACACAGATGTCGGGCATCTTGGGGGACTCGGTGGAGATCGCTCCGCAGTTGCATGTTCCGTTGAAGGGTGCCATGGTTGCAACGACGATCAGGTTGTGACTTCAGCCATGATTTCCAATCTTCAAGAGTCCAAGACAAAAGTAAGGAGGTTGTCACCAAGCAACCCCAACACCAGACTGTTCTCTACCATTATCGACATTGTGGCCAGCTCTGGGACCCTAATCAACGAGATCAACGCTCGAGAACTAGATCTCTATCCATGCCCACGAAGGCTATTGCTTTATCATGTTATCCAGCATCTCATACCACTCAATTTTCGAATACGGCAAGAGTCTGGAACAATGTCGGGAAGGTTGCCCCTTACCACGTTGCCAGTTTCTCAGGAAAATCTTTGCCAGACATGAGCGTAGTACAAGCATTTGCAACATCACTTTGACCATCATGTCGCAATTTTGAACATGTATTATGCTGTTCATATTTGTATTGATATCTCTATACGACCGACCTCTTCCGGTACCAACGAGTGTTTCATAGTAGTCGACAGCCAATGTCTGTGCGCAAGAGCATCTTGTTGAAGTAAGTCTGCCCTAGAGTTTCATCTAAGCCTATTGTTTGTGGAAGGCCATGGACACAAACCACCGAAACCCCGACATGGCAACGATGGCAGTTACCACTTTAGAGACAGCAGTATTGACTGCCGAGCGGATCTTTTCCGCAAAAAACCTTCCCGCCGCATTTGTCAATGCATTCTGCGGCCGTATTAAAGCACTGCGAGATGGCGGCGGATTTGGTATCGGTGGGAGCGGCAGAGACTGTATCGGCGGCTTTGAGAATGGCGTTCAGCGCAAGGAAAATCGACTTGGTATTGATGTACATCGTGGATGGACGAAGATTGGTAATAGGTAAGGATGAAAATTTGGAGAACAGTGCGAGGTGGATGCGGAGTGAGGAGCATGACGGATCGATACTTATAGATAAGATAGTCTTGGCCTCCGGTATATGCTTAGCTGTAAATATCGGAGGCTAACCCCATGTGGAGTGAAAGGGTTTACACAATACAACAATGTCAATTGTTTTTATAGATGATGGTTGACTTCATAAAAGCTCCAAGTCAAGCTTCCCTCTCCTTCCGATGTATAGGTAGCTAAGGTTCTAGAAAAAACCAAACATGAGATAGTCGTGTCGGCCCTCCAGCAAACAACGAAAGATCAGCGACAGCTTCTCAGGTAGGACGTAAAGAGGAAAGTATTTTATGGGAGAGTTATAAGTTGGTATGGATATTACTAAGTAGCAATCGAGGGTACCTGTTCGATTCATAAGTGAACGAGAACGGCCAACGACGGCCAACGACGGCCAACGTGCGGGCAGTGGCGGACGGTACCGGAAAATACCAAGATGATAAGGATCAGATCATTAATACCAAGCCCTGTCGCTGGGGGAGTCAAGTATATGTATTCGGGCCGTAGAAGGATCGCTGACGTCCAGGGTGCCCGCTTTCTCAAATCTCAATATCTCATTGGCGACCGCCCAATGTCGAGACCGAGGTTTTGGCTAGCATTAGGTCAATGCAAAATCAGGCTCGAAGGTAAGGCTTTCCAATCCTTGCGAACAACATAGTACCTAGAAAGAAATGGTCATGGTGGTGTTGAGGTATACCGTACTATATACATACTATGTAGTCGACTATGTTTTGAGATGAACAGTCGCTATTCGTGGAGATTAGCTATGAAGAGTGCACCAACCTCTGACGCGTATCGCTCTAGTTATCTAAAGATAGAGGGTCGGGGAGAAATCATTTCTCAACCTTGGACTAGAGTCATTCATTACCTATGAACATGGATAGCAGTGACTGTTCATCTCCACTCAAATCTTCTACGATACACAGCATGCTAGTATGTCTCACAGGGGTGGAAAAAATAGTTCCCAGGGGCCCATCATGAATGAGGGACTCCGTGTCGAATTAGCATGTCGTTTTAAAAATAGCGGTTTCGCCAAATTAAGGCGCTGAAAAGCAACCTCGGGCAAAGCTTAGGTCCTACGCAAATGCTTCTCCTAGACTTTGTATTCGACTTGATGTTGGATGGAGAAGTGATTCTTTCAACTCAACGGGCAGAATGACTCGGCTTCGAATCGAAATTGTTGGTCTCCAACGACCATGGAAACATTCAGAATGTGAGACCTCGCTTTCACTAAGAAGGAAGTGGATGCTGGAGATTTAATCAGGATCGCTGCATAGATGGAAATAACCTACTGACTAGGTTTGCTTCACTCGATGTCGATTCTAAACTTTCTTAATTCGGCCCCTCCGCGCAACGCCGCGGCTCGAAGCCTTACACGTCTGCTTCAGGACTGCAGACAGGACTCTATTTTGGAGAACGTGAAAGCAAGCTCGTATGCGAAATGAATTCTTCATACCCACGACGAGGCGCACAACCCAAGAATAGCACGGCAATGCGTACATACTTTGGGAGGATATTGGCTACCGGAGATGATGCTCAAATGAGGACGATTGCCATCCTTGGTTCCCGAGAACCGATCATCGATGCAGTGGGAACTAAGCTCTATGTGGTTCATCCAACATCTTTTCGAATAACGGATTGCCTCAAGGCTAGTTTTGCTCGACATTGCACGAGATTGGTGAGAGATTGGTGAGAGATTGGTGAGAAAATTGCATCACGGCAGATCTGCTGTCATATCATGGTCTGCAATATGACACGCGTTCATGAACCTTCTATACACATTTTACCGCTGCAACTCGGTAGCGAAGGCGATCCATGCAGGCTGCTTTGACATTTCGCTCTTCATCAAAGCTGATCCCAGATTGATCAAGTGCCTCGTGGAGGCGGAGATGAGAAAACAAGTTTGGTCTTCTCATAGATCTGGGGCATTTCGATGTGTTGTCGAAAGCTCGACATTGGTGGATCTTCTACCAGATGGGCTAAATTTGGTCGTGTGCCGTAAGGAGCTCTGGCCCTGGGCTGGGTTCTCGGGTCGCCTTGCTGTCCTGCCCCTTGAAAATCTAGGGAATCATCTAATATCTCAAATGAAGATCCATCGTGGGCCGCACGGTCATGCTCTGTGTCGTTCAATTCAGGTAGAGTTCTCGGTAGCCGGAAACTGGTGGAGGTGGGGGACCATGAGGAGCCTCTGAGTTGAAAATAGAAGCTGAAAAAGTCAAGGGCATGACAACCAGAGAGGTATAAGAGTTTGCGAAATCTGGGTAGGATTTGCTTTCGATCATCAGCTTCGCAGTCTTCTTCACTACTCTTCTTCATCAGTTTGCATCTTTCACTTCAGGATAATCTTTACTTCCATTCCACACTTTCCACCGTCAGCCTACAGTCTTTCAAGATGCAGTACAAGAACCTCCTCGCAGCCCTCGTTGCATTCTCGTTAGTACCAGCCACTCCACTCAGCAGAGTGTACCACGATCGATGACTCACATGACTAGTGCAACTGCAACATCCGCTATGCCAACTGCGAATGCTGGAACTGTGGACCCACCACCAGTCCAGTATGGATACGATGGTCCACCAATTAATGCCGACTTCTGTAAGAAGGCTCCCAAAGGACAGGAGCCAGCTTGCCGAAAGGAAGTTGAGGCCTGTGACAAGAAATATGACGACCAGGTAAGTCCCGAGTCTCCTCCGTGTTGGGCTTATCTAACTGTGGATAGGGCCGTGAAACTCAGTGTGCGAAGACCATCAAGTACAGGTACACTGGACTTGACGCCAGCTTCTGCAGGCTCGCCAATGCCCTAGAGAACGATTGCCGCAAGGAGGTCGCGGCTTGTGACAGGAAATACGACAACGAGGTCAGTTTAACTGCGGACGGTTAATGAGCTTATTCTGACTTGGATAGGGTCGTGAAACCGCTTGTGCCAAGGCCATCAAGTACAAGTACTCCGGCAAAGACCCCAACGGCCCAGTCATCCCACCCCCAAACACCTGCAACCAGCCACCAGCTGGCGGCCCAGGTGTTTCCTACAACCCCCCAACCGCCAACGCGCCAGGCACCAGCCCTACTAAGCCAGTCAAGGACAGCAACAAGCCATCTGAGAAGAAGCCAAGCGAGAAGAAGCCAAGCGAGAAGAAGGAGAACACCAAGCCTTACTAGATCTTCGGCTCCACCACTTTTGGGTGAAGATAGTAAACGGTCTTTGACCCAGTCACTCGTTAGGTACTTTGAGATTCTTTTTGTAGTTCGATGGGAAGGAACAGTCCTCCAGCTTGGTCGCAGCGTCGCGCTCGCCTCGTTTATGTTGATAGATAGTAATAATCGAAAATGGTTTTGTTGATGAGTGTTCCATACCTGTTCCACCATCATCAACCCACCGTTTTAGGCCTCCAGTCGTGGTCGAATCGCCTCCAACTAGGTGTCGCAGTGACTGGCCTGACCATGAACTGTGATTGACCAGAGCATTTTCGGCACGGGCCGCAGAAGGTGTGGTTGAATCAATGAAACAGTATTGTCGCAGATAAACAAGAGGACGAGCTGGATTAGATGAGGAGCTGCGATGATCCGTGGTTTTAACAACAGACATCCGGCTTTCGCGCCGCTCGCTCCCGCAATCTTGGCCACGCGTCCCTTGTTCTCGTCTCACACCTTGCCTGTTTCATCAAAGTTTCACGGTCGAACCCTAGCCCATGGTCCCAGCCCATGGTCCCAGCCCATGCCATTGTGCTTTTGTCCTCGACGTGCTTCTGATTCCTGAATGTCCAACTCTGACAACGAAGACCATCTAGTGGTCGCGAGCTGTATCGAGGTAGCTCCGATATCCACTTCAGCATTACATTTGTCGCACATATCAAATCACGACCGGCCACGTTTCGCCGTGCTTTGTCGGTGAGTCGGTGGAGTTGGGCTTTCTACAACCGGTCTGGACGTTGCGCGGGAATCTGGATCTAAACCTCCTCAACTTTAACAGCATCACATACATCAGAACGACCGCATTCGAGTTCCGTCACGGATGATTGATATCGTCGCCCTCGCCGTTGTATACCCATTATCTTACACCCGGCGAGAGGAAGCCTAAAAGAATGGGATGAGAGATGGTAAGTGAAGCCAAATTCAAGGCAGAATTCTTGCCATCGCCTCACACGGCTGTCAATTATCTAGCTAAGTGACCGCTGACATCAGGCGACCACGCCTTCCTGCAAAGAACCCGGGGCCTCCAAGTACGACGGCATCATGGCTGATCAGCAACATGCGGGGCGAAACCGAGTTCAGCACCCACCTTATTCTTCGCCGGCTTCAAGCAGCAAGATCAGGTAGCAGGATCCCAAACACAAATGCTCTACAAGGAGAAGCTGTCCTTTCGGAAAGCAAACGATAGGCAGGTATTAAAACATTGGTCAGGATGTACAAGGAAGACATGGCTGCAGTCGGACAGGAAAGGCGGGAGATGGAGGAGGCACAAGCGAGTAAGCCCTTTGAGAGAAGATTTGTGAATCATAATGCATCTGGAGCGGGATTTCGTGGAGCAAACAAGCTGTTGGGTTGTTGAGGGACAGAAGCTAGATATTAAGGAGCAGGGCGCGCTGCTGAAAGGTTTAGAGTACGAGCTCCAGGAGATGGCGACTTTGATCCGGATTCATGCACCGATGGAGACGATCGAATTGGAAACCTCCGATTAGTCGCTATCAGGGTTCCCTGTGTTTTGGTAGACAACGTGCAGCAGCTCTGAACTCGACCGCTCGAATACTTCTCAAAAACTGTGCAAGTCATCTTCGTCTCGCCACCTACCTGCCAGGCAATCAAATCTTGCCTGTCTACTCAGCGATGCTTTGTTCAGTATGCTGGCCGGCCTGCTATCATTGACTGCCTCGCATGTAGATTCCTTGAAGGGCTCCCGGAAGGTTGTTGCTTTCTTGCAGCCATCTGGCTACATGGCAACTGGTTTGCTTGTGTGGCTGCGTTCTTTGGAGCGAGGGGAATGATATGGTCTGGTAAAGTGAGTCAATCAATGGACGGCGTGGGCGAGTTTGTATGGTCTGGGTTTGACTTGCGGTTTGGGGTGTCATAAGGGGACCTGAACTGTTTTGGATTGGCCGAAGATTCTATTGGAACGAGTTCATCTCGAGGCATAAGAAGATTAGCTATATCTATAGTTATGATAGGAGGGAGACCTAGACATCGATATGAGAAAAGCTATCCTTTCTTCTTCCTTTGGATATAGAAGATAAAGTGCATCGTCCTCTCAACTATTAATCAACTTGAAGGACGTGTACCATCAAGGTACCAGCAGATCACAGTTGAAGAGTCGTTCGAAAACATCGTCCGAATCAAAGCCGCTTTGTCCACAATGGCTTGCCGTAACCTTGATATATGGCTGATAGTATTTGTCAGGTACTCCCGATCGCATACGGTGGACTTTTGGAAAAGCTCCGTAGTATCTCCAAAGCCAACGTGGTGATCTTTCTAGGCTCTCTTATCGACGCTTCTACTCCATTCCTAATCTATCTCTTGCGTTCCCAAAGTGAAGTTAAGCATCCGTATACGTCAGTATCGCTATCGCTGCAGGCATCTTATGAATCAGCCTCGTACATTGCCCGTAAAGCCTCCTCTCTAGGCTTCCTTATCGGTGTTTATACTCTATTTCTAATTTATCTACTCCCTTTCCTAAAGCCAAGCTTGACATCCCCCCACGTTAGAACCACTATCGTCACAGGCATCTTGTAAATCAACCTCGCGTAAAGTACCCACAGCCTTCTCTTCGGCTCTTTCAATTTGAGATGCGCAGATACAAGACTGATTGGTTTTCACAGGGTAATACACGTTCCGTAGACTTTTACTATCTATAGGCTTTATTAGGTTCCCGAATCTTTCTTCTTGCCGGCAACTACAGACTTTGTTGTCAATGCCTAGACAGATCACCCGAATCGTACCCATGACGGGAAACATGAACCGTGGGATACGCCGAGCTCAGCGTACCGGAGTCAACTTCCTGCTGTCAAATACGTAGTAGGAGTCCCAATCCAATCAATATTTCCCTATCAGCGTGGTTCGTGTCAATGTAGAATTCTTTCTACACATCAGCTATAGGAGCTATCTCTATTATTCATATATATACCCCTCCGTTAGATTATAATTTCATCTATTCGTACTTCCCGTTCTATAAACGCTTCTTCGTATTTTTTTCGTTTCGTTCATTGAGGCGGAGCGATTACCGTAGGACTTCATGTATATCATTCGAATACGCTAAGAAGGCCGCTATAGTATACGATATCCTCTTATCTATCCAAATATCCTACTATTATTTGATTATTCTTAGAATCAAGCGATTTCACGCGTACTATACCCTAATACTTACTATCTATACGGCTAGCGAAGCGACCCAAGTCTTCGACGCCGTGTATCGAATCATATACAGGAAGTTGTCTAGATCTCGGCTGTATATAATGAATTTATATACTAATTCGTCTATAATGTATATATATGCAGGGATAATACATGTTATACTTTATCGGTATAGGGCGTAGTATATTCTCGAGATATATCTACGAGTAGAGACCTTAGCCGCTTCGTAAATTTACTTTTCCCTCTATCTATAACAAGAAGTAAGTACTAGGGATAAATACATTGAAATTGTATTGAGTGAATCTGATTATATGTATTAGAAGATTCAGGAGTACCTAATACGGTAAACTTCTTTCTCGTCCGCCACGTTTTACTCTTGAAAAACTTGAAAAGAGGAAGTACAATCCCGGGGCTAGCACAGGTATTTGAGCCAATAGTACTGGGATATATATGATCGTCTTATCTACAAGCTGATTGCACGTTACGAAACGACATGGTTGAGCCCGATAAGCCTACATGATTCGATTAGCGACCCAAATTCAAAGAAGTTCTCGCTGTATAGAACATGATTTTCAGAGCTTTGGTAAGGGATCCTTGGATGGCTCCACTGACTAAGCAAGGCAATGATATAGTCTGAACAAATAAATTACTAAACTTCCTTGTGGAGCCTTGCCTGTCAGACTAAATCCAAGACGTGAAGTATATTAGAGATAACAATACGAGTTTTGATAGAGCGAAGGCAAAATGTTGAATTCGTATATATTTCTCAAAGGTCTTGAACAGTGTCTCTGCATCCTTGGATAGGTTGTAACTACTCGTCGCTACTCCAACATCTCCAATCTCCCAGAAAAGTCCGACTTGCTTAAGAAAGCCCATTGATCTGCGCCGTGCCCAGGCATCATGCGTCTCTCAAATCCACTCGCCATTTTCATCCTGTTCGACAGCGCTTTTGCAGTATCACCAGCCTTATTGAGAACCATCTCCCCAAGAGACGAATCCTCAGTGGGACAAACGGGAGCCACAGACACCGCAGAGAAGACGTGCATCCTCGGGAAATGCTTCGGCAGCAGCCAAACCCCCAGTACCAGTGGCAGATGCTCGGTCTCACGTAAGCGCCCGCTCTACTTTACACTTGCACACGTTCAATCCTTTCAATCCTTGCGCATAATGATAGAAGCTCACAATAACCTCTTGAAACAAATCAACTATAGGATAACCAAGACCCATGCTAACCGCGACTGAAAATAGAGTGTTTCGCGCAGGCAGGCACCACTGTTGTCCAATGCCACAGCACTCAGTTCAACAGCAAAGCTACAGTCTGGACCAGTTGGTATTGCGCTGTCGGTATTCTGAAAATGGGGTTGGATATGGTGAGTTTCGTCGCCTCGACATGATCCTGCCGTCCTGCACGCAAAGAGGATGGATGAACTAACTTTGTACGTCTACTAGCCACAACCCTGCAAAGATTGTCTGGGTCCACTCGCTGGTTTGTTGAGCGGTTGATGGCGGGTTCGTCCCATCGCTTCCACTTTGATGAGATGTGGGCTCAAGCAAATGGCAGTCCTGAAGAGATCGGGTGTGATGTCCGAACAATGCCAATTTTTTCGGATGGCCTTCGCCTCTTTGAAGTTGATGCTGGCATCGATGGTGGTCTGTAAGAATCTCCCTCTCTGGGAAGGGGATCCAGCCTCGGCAGTAGTTTTGTGAATCGGTTTGGCCAATGGACTGTCGGGTGGA
Organism: Venturia nashicola; assembly: GCA_004522665.1. NCBI lineage: Eukaryota > Fungi > Ascomycota > Dothideomycetes > Venturiales > Venturiaceae > Venturia > Venturia nashicola. Next base: position 381,936 of record SNSD01000027.1, read on the forward strand.
TTAGACAGTTTTCATTAACTCATCCTTATTGCTTAATAGCGGCTTCTGGGCGTGTTTGAGTGGTCATTCAGCCATGCACAAGAAGAGGCTGTTCAGCAGATAGCAGGTTATCGTTTCCAGAATGTAAAGCGTGCGACAAAAAGAAAGAGCGTAAAGCAAACTCTCTTCACTAGCCGAGTCGACGAGTCGTTGAGTTGGTCTTTCCGAAAAATGTGCAAAAGACCGACACGGAGCGTGATTTCTCTAAGTCGCAGGATGAGACAACAAGGCCCGCGCACCCATCGCCGTACTATGGTACGCGTCTGACTTCGTCCTGCTTAAGAGTCTCTCACCTGAACTGTCGAGATGGGCATGCTAGTCCTGTGTACTTTCCTGACAATGTACAAGCACTCGGCCTCTTGATGTTGTCCCTTCTGTCGCTGGGAATCCCTTCTCTGGCTGTTAGTCCCCGCTGGGCTCGGCAAGTGTCTTGTCTGGTTGTAGATAGCAGCCGCTATTGCACTCGGTCGAGGTACGGGAGGAAGTATTAGTTAATATCGTGCCAACGCCTCGTATACAGGTTGCATTAGGTTACCCGCTCCCGAGCCTTGGCCCTTCTATGCTCTTGAGGTATGAAAAGCTCTCGGTAGGGGAGTAGACGTAGAGCGTATAAATAGAGTAATAGGAAGGGTGTCTAATTTGAAATTATGAGATTAGATAACGATAAGACGAAGAGGATATCTAGTTAATTCGACTTACGAAGATCTACGCTAGGGTATAGAAAAATAATAATACCTTTTAACTATACGTATTTAGAGCGCCTAGTACTATAATAAGGATTAGCCGGGCCCTTCGCTACTAAGGTAGCTACTACCCCTTCCTAAGAATTAAGCGCTTGGACCAATAGATTTTAGCTCGAAAGTTACTAGAATTATATCTTAGAAATTAGATTCTCTTTAAGAAGCTAAAGCAAGACTTACCTTGTTATTTTAGTTATATTTTATTAACTATTAAAACTTATATCTAGCTTCTCTAATTTATATTTAATAACTTATAATAAATAGGGTCCCCAACGGGGCGGGTTAGGGCGGGTTTTAGGGTAGGTATAAGGATTAAGGACTAGGTATACCAAAGGCGTACGCCTTATACTATAGTATTATTACGTACGTCTTAACTCTTCTTAGCGTACTCGCTAGGCCTATAAACACTTAGATATTATAATAGGAGGAGGCCCTCCTTAGCTATTAGTCCACCTATAAAGCTATCTCTTACTATACTTATTATTAGTTTATTACTACCTTTATAATTCTAATAGCTCTCCTAAACCTAAAGGTCTAGTAAGAGATAGCTACCTAACAAATAATCTAAGTAAAGAGTAGTAGCCTTATAGGAGTATTAATTACTATAGATAAGCGAAATATATACAAAGACTAATAGGAGAATTTAATAAGTCTATTACTATAGAGGCTATTATCTATAGCCTAGTCTCCTAATACTCGGTAGTAACCCTCCTAGATACGGGTACGGAAGTTAACGTTATTAGACCTATCTAAGCCCTCGAAATGGACCTAGAACCTATCGATATACCTACTCCGCCTATATAATAGGGAGGCGGAGAGCGCGTAGGATACCTAGAGGCGTATAAAGCGATCTAGTAGGCTACGGATTGCCTTAGAGTTACTAAGAAGGTTGAGGTGGAATCCGAATTCTACGCGCTAGAAAGGCTAGGATAGAGCTATATCTTAGGTATACTAGCCCTATATAACGTAGGTATTAAGCTAGATACTAGCGAAATAAGATAGCGGTTTAAGAGTATAGGGAGCTAAGTTTAACTAGTCTTAGCTAAGGAATTACTTAAGGAAGATCTAGCGTCTATCTTTAAACTCCGAAGCGAGGATATTACGCTAATCTTAAGCGTTAACGAATTTAAGGAGGAAGGATCCGGACTAATATCCCTTCCTCTAGAATTCAAAGATTTTAAAGACGACTTTAATAATAACCTCGCTAATTATATACTACCTATAGACGGAGTAGAATACGTAATCGAAACTATAGTAGATCCCCCCTTTAGGAAAATATATAACCTTTTAGTAAAGGAACTTAGTATCCTACGATAGTACCTTAGCGACGCGATTACGAGTAGATAGATACGACTCTCTACTAGTCCTATAGGGGCTAGGATCCTCTTTATACTAAAGAAAGGAGGAGACCTTAGGCTATATATAGACTATAGGGGGCTAAATAAAGTTACTATTAAAAATAGGTATATACTCCTACTAATTTCGGAGCTCCTAGATCGCTTATAAGGCGTATACTACTACACCAAACTCGATATAAAGAATACTTACTACCGAATCCAAATTCGCCTAGGAGACGAGTAGAAGACTACGTTCCGTACGTAGTATAGCTACTTTAAGTACCTAGTAATACTATTAGTACCTACAGGTTGGGTAGGTAGTTAACGTTAAAGGAAAATAGTCCTAGTAGACCGGTATCGACGGATACAAACAGATATCTATTAGTATAAATAATAATTAATGCTTAATCGTACCTATAAGTCTAGTTACTAGTACTAGATCCTATGAAATGTAGTCTAACCTAATAGGGTATAGCTAAATTAAGGATTTAGCTATCCCCTAGTAAAGAATTTATTATATTACTATAATCTAAACACTAGTAACTCTCTTTTTAAAGAAGAGAACGTATAAATAAGTATATAGTAGGCTTAAACCTACTTAAGTATAAGGGGTAAACGATCGCAGCCTCTAATAATAAATAAGTATATAAATAAGTTTAATTTAGGTCTAAAATATATAAACAATAAAATCTAGGTCTACTATTAGCCTTCGTAGTCCCTCAGTCGGTATAGAGTAGTATTAAGGAGTACGAGTATATATTACAAGTCGTATTATAGGTCGGAGATTATCGAAAAGTAGTTAGGGTAGCCGGTTTATATTATATACTATATTAGAGTATATATATCTATTATCTCTTTATATACCTTTATCTCTTTACATGCCTTTATTAACCGTTGTATTACTATATAACTCGTATTCGAATTATTACCTATACCGATCTAGTTAAAGTCGTGTTTATTATAGTATATAAATATACTATATTAGCTAAATAGGGAAAGGACCTTTATTATAATACTTACTACTACTACTTCTAGCTATCTTATTATAAATATATTATAGGTCTTAGCTCTTCCTAATTAAGTACTTATAGTCTTTTATACCCTACTCTATCCTCTCTCTTTTATTCCTTTAGTTAGTACCTCCTTAGCTAAGTTCTTAATCTCCTAGCTTAATCTTCTCTCCTAATACCTTAATATCTATAATAGCTATATATTCCTGGCAATCTCTCTCTTAGGTAATGTTGTTATATACTTATAAGTAGGGTTACTTATACTAACTAGCTATAGAATAAGTACTTCCTTTAGCTAAGATAGGATGTCTCCTAGTAGTATAGAGGATATAGAGAGTAGTATAGTATCTTCTCCTACTAGTCCTACGCCCCGTAATCGAGTTCCTACCGATCCTACTAGGCCTAGTAGGCCTCCTAGTAGGACTTCTTTACCTGGATTACCTGGTTCCCTTATTCTAGTTAGGAGTCCTATCTCCTAGTAGCTATAACAGCTAATATAAGTATTCCTACTTATTTTATAGCTATAACCTAACTTATATATAGTGTTCCTCCTCTTCTAAATACGTAAACTATCTTTTTCGATAGGGCTTATATCCGTAGTATAATATCCTAGTCTAGGTTTATTAAATTTCTGTCTAAGTTTAATAATAAACCTAAAAACCTCGCCAATATATAAGAGCTATATCGCCTCCTCTACCTTATATCCTTTAATAATAGGACTCGAAACCTATTACTAGAGTCTAGACCACCTGAAGGATATAATTAAGGAGGGTACTACTAGCTATTCTCCTAACTATCCTATTAGGGAGCTTACTTAGAATCTAAAGGGTTTCTAGGGTTATAATAGTATGAAATTGTCTTTTATTAGGGGCTATAAGTACTACTATACCAACTACTTACTAGCTATTATATTCCAAATAGTAGAAGGAGCTATTATTACGCTAAATCGGTACAATTATTACCTTAAGGCTACGAGTAGGCTATAGTTAGATTATCGTATTTCTTATAGTATTGTAAGGACTAGACCTACGTAAGGTATACGCCTTACTAATATAGTATATTACGTACGCCTACTTGGTACGCCTACTACGCCTATATACATTTGGATACTTTACTAGGAGAGTAACCTCCTTAGCTATTAGTTTATCTATAAATCTGTCTCTTACTATACTTGTTATTATCAACCCCTTTATAATTCTAATAGCTCTCCTAACCTAATAGGTCTAGTAAGAGATAGCTTCCTAACGAACGATACGAGCGAAGAGTAGTAGACTTATAGAAGGATCGACTACTATAGACGAGCGAAATATAAACGAAGACTAATAAGGGGAAATATCTTAAGATAAGATAGAATCCTAAACTAAGGAAGATATCGACGTAGCTATTAAGTAAGCGGAGCGTAAGCTAGCCGTCTACGAGAAGTAGCTATAACTAGTAAAGCTTATACTACTTATCTTAGAAGTAAATAAGATAGAACTCGAGATAGGATCGTAAACCGCGCGATACCGTAGCGCTACTCTAGCGAGTTAATACTCCCGACCTCTAAAAGAACTCTAACTAGAGAAATTATCTCTATACGAAGGGAAGAGCGTACGCGCGTACTATAACTAGACCCAAAGCGCCGAGAATACGTTCTACCTAGCCCCTAATACCTTTAGTACCGAAATTGCGAAGATATTCTATACCCTCTAGTTTATTAAGGGGACCCCCTATAGCTCGTAGGTAGAGAAGGAGCCCTCCCTCTTCGAAGACTAGTTGATATAGGAATACTTCTAAACCTTCCTATTAGACCTAATTAAGGTCCCTATTAACCGCTAGCTCGAAGCGATACAATACTATATAGATAGTAAGTAAGGTGTAGACTAGTCGACTATATCCTTTAACTCTTACCTTATAGGCCTAGAGTCCTAGCTGGATAAACTATATATAGAAAACTAACTAAGGAACTACCTCTAGTATAAACTAAGGCTAGAAATCCGGGGTATACTCTCTAATTACTAGGAAATTCCTAAGACTCGAGACGTAATCGTCGCGCTAGCTACGCGCTTAGAATCGAATAAGAGAAAGGCCTCTACCTCTAAACTATTAGAAAGAGACTAGAAGCGTAGGCTTCTATAATACGACGCTAAGTCGGGAAGTAGATAACCTATAAGCTTAGCGACTATAAGCTCGAGGCTTTCTAAAGCTAACTCTACCCCTATCTAGCCTAAGGGTAGTAATAAGGACCTTACTACTATCTAGTACTTTAACTATAGGTAGATAGGCTACTATACTAATAATTATAAAGAACCTAAGAAAGAGAGAGAGATTACTAAACTAGCTATAGACTAATACTATAACCCGGCGGGAAACGAGTCCGCGTCGCTATAACCGCGTATACGACGTAGAAGGGAAACGCGGCTAGCCCTAACTTAAGAAATAAGTCTACTAGCCGAGTACTTCCAAGCTCTAGGAAACAAGGGCTAGTAGTACGGAAGTCTATTACTATAGAGGCTATTATCTATAGCCTAGCCTCCTAATACTCGGTAGTAACCCTCCTAGATATAGGTACGGAAGTTAACGTTATCGGGCCTATCTAAGCCCTCGAAATAGATCTAGAACCTATCGATATACCTACTCCGCCTATACGATAGGGAAGCGGGGAGCGTATAGGATACCTAGGGGTATATAAAGCGATCTAGTAGGCTATAGATTACCTTAGGGTTACTAAGAAGGTAGAGGTAGAATTCTACGCGCTAGAAAGGCTAGGATAGAGCTGTATCTTAGGTATACTAGCCCTATATAACGCGGGTATTAAGCTAGATACTAGCGAAATAAGATAGTAGTTTAAGAGTATAAGGAGCTAAGTTTAACTAGTCTTAGCCGAGGAATTACTTAAGGAAGATCCGGCGTCTATCTTTAAACTCTAGAGTAAGGATATTACGCTAATCTTAAGCGTCGACGAGTTTAAGGAGGAGGAATCTAAACTAATATCCCTCCCCCTAGAATTCGAGGATTTTAAAGATAACTTTAATAATAACCTCGCTACTTATATACTACCCGTAAACGGAGTAGAATACGCTATCGAAACTACGGTAGATCCCCCCTTCGGGAAAATATATAACCTTTTAGTAAAGGAACTTAGTATCCTACGATAGTACCTTAGCGACGCGATTACGAGCGGATAGATACGACCCTCTACTAGCCCTACGGGTACCGGGATCCTCTTTATACCAAAGAAAGGAGGAGACCTAAGGCTATATATAGACTATAGGGGGCTTAATAAAGTTACTATTAAAAACAGGTATATACTCCTACTAATTTCGGAGCTCCTAGATCGCTTGTAAGGCGTACGATACTATACTAAGCTCGATATAAAGAATACTTACTACCGAATACGAATTCGCCTAGGAGACGAGTAGAAGACCGCGTTTCGTAGGCGGTACGGCTACTTCGAGTACCTAGTAATACCTTTCGGACTCGCTAATACCCCTATAACCTTTTAAGCTTATATTAATAAGGTATTAAGCGGTATTAGGGGCTAGTACCCTAGTAGCTAAAAGGAAGGAAGAATAGACTACGAAAGGAGTAGAACTAGAGACCGTACGTTAAAGTACGGTCTCCTCGTTAGAGTATAAGGAGAGAGCTCCTCCCCCTCTCTAGCTTATTAGTTAACTTAGTTCTATCTACTACCTTACCTTTTAGTATATACTAGGGTCTCCCGTAATATTAAGTTAACTCTTTTTATTTTTCTCTCGACGCGCTCTAGAAGCTATAGAGACTACGATAGACCCTATAGAGGGTAATAGTAGCGATATTACGCCGTATAACTATAGTACTATTATCTAGTAGTTGATAATATAATAGTAGGCTTAGGCTACCCGCTTAGAGGAGTAGGAGGCCTAGCTATAGAGGGCGTAGGCCGGTCTACTTAAGGCGGATAAGGCCTACGTAGAGCTAAAGGGTAACGACGTATCTATCTAGAGCCTAGTCTCGGCTATCTAGGACCGCGGCCTAGGCGGATTAGACTCTACGATAGATAACCTAGTCTATAGACCTTAAGAATAGCGACCGCTATAATAGGATAGGTCTACGGCTACTTTTAGAGATTTTTTTCTCCGGATCTAGAACTCCTATAGGACGAGGGCCGTATAGAAGCCGGTACTTCCCGCCCCTTTTTACTAGGATACTATTAACGACTACCTAACCTACGAGAAAAGGGCTCGTATAAGGGGTTTTTAGGTAGCTAGCGGCCCCGACGGTAAATAGAACCCCGAGGACTTTCTCTTAAAGATTAAGCGTATTTTTACGGACTCTATAGAAAAGACGACGGCCCTAGAAAAGCTAGTAAGCCTAAAATATAACGATAGCTAGCTATAGTAGGATTACTAGCTAATCTTTAACGAACTTCTACTAGTATCTAACGGCTCCTAGTAGAGCGACGAGGTTAAGATATAGTAGCTACGGAAGACCCTCTATAACTAGGATAATATACTTCTAGTAACTATATAGAGGGAGACGGGGTACACCTAATTTGCCGCGGAGATTAGACGTATTATATAGAACTACGAATATACTAGCTAGTTCGCCGCGCGATTCTCGACCTAGCGGTCTAAGTAGAAGTAGTCGGGCGGCGGCCCCTATACTACGGCGGCTATAAGCTTAGCCTTATATAGTAGTACCGTAGACGGCGATACTATTATAACCCTAGTATAGATCGTAGACCGAGCCAAGGCGGCCGCGCCCCGCCCCCCTATATAAGGGGGGAGTAGCGCTATACTAAGGGCGAAGTAGGTATCTAAGGTAGAGCTAGACGGCCGTAAGGAGAAAGGTCTCTACTTCTAGTACGGAGGGAGTAGGTACCGTATAAGCGACTACGTATACTACCCCGTTAAGTAACCCTCCTAAAAGGGGGTAGGGATAAATACCTTAATAGTCCCGGCTATAATAGAGACCGCCCTAGTCCTAGAGGTTACTAAGTCTAACCCGCCGGGAAAAGGATAGCTCCCCTCCGAAGATAGAGGAAGGGAGTAGGTCGAGTACTAATAGAGGACTAGGACGCTTACCGGGTAAATATAGACGGAAATAATATACTTATAGACGTAGTAATTAATAGTATTTCCTACGTATCTACCCTAATAGACGAAGGCTATTAGTACTACGCTATAATAGACGGAGACCTAGCTAAACGGCTCGGACTCCCTAAGGTAGGAAAAACGACGAGACGGATCCGGGGCGCTATATACGATATAGCCGGGTCTAGTATTTAGGGGGTAGTCGCCCTAAAACTTAAGATAGCCGGCTTCGAGTAGGTAGTCTACGTATACTACGTCCCTAAACTAGCCTTTCCGGTTATTTTAGGGAACCCCTAGAAGGTATATAACCGTATCCGGATAGCGCCTAACGAAGGCCGGCTATACTACGGGCGGGTAGTAAGGTAGGTAGCGGAATCCGCCCCTAAGGCGGTAGAAGACGGCGACCCTTATACGGTAGCCTATCGATCGGAGAGCCCTAGCGAGGACGCCGCGCTAACGCTAATAGAATAGGAGTAGCCGGAGACTAATAACTTCGTAGTTACGCTAGTAACCTTCTATATTAAGAAGGTAGAAGACGGTTATTTAGTAATAGTCGCTACTATAGTAATAGAGGACTTCGAGAAGGCTATAATAGAGAAAAGGCCTAATATAGAGGCGGAACTCCGCGCGTAACTCCCCCCGGAGGTTTACGATATAATCCTACTATTTTTAAGCCTAGAGGCGGAAAAACTCGCCCCCTACTAGCTAGGGGTAGACTATAGAATCGAGCTATATACGAAGCCCGACGGGATAATAGAGTCCTTACTATAGGGGCCGCTTTACGGTATATCTAAGGAGGAGCTCCTAGTCCTACGGAAAACGCTAAACGAGCTACTAGCTAAGGGGTTTATTCGGCTATTAAGCTTAGACGGCGGGGCGCTAGTACTTTTTGTCTAGAAACCCGCGGGGGGCCTAAGGTTCTACTATAACTATAGAGTACTTAATATAGTAACTAAGGAAGATAGATACTTACTCCTACTTATTTCGGAGACCCTCCGGAACCTCGCGGGCTATACCTACTTATTAAAGGTAGACGTAGTAAGCGTGTTTTAGAAGCTTAGGATAGCCCGGGGTTATAAGTATAAAATAGCGTTCCGGACTAGGTACGGGCTATTCAAGTAGCTTATAACTCTATTTAGTTTAGCTAGGGTACCGTCTAGTTTTTAATAGTATATTAATATAGTACTTCGGAAGTTCCTCGACGAATACGCCTTAGCGTATATAGACGACGTACTAATTTATACCTAAGGGAGCCGTAAAGACTATTTCGAGAAGGTACGTAACGTTCTCTAGGCGCTTTAGGACGCTAGCCTATACTTAGACCCTACGAAGAGCGAGTTCGCAAGGAAGAGTATTAAGTATCTAGGTTTTATTATTTACGCCGACGGAGGGGGCCTTTAGGCCGACCTAGAGAAGGTTTAAACCGTCTAAGATTAGATAGTCCTACGTAACTAGAGGGAAGTACGTAGGTTCCTAGGATTTACTAACTATTACCGAATATTTATTAAAGGCTACTCTACGCGCGCCGCCCCGCTTACGTCGCTAACTAGGGTAAATACTACGTTCTCCTAGGACGAAGCGGCCTAGGCGTCTTTCGATAATTTAAAGGAGTATTTTATAAGCGCCCTAGTACTACGATAGTAGAATCCCGCGCTTTCGATATTTCTAGAGGCCGATAGTAGCGGCTTCGCGCTAGGCGGGGTTCTAAGCTAGGAGACCGGCGGGGTTCGCTACCTAGTCGCTTTCTATTTAGAAAAACTAAATAAGGCCGAAATTAACTACGATATCTATAATAAAGAGTTACTAGCCGTAGTCTAGTACCTATAATACTAGGATACGGAGCTTCGTAGCTATAGTCCGTTTATAATTATAACGGATTATAGGAACCTAGAATACTTTATAAAAAAGTAGAGGCTATCTAAGCGATAGATACGGTTCGCGGAGACCCTAATAAGATATAGGTTCTCTATAGTATATCGCCCGAGGTTAGAAGTAATAGTACTAGACGCGCTATCTAGACGAGATTAGGATAACCTAGATTACTACGATTATACTTCGAGGGTCTAATAGCTAATTCTAGAGGCTAGCCTAACTAAGTATACGCTAGCCGCCCCTATAGCGACGGGATATAGGGTTTTCGGTATAGGTCGAGGCCCGTTCTAGGAAAACGCCCTCAACGAGCTCTAGGATAGGGTAGTTACTAAGGATATATACTATTAATAGGTGTTCTAGGCGGTATAGTCCGGCGAGCGAGCTATTCCTACCGGGGTCTATATTAAGATTTAAATCGCGGACTATAAGATCGATACCTAAGGCCTATTACGATACTAAGGTAAGCTATAGGTACCTAGTACCCCGTTTATAACGGACGTAGAGCGAAAGGAGTCGGACGACGATATAAGGGGTCTAGATAATTTAAGGACTAAGCTAATTTAGAAGAACTACGACTCCGCGGTAACCGGTTACCTAGGTAGAGAGAATACGCTCTCCGTTATAGGCCGAGACTTCTACTAGCTACTAATAGCCTCGTATATACGGAGGTTTATTTAGAACTATAACGGCTATAGCCGTAATAAGGTTTGGCGTAGTACTAAATACGGTCTCCTATAGTCGCTCCTAGTCCCTAATAGATTTTTCTCGGAGTTATTAATCGATTTTATAGTAGAATTCCTAGAGTCTAACGGTAATATAAACCTCTATATAATAAAGGATAGGCTAAGTAAGACCGTAGTTTTTAAAGCGATACCTACTACTAATACGGAGGCTTACGCCGAGATATTCCTAAGATACTAGGTGCGCTACTATAGGCTACCTAGGGTAATAACGTTAGACCGCGGAAGGAACTAGACGGGCGCCTTCTAGAGATACTTCTATCGCCTACTAGGCGTCGAGTAGCGGTTAAGTAGCGTATACTACCCCTAAACGGACGGAGGCCCGGAGCGCCTTAACTAGGAAGTATAGGTATACCTACGGTACTTTATTAACTTTAACTAGAATAACTAGGCCTAGTAGCTACCCGTAGCCTAGTTAGTAGTAAACGGCCGATACTATACGGGAATCGGTATATCGCTATTTTTTACGATATATAGCTTTAAAGCCCCTACGGCTATACTATTAGAGGAGGGGGCTATAGAATCCGTCCCGATCCCCGCTAAATAGAGGGCTAAAGAATTCATTTAGAAGATAGGGAAGATTACGGAGCTATACTAATTACTAATAGGGGTTTCGTAATAGTAATAGGAGGAGTCCTATAATAGGCGGCGGGTCCCCGCCCGAAGGTTCTACGTCGGCGATAAAGTATAGCTAGACCTAAGGAACTACGGTAGCGAGAGGCTAAAGAAGAAGCTAGACGCGCGATACGCTAAATATACGGTAGCTAAAGTTATTAGCCCGATATCCGTACGGCTTAAGGGTATCCCTAGCGGGATATATAATATATTTTACCCCGACCTTTTATAGCGGTACCCGGATAACCTACTACCCGGGTAGGTTATCGACGACTCCTAACCGGGCCCCGTACTACTAGAGTTATACGAGGAGTTCGAAGTAGAGAAGATCCTATACGCTAGGAAGGCTAGGCGGGGATAAGGGCGCGAGGCCCTAGTAAAATAGCGTGGTTACTACGATATAATATAGGAGCTACTAGAAGCCGTAGAGGATACCGTAGCTATAGACGAGTTCGAACTAGTTTACGGACCTATACGAGAAAACGATAGCCCCCTATAGGAATTCGGCGGAGGGCGGCTAAGAAGGAGCGGGCGGACGAGGCTATTACGGTAAGTTATATTTCTAATATTTACTTAGAGTTAAGATTAGTAGTTTGATTTTAGAGTATTTTTTTATTTATTTTAGGGTTTATCTAGTCCCCTCCGGTTTTGGCGCGGGCGGCGACAGCTAGACGCTACTCCCCGTACCTATAAAAAAAAAAAAAAAAAGAAGAAAGACCGTAAAAGAAACTTCCCCTTCCCCCCCTCCCCTCCCTTATATAGGATTGGACCGCCGGGGTCCCTATACCTAGGAGCCGGGTACCGGGCCGGCTATTATAAAATTTATTACCGCCGCCTCGTAGGTAGTAGTAGTAGTAGCGGCGACCGTACTATTTTATAAGGTTAGTATTAGTATTAGAGAGGAGGGCTCGGGTAACTTACGGTAGGACGAGGGCCTAGTCTACTAAGGACCGGAGAGCCTTATAGGCCTTAAGGGCAGCGACTAGGCTAGATAGGGCGGACTCGCTATAGACGGTTAGCGTACGTTAATAAACGGAATACGGGATATACCTCTAGTCTTAACCCGACCGGGTCTACGCGGTATAGGCTAAGCCGGCGAGCTAGGGCCTAATCGGTTAGCGGGAGAAATAAGACGGACTATAGTATATATATTAGGGTATACTAAGCCCGGTACTAGGTATAGTACGCGTAGGCGAGAGAAGGCCGGTAGTACTTACTATCGTTCTATAAGTAGTTAGCCGGAGTCCGAGTAAACTTTACCGGTTATAACTTATAGGCGGAGGCTTCTAGTAGTAGTAGTCCCGACTAGTAGACGCGTACGTAGTATAATATATAGGCCTACGGGCCTAGGAATAAGAGTTAATATACGGTTACTATAAAAGACTAGAAGACGTACGGTTCTAACCAGCTACTTAGGTATAGTAGTAGAAGAGGTAAGGGCGGCGCGGGCGGCGTTCTTACGCTAGCGGCGGGCGGCGGTATTCTAGCGGGCGGTATCTCGGCGGGCAGCGATAGTACGGACGGGCGAGGAGGACGGCGAGGAGCGACCGGAGATAGAAGTATAAGTAGGGGAAGTAGTAGTATAGGAGACTATTAGCGACGGGGCGGGAGTCGTATTTACAAGGAGGGTAGTAGCGGTAGTAAAGAGACTAGCGTCGGTAGACGATAGTAGAGGTATACTAGGGGTCTCCGAGTTCGGCGTACTACTAGTAGTAGTAGCGGGATCCTAGGAGTCTAGGACGAGCGGCTACGGATTCTAGGCGGGCGGCTAAGGGTTTTAGGCGGGCGACTAAGGGTCCTAGGTAGGCGACTAAGTATTCTAGGCGGTAGTAGGACCCGACTCCGAAGAACTAGACGGCGGCGGCTTAGATTTAGGTAGTAGACTATCGGGAATATTAGGGGCCTTAGCGCTACCGAAGAGAGAACGGATACTAGATATAGTAGTAGTAGCGATAGCAGTACGACGAGCTAAATATAGTTAGTTTAAAACGGAGGCTACTACTTTAGTACTAGGTAGGAGATACTTACTATATATATAAGGGCTTAAAAAAAAAGCCTAGGGGATAGGGGTATTTATACCCTTTAGGAGATACCAATTGAGGTATAATTACGCGTATAATTATACGATAGTCGATAGCAACTTCGAGGGGGATCGAATTAGTATTATCTAAGAGGGTTTATAAGCGATACGAGGGAAACCTACGGAAGCTAGCTAAATTGCCCGGGCTACCCGGTCCTAGGACGGGGGCTAGCCGAAAGACGTACTATAATACTTAGGATACGTCTAATTAGCTAGTTACGCGGACCGGAGACTCCTCCGTAGGAGTTATAGGGACCGGAGACGCCTCCGGCGTAGGTAGACTCTATTCCTATAGACTAAGGAGGTAAAAGGATAGGTTACTATAGATACCGTAATAGAACGCCCGGCTTTAGTAAAGTTATCTAGTCTTTTATAGGAAACAGGTACCGAGTAGCGGGGTAAGTATAAGGACGTACGAGGTATACCCGGGCGTACGTACTATAAAAATAACTTACGAGGGCCTAGGCCTAGGGCGTAGCTACTATTACCTAAATAGGGGTCCTACTACCTAAATAAGGGTTACGTACGAGTTATATAAGTAGGACCGCCTAAAAGGTACCGGAGAGAGGAGGGGAGTCTATAGCTTAAGGGCTCCTTATAATAAACTAGTAGGAGCTAGGTATTTTTCGCCGGTCGCCGAAGGGGAAGAATGGGGCTAATATTAGGGGCTAGTACCCTAGTAGCTAAAAGGAAGGAAGAATAGACTACGAAAGGAGTAGAACTAGAGACCGTACGTTAAAGCACGGTCTCCTCGTTAGAGTATAAGGAGAGAGCTCCTCCCCCTCTCTAGCTCGTTAGTTGACTTAGTTCTATCTACTACCTTACCTTTTAGTATATACTAGGGTCTCCCGTAATAAGCGGGTTAGTAGATAGTATCTATATAGTATACCTTAATAATATAATAATGTTTGGACCTAGATAGACTTAGTATACTACGTAGTACCTAGATTACGTACTACGTAGTTCTATATATATATAGCCTAGTTATAACTTAAGTTACAACTATTAAGAAGCCTTAAGAATATAGATATACTAGTTATTTGTTTTTACCTATCTTTTCCTTTACCTTAAGATACCTATAGGTTATAGCTAGCTAGTCCTACTAGTTAATCGATACCTACTAGTTAGTAACTAACCAATATTAATATCTATAACCTATAGGTATCTTGAGGGGGGGTAAAGGAAAAGATAGGTAAAAACAAATAACTAGTATATCTATATTCTTAAGGCTTAATAGTTATAACTTAAGTTGCAACTAGGCTATATATATATAGAACTACGTAGCACGTAATCTAGGTACTACGTGGTATACTAAGTCTATCTAGGTCTAAACACTAGTAAAACTTAAACTTTTAAAACCAAAAGATAAATTCCTTAATTAATAACAGTCGTAAAACAAATCCGAATTGACTATAAAATTCCTTAAAACTAGGGCTTTCCGAAGCCGTCAAAATCGTCGAAATCGATTGAGAAATAGTAGAGCTAAAGCTTAAGAGAGATAAGAGTAGCTAGTTCTTATCCTCCGAAAAGTTATTGTATTCTAGCTAGGATTACGAGAGCTATAGAGTACCAAAAGAGAATCTAATTGAAGATTTGAAAAGGGCGGAACTATAGCCTTCTAGGGACGTCGGAATCGTATTATTCCGTTAGGAATTAATCTAAGAAAGTCTACTTGAAAATAGACAATTTATTAGTAGTCGAAAAGTAAGCGAAATAAGCGAAATAAGGTTATCCCTACTAGCCCTAGTAATACCTCTATAGAAGATAATTAGGTAGGTTCGCCTTCGGATCGTAGTCGAATCGGTCGGAAAATGTCGTATATATATATATAGGTATATATATATATAAAGAGTAAGGTAAAGAGTTGAATCTCTACCTTAGGCGAAGGAAAAGGGGAAAGAGGAGGGGCTAGGGCGTTCTCTAATTAGAAACTAGCGTAACTCGATATATAAGTCGAGTTGCAAACGTCGCTAGTAAAGGGAAGGGCGGGGGGAGGGGTCGAATTCTTAGTAGTAGAGGAAAATAAAATAAATATTGAATTTCAAGCGGAAATAGCGATATCTCGGCCGGGAGGCGTCGAATTTGCAATCCGACGGAAGATTTGGAATTCCGGAGGTTAGTTCTTCCGGAATCGAAATTCTTAGGCCTAGGGATTAATTAGGTACCCTAGGAGAATTACCAAAAGGGGTAAAAAGACCGGAAATTACGTAGAGATAAGGATATCTCCTTTAGAAATAGTCGAAATTGAAATCTAATTTTAAATTTAGAATCCTCGGTATCGGTTATATCAAATCCCCGCGATACCGGTAAAAATTCTATATACTATAGGAGGAGGGAAATCCCGAAAGTAGGGCGGTTTTCGGAATCTTTTAGGACCTACTAAAGTTACTAGTTCGCTTCCTACGAGTATCGGATACTAAAGGTTTATAGCTCGTTAAGAAGAGGAGAACGGGAGCGTTTATTTAATACCGTAACTTCGAAATTCCGTCAAGAAACCATTCCTATAAGTAGCTAGGAAGGTAAGGTATATAGGTAGGAATATCGAGACGGTCTAGTAACTAAATAAGTCGATTTTGGTGTCGTTGGAAAGCGGCGATAAAGGCGGTGAAAATAGGCTATCGATCGACGAAATCGGTTAGGAGAAGGTAGAAGGGTATTAGTTTAAAGGTAAGGGCTAGTAAAAGGAACCTTTAAGTCTTTCGAGGGGCATAGCTCGAGATCCTATGGACGGATTCTAGCGATCTTTATATCGTAGAAAAGCGGCGGTTCGTAGCTTTCGAATAGCGTCGGAATTATCGAAATCGAAGGAGAAACCGTAGAGGAATTGTCGATAAAGAGGCTAGCTTTAGTCTAACCTTATTAATCGATATTGAAAGAGAAAGAGAGTAAACCCTCTCTCCCTCCTAATATTAATGTTGGTTAGTTACTAACTAGTAGGCATCGATTAACTAGTAGGACTAGCTAGCTATAACCTATAGGTATCTTAAGGGGGGGTAAAGGAAAAGATAGGTAAAAACAAACAACTAGTATATCTATATTCTTAAGGCTTCTTTTTAGTTACAACTTAAGTTATAACTAGGCTATATACATATGGAACTACGTAGTACGTAATCTAGGTACTACGTAGTATACTAAGTCTATCTAGGTCCAAACAAATAATCTACTCCAAAATAAGATTGGAATATATACGCTAGTATTTATAACTGCCCTATTACTACGACACTTCGACCCGAACCAACGGCTTAGGATAGAAATAGATACCTCTACTATAGCGGCCGCTACGATCCTTACCTAGCCCTAAGATACTAGGTACTAGTACCTAATCGTATTCTAGTTAAGAAAGCTAACCCCTACTAAGCGCAATTATAAAACCTACGAGTAGGAACTACTTACTATTATAGCGGCCTTCTCGTATTAGCGGTACTACCTTAAGGGGAGTATATACCCTATTAAGGTCCTTACTAACTATAATAACCTCCTAGGATTTAGTAAACTAAAATAGCTAAATAGCCGTTAGGCCCGCTAGACTATACTACTAGCTACTTATAATTTCGTTATTACCTATAGGCTAGGTTTAAAGAACCTAGTAGACGCGCCGTCGAGACGCCCAGATTACGAAGCCCTAGTATAGTAAGAGAGTACCCTCCTCCCTACGCTCTAGAAAAAGCTTAGGCTAATACCGAGAATAGTAGTAGTAGAAAGCCTAACTACCTAGTAGACCTAGGGGGTTAAAATATAACTAGTTTATACTCTATATAGAGGTGTCGCGGTCGCTAGATAGACGCGACTAGACTCGAGTATATACGTATTATAGTTATCGAGCGGTAACGCTACGAGTTAGGTTTACTAAATCTACCCTATCTCTAGCCTAGGGGAACTAGCTAAGAGACCGGGTACTACGCGTATCTACGTACGTAAGATCCTTTAAGGAGAATATACCTATATAGACCTATCTAATATACTATTAGGATTCTAGGAACTTCAACGCGAAGACCCTACGGTTCGTAAGGTCTACGCGGACTTACTAAATAAGCTAATAGGGCCCTACTAATAGTTACGACTAGCGTTAGGATATATCGCCTTTAGAGGAAAGATCTTTATCCTAAATAATACTATAGTTAGATAAGAGCTATTGAGGCTATACTATAATAATACCTTTACGGGCTATTTTAGGGTTACTCGAACCTATAATCTACTTACGCGAAAGTACTTCTAGACGTATATATCTCGCGACGTAGACGAGTATATTAAGACTTACGAAGTCTACTAGAGAACTAAAGTTAAAAGGTATACGCCTTTCGGGGACTTATAGTCCCTACCCTAACTAGAAGGGCTATAGTAGGAGTTAACTTTAGACTTTATAAGCGGGATCCCCGCTAGTAAGGTTGCCGGCCGGGCCTATAATACGTTACTAGTACTCCTAGATCGCTATACTAAGATAGTACTCTATATCCCGGTAACTAAGAAGCTTACTACTATAGATCTAGTAGAGATCTTAGTAGATAGAGTCTTTATAAGGTTCGGGGCCCTAAGGGGAATTATCTCCGATAGAGACTCTAGATTTACTAGAAGTTTCTAGTCGGAGTTATACTACTATACGAGAATTAAGCGACGCCTAAGTACGGCCTTTAATCTATAGATAGATAGGTAAACCGAGAGGTAAAACTAGACAATTCCGGAATACCTTAGAGCTTTCTATTCGGAAAACTAGGGTACGTAGGCTAAGCTCCTCCTAGTTACTAAGTTTACGTATAATAATAGTAAGTATTCCTCTACGGGAATCTCCCCCTTTATAGCTATATATAGGTATAACCCTAAGATACATTTCAACCTAGAAGAGAGGCCTAAGGGTAAAGAAGTCCTAGCTATAAAAGACCGTATCGAGGGGTTATACCTCCTTCGCGCTAAGCTTATAGTACGCTAGTAAAAGACGACCGAAGCGTAGTCGTCCTCGTATAATAAGAAGTATAAGCCTATATAATTTAATAAGGGTAACCTTATCCTAGTATTAACTAAGAACCTTCGCTTAAAAACCCTAAGTAAGAAGCTATCCTAGCGGATAATAGGACCTTTTAGGGTACTAGAGCCTATAGGAGTATAGGCTTATAGGCTCTAACTTCTAACTCCTATAAAAATACACCCTATATTTAGGGTGTCCCTCCTAGAGAAATACTACTAGAGAGTAGGGGAGGAGATTAAGTACTTACCCCTACTAGAGTTGGTAGAGGGTAAAGAAGAATAGGAGATCGAAGAAATTCTTAATACGAGGCGTAAGGGGGCCGTACGTAAAAATCTCGTAAAGTAGGTAGGATACCTAGATAACTTTAACTAGTAGATCTAAGAGAAGGAAATAGGGAATTCAAAGGAGATAATTTAAGATTTTAAAGCCTAGTTACCCCGTATAGGAGGTACGAGGGCTATAGATACCCCCCGAGTAGAGCTCGAAAACCCCGGGTTAAGAAGATCTTAAAGATATAAAAATTAAGGAGAGTAGAGTTAATTACCGAGAAGCGGCGAGGGTATATAATATATAGTAAGCGCGTATTAAGCGCGTACTACTACTAGACAAAAAGAAAAGAGAGAAAGAAAATATAGAATATAAGTACAAATATAGATTATACTAAAGCTAGCCGCTATATACTAATAACGCCCGCTAAGTAAATCCGAAACGTAGATTTAGAGTACTAGTCTCCTAGCTAGTCGTCTAATATATTATTATTATTATTATTATTATTATTATTATTATTATTATTATTATTATTATTATTATTATTATTATTATTATTATTATTATTATTATTATTATTATTATTATTATTATTATTATTATTATTATTATTATTGTTATTATTATTATTATTATTATTATTATTATTATTATTATTATTATTATTATTATCCTAGCTAATAGTAGTACTATTACTACTACTACTAGTACTACTCCAAGAGCTAGCCCTCTAGGTCTCTATAGGATTATCTCTATCCCCCTCTTCCTTATCTATCTCTACCTCTACCCTCCTACTATCTTCCTCTTCCTTATCTAGCTCTACCTACCTACTAGTAGTCTCTTCCTTATCCTTATCCTTATCCTCTTCCTCCTCCTCTTTATCCTAGAGGTTCTAGAAGTTATAGATAGCGTCGTCGCCGACGCTACGTATACCCGTAGTAGGGTCTTTACGTATAACGCGCTACCTACCTATCGATATAGGTATATTGGACAATACCTAGTACTTAGGAAATTAGCTATTACGAGTAGGGAGAGTAATATCCTTATTCTACGTACGATTAGTAGGCGCCAAACAACGGGTAATATTAAACTATTACTAATATTGAACTATTTGAACTTCGAACTTACTATATACCTTAGCTAGTTAGTAAGGTCCTTAAGAGTATTAGTCGCCACGCGTTATTCTAGTAGGGCGAGCGCGGCGGGGGAATTATTATCGGCCTTAGACTTAGTCTTACCCGAGCGACCTTTCTTACCCTTAACGGTAAGCTACTAAGTCGTAATACGGTCGAACCGCTTATAAAGTTATAGTAGTATACTAAGTACTACTCTATTTATAATCCCTCTGAAGAAAGTAAGTATTAGCTTAAAAAAAGAAAAATAAAATAAAAAGATAACGCGTCGGGGACGCGCCGAATATACGCTAACTTACTACCTTTTATCTACGCCGCTATCTCTAACAACTAGTTTACTATAGGATAGAACTAGGGAGGAACCTAATAAGTTAGCTTAACTCAACTAAAGTCTTAGCGCGCTAGGGACGCGCTAAGTATACGTATACTTACTAGGACGTAGTTATACCTACTACGTATATAGCGGTCACACTTCTATAGGATAGGGGCGTTATAGGCGGTTATAAACTTATATATCCCGGGTCCCGCGTATAGCGAACGTATATAGGGGTAATAAGCCTTATATTATAGACTAAGAATTCTTCTATAGACTGAGTATTTATAATTAATTATATATATAAGGTAGCGAGAGGGGTACGACGAGAGTATAAGGAATATATAGGCTTTAAGCGAAAAGCTTAAGTATATATAGGTTGTTATTGTTAAAAAGAGAAGGATAAATTTGTTTTTTGAAAGGTTATAAGATAATTATTTATTATAGTCGGTAAGTATACGTACGGACTACTTACCGCGGACGAGTAGGTTAGTAGTTGACTAAAACAATTCTTAGTATTATAGTAGGAATTCCCAAAGCCTAGAGCCGTATAAGGCGGCCTTATAGCCTATCCGTACGCTCGCTAAATACGATAAGTACTAACTATACCTACCCCTCGGGTACTATATAACATTCTATACTATACAATTGGATCTAGGGACTAGATCTATAGGAGGGGGGATAATTATAAGGACTAGACCTACGTAAGGTATACGCCTTACTAATATAGTATATTACGTACGCCTACTTAGTACGCCTACTACGCCTATATACATTTGGACACTTTACTAGGAGAGTAACCTCCTTAGCTATTAGTTTATCTACAAATCTATCTCTTACTATACTTGTTATTATCAACCCCTTTACAAGTATTATTTCTAGTACTTCCCGTAGGCCTAGGTTAGAGGGTCGCTGTCCTAACTACTTCTTTATAGCTAGGTTCTCTATAGGTAAGGATAGTAGATACGATAATAGGGATCGTAGGGCTATAGTAATAACGCCTAATACTATTAGTAACGTTCGGAAACCAATAGGTCCTAGTTTAGGTTGGAGTTAAAAGTAGTAGGGTAGTTATTAGTTAGGTTGGTAGAGTTTCGGTATTACTTTTCGGGTTTCTAGAGTTTGCAACTTAATTTACTAGGTATTTTCTTATATAAACTATTCCTATATAAGGGTTTAGTAATAGTATAAGAGTCCTAGGGTATTCTAGTAGTTAAGGAGTATAGTTTTATAGGTTTCTTTTCAGATATAGCTCTAAATTGAATATTACGTATCTAATAACTTCCTAATATAGTAAGGTTTTAGGTCTAAGAGATTTCCGGCTTGAAAGGACTATATAGTAAGTGAAGTTACTATAAAAATAAACGTATATATTAAATAACTAGGTCGGTAGTATAGGGGGTTATATAATAGAAATATAGAAGGTTATAGTTTAGCCTACTATACTATAGCTCTATAGTTATCAACTCTTATCTACAACTTTACTTAGACGGTTTACCTAGCCTTCTACTCGAATATCTAGTTCGTTAGTAGAGACTAATATTGTTAGGCGGGTATTAGGTATCCTTTTAGTAAGTATATCTACTAGGTTATTATTACTATTTATCTAGCGTACTTCTATTATCTCCCTTCTCTTATAGGATTCCCTTAGCGCTATAATATCGATCATTAGACGCTTCTCCTTTGTTATTCCTAGCTTAACTAGGTATTTATACAAAGAAAAGGAGTCTATATAAATAATAATAGGTATAGGAGGTAATCCTAGTTAATTTAGGATCTAGGAGATAGTAGCCGTAAAAATAAAGCCTTTATTAACTCCGTTAGATATAGTAAGGATTTCGGATACTAGAACTAATCTAGTTACTCGCTTTACCTTAATCGAAGACTAATAGATAATATTCCCTTTTAGATTAAACTTAAAATTACCTAGGGACTTATTCCTAAGTATAAAGAGGGTTCCAATCTAGCTACTTAGATCCTTATTATTTGCGAAGGATCTATCAACAAAAATAAATAGCTTTAAACTAGGAAGATTAAGTAGAATAAAGGTTAGACCTCTATCCAGATTATTTTTCTACTAAATCAGGCGCTTATTTAGGGCTTTTATCTCGTTAGGGCCTAGGTCTTAGTATTATACTACTATAGAGAGGTCGAAAGTAGCTTCGGGATAATAAATTAATACAATATATACTCCTCTAGCCCTTTATTGGATATAGGATTATTTAGGGTTAGGAGATACCTAATCGATAGGAAAGAGTTTCTCTCCTTAGCCTTTCTATACTATAACTAGACTTGCTCCTTGCCGGGACAATATATAGCTATTAAAAATAATACTATTATCCGGATTAAGTACTTCTACTAGCTTTACGAGGAAATTAGCTTAAGATCTAGCTATCTCTTTCTTATCCTTGAACTTAGAGTTGTATAGGATTAAAGTATTATCCGTTTATATACTAATAACACCAAAATCATCTCCTTTTGTAATTAGGAGGTATAGATTATAGATAGATATAGCTATATTAAGTTTCGAGATATAGTATTTATAGTAGGTATTAAACCAATATAGGCCTACCTCTATAATACCATATAAGGGCTTCTGGATGATAATAAGGGTACCTAGTAGGTAGAGATATTTAAGTTCTCTAGGAAGGTTGATAGTAATAGGTCTATTTAGGGTAGTTTTTGACTAAATATAGGCCTAGGAGATATCCCTAAGTATAAGGGTAAAGTCGGATTATTTTAAAAGTTTCGAAATCGATTCGTTTTCGGGTGCAAGTAGAGTTATAGTAATATAAAGAATAATTCGTTAACTAGCTCTATAGATTATAGGCGATTAATAGAGGATAGCTTCCTTAGCTATATTATTAAATCCTTATACTATAAGGCGGGATTTCTTATAGGGTTTGTTAGTACCCTTACCCTTGATTTCTCGTACGATACGAGCGTCGAAAATACGTTATCCTAGAGGGGGTATATAGTTAGTAGAGAACTAAAGAATACCTCTTTTAATAAGG
Organism: Venturia nashicola; assembly: GCA_004522665.1. NCBI lineage: Eukaryota > Fungi > Ascomycota > Dothideomycetes > Venturiales > Venturiaceae > Venturia > Venturia nashicola. Next base: position 405,110 of record SNSD01000027.1, read on the forward strand.
TTTTCGATTTCCTAGAGATCTAACTTAGAAAAAGGTAGTTCGGAGGAATCTAGTATACCTTCTATACGTAGCTTAAGGCAACGCTCTAGATCTACTTTTTCTTTTATAGAAATAAAAGCCTAATTAGTAGTTAAAAAGAAGGTTTAGTATTCTTCTAGAGCTGTACGTTACGCTCTCGTTCGATACGAAGGAATTATAACTTATCTATTTACTCCGGTAATACGCGAATCGGTTATATTTAGAGTTGCCGTATTAGGTTTCGGTATAGTAGTAGTATTTTCGTTAGTAGATAATCGATTTCTTCGCTGATTTTCTAGTTGGTTCTCTAGTTATTCTATATTAGAATCTAAAAAACTAGTATCTATAACTTCGATTACTAGTCTTTTATAGAATACCTTAACGTACGTAGATCTTAAAACAACGTCGTTGTTATTTATTCTAACTATATAGTTATAGTCCTATACCTTTTTTAGAATATAAGGCCCTCTCTAGCCTCTATTCTCTCTCCAAATAAGAACTTTACCGCCAATTGGTAGCGTAAATAGTATAATTAGGGTAGGCCTATTACGTTAAGAGAGTATACTTACTACTTATTTACTTACTCGAATTTAACGGAGTTCTTTTATTACCTTCTCAACTATATTTACTCTTTATAGAATTGATTAGCTAGGAGGGAAAGAACCTATTATCTTAGGGTAAGCCCTAAAGACGAGGAGGGTAGGAACAAGTCTATTTAGTCCTACTATATCGTTTATAGCCTTAACTAGTAACTACTATACTCGTTTATTTACTTATATAGGTCCTCTAGTTTATTATAGAGGACCTAATCCTTTCTCTTAACTAACGTAGGGAATACTTATTATTTCTCGGTTACTATTCTAGTACGTCTCCTAGTAATATTATCTAGTAGGGTAGGCTCGGCTTAGGGTTTAAGAGGTTAAGTCTAGGGTCCCTAACGGGGCGGGGCGAAACGGGGGGGGGTCGGGTTAGGGGCGGGGCGGGGCGGGTTTTAGGGGCGGGTTATAAAGCTATAACCCTAACCCGACCCGCCCCGCCAAGCTTTAAACCCGCCCCGTTAGTTAGGGGCGGGTTTTTAAGGGGGGAACCCGGGATTTTTTTCTAGAAAGCTTAATAACTATAGATCTATTATATATATTTTAATTTTTTAATTACTTTAAATAATCTCTAGATTATACTCTATCTTATAGGAGTATAATATATTAATATATCTATATATATAACCCTATAAAAATCACGTGGAAAACCCGAACGGGGCGAACGGGGCGGGTTTTCTTCTAAACTATAACCCGCCCCGGGAACCCGCCCCAACCCGTTAAAACGCGACCCGCTAACGGGGCGGGTTCCCTACCCTATAACCCGCCCCAACCCGCCCCGTTAGGGACCCTAGTTAAGTCTAAAGTTCGGTTCTCTAGGGTTCGGTCTACTAAGGCTATCTTTCTAGTATAGATAGATACTTAGGCTTATAGAGAGGCGTAGGAGTAATAGGTTCTAGTCTAGGATAGTATCTATAGACCTCCCTAAGGTATGTAATCGCGTCGAGAATTTACTTCTAAATTAGGTCTAGACTCCCTAGAGGAAGTAGTATACGAAGTACTATCTTAAGCGTATAGAGTCTATCTTTTAAGACTATATTAAGGTAGGGCTTACTCTAATCCTTGAAATTATTAAGGAACTATTCTTATAGGGTTTCGTTATCCTATACTATTACGTAGGTATAGGATTAGTTAGTAACGAAACCGTTAAGTTATTCTTTAGTTATATCCTATATAGGGGTAATTTTAGGTACTAAAAACCTCCTTTTAGTAGAAAAGGGTTGATTTGGTAGGGTTACGAACTCGGATCTTAAGTCGATACTACCTATAATTGAAGGTATAGTAGTTAGATTACCGTTATTCGATCCCGTTTAGCTCCCTAGGTTTCCTCTATATTAAGACATTTTTAGAAAAAGGGTAGGTTAATAAATGGGTTTAGGTACTATAACTCGAGTTACTCGAATACCTTACTAATCTATAGTCGTAGTAATAACCACTAATTAGTATTAGTACCTATAGGTTAGGTAGGTAGTGTAGGTAAGATAAGCGTAGATAATATAGTATTAGATTACTATTAACTTCTACCGCTTAGCTACTATACAAAGATAAGGTAATAGGATCTTTAGGTATTTCGTAAAGAGATAGATAAGGCAGTTTATAAAGAGATAGATAAGGCAGTTTATAAGGAGATAGATAAGGTAGTTAGGAGTAAAGAAGAGAGAGTCTAGAGTTAACGTAAGTAATAAGAATTAAATCGTATTATTATATTATCTTGGTTCCTATATACGTACCGTTGATCTGGTTCCTATATTATTAATATTAGAGTTCTACAAATTATAGTATTACGGTAGTATATTATATTATTTCTTTATATCTATCCGTATCTTATATGATATTCCTATTCTACTTCCTATTCCGGTTATATACCTTTATCCCCCTTACATCCCCTCCCTAGGTAGATAATACGTCGACCCTTAACGTATTCTAAGATATACGCTAAAACTATACGAGACCAACCAACAAACCTAAATACTAAGAAGAATCTTAAAGGGGTATAGAACTTCTCGCATCCTAGGATACTAAGAAAGAACTTAAAAGTAAGAAAAGACTCGAAAGAGTTATAAAACCTAAACGCGTATACCAAAGCATCTAAATATACTATAAAATCCTAAACATTTCCAAAACCAAGAAAGAATTCAAAGCTCTCCTAAAACAATTAAATATATCAAAAGATCCTATATATTTCCAAAACAATTGAATATATTAAAAGATCCTATACATTTCCAAAGTAGCCCTATACGTCGCGCGTATTAACGCTTAGTATAGGAAGCGGCTCCTCGGGAGGTATACTAGATAGTAACGGTAATTATTAGGTTATTACTCTAATAAACTAATCTATTATAGTTATATTTAAGTAAAGTCGGTTAGATAGGAGGACTTTTCGAGGTAATTAGTTGAAATTTTCCTTATAGTTTCCGGTTATAGTAGTATTGTACGTAGTATTATTCGTATTTTTCAATTCTAGTTTATTCGTTCTTTTCCTTAATATAGCTCGACTTTAATACGGATTCCCGACTTAAAAGACTTCTCCCTCCCCTACTAAAAATATTCTACGTTATCCTATAACGTTCGCCTTCCTACTTCCTATACTCTTTACTAGGTTTAACGCAAATAAAGGCTAATATATAAATGGTTCCTATATAAAATAATTTAGAATAAGGTACGGTAGCTCAAATAAAACAAAGTAAACTTCCTAACTCTATATATAAAAGGTAACTCTCCTAACCTTTCCGGACACATATATATATATATATAAAACTAATAAAAAGGAAAAAAGGAAAAGTAATAAATATCTACTACGAAGCTAGCTATCCGAGAATCGAACCGTTATAACTTATATACTAGGTTATAGTCCCTTTAATAGCTAAAGTTGAGTTTTACGAAAGTAATACCCGACTAAGTCTATTTAAGCGTAAAGCTAGACTAGTATAGTAATAAAGGATACTATTAATTTAACTAAGGATAAACGGGAGGCGAATAGGCGAAGGTTACGGAGGGCCGATATAGCGAAAGTCTAAGTAGTAAAAGACTAAGAGAATACGACTACTTTAACTTATAGGATTATCCTCCTAAGGACTATATAGATCTATTCTAATCTTGAAATATAAGAGTAGGGAGGCTTAAATAGAGGATAGGACGTAAACCGTTAGTACTACCGGGAGGGCTACCAAAGAGTAAGAAGCTATTAAAGAGGCTAGAATAGAAGGAACGGTAAACGTATTCTCTTAAGTATAAACTCTAGGTTTCGTAGATATAAGTTTACTAACCGAGTAGGATTAATAAGTAAGAGGGTCTAAATAAAAGAATTAGTAATTATATTCCCGTAAGTATAAATCCTAGGTTTCGTAGATATAAGCTTAAGGACCGAGTAGGATTAATAAGTTAACGTAATCTTATCGAAGCTTAAACCGAAGACTATCGAGGAACCTAAGGTAGACCGTACGGGAGGACCTCGAGGGGTATAAATACTTCCTAGAGAACTAGTAGGACCAAACTAATATTGGACTCAACCAAGGACCTAGACTTTAATAGATACGTATATACTTAAGGTTTCCTAGATTATAAGCTACTTATTGGTTGGGTATCTACTTAGTAGAGATAGACGTGTTCGGTAGATAGTAGAAGAGGATTAAAGAGGCGTATAGGTCCTCTAGAATTACGTACTAAGTTCCTTTATACTAATATATAAATAAGGGATTCGATTGAGGTATAGTATATTAGCTTATTAGCTTAATATATTATATACTTTTCTAATCGTTTCCTTTTCTATATTATAAGCATTTATAAGCCGTTTACGAATCGAATACTTCTAAGTTCTCCGTAGTTCCTAGTAATCCTAGTATTGGCTAGGGTCGAATCCTTCTAGTCTAGGAATAATTACTTATAGTCTAGATCGGCGAACTAATATATCTAGGTCCTTATTACCGGGTTGCTTTTTCTATTCCTATTCTATATCCTTATCTAAGTGAGTATTATCTTAATCCTAGTCTTATTCTCTTTCTATCCTATACTTCTAACCGGTATTAAGGAGGTTATTACCTATAGGCCTATCCCGCTAGTAGAAGATCCTAATCCTATTTCCTCGAATCGTTTTATATACTAAAACTCTATTTAGTTCCTTAAGTACGTAGCTACTAATAGGTAATCCGGTTCTCCTTAGGGTCCCTAACGGGGCGGGGCGAAACGGGGGGGATCGGGTTAGGGGCGGGTCGGGGCGGGTTTTCGGGGCGGGTTATAAAGCTATAACCCCCACCCGACCCGCCCCGCTAAGATATAAACCCGCCCCGTTAGTTAGGGGCGGGTTTTTAAGGGGGGAACCCAGAGATTTTTTACGGAAACCTTAATAACTTTAGAACTACTATATATATTTTAATTTTTTAATAGCCTATGATAATCTCTAGGTTATAGAGTATCTTTTAAGAATATAAAATATATATATATCTATATATATAACCCTATAAAAATCACGTGGAAAACCCGAACGGGGCGAACGGGGCGGGTTTTCTTCTAAACTATAACCCGCCCCGGGAACCCGCCCTAACCTATTAAAACCCGACCCGCTATCGGGGCGGGTTCCCTACCCTATAACCCGCCCTAACCCGCCCCGTTGGGGACCCTAGCTCTTCTATCCTTATATACTTCTACAATACGGTATAGACCGACCTATATAAAATCTAATTTAGATCCGAAATCCTAATTCCTTAATAATCCTCGTATTATATAAGAGGATAAGTTATCCTACGTCTAGGTTTTTAGTACGTATTCTAGTTTAATATTATAATTCCTAGTACTCGTTTACTTCCTAATCCTATCTTATACGTTCCTACCTTACGATAGCTTCCTAGAGGTCTTCCCCTCTCTAATCTAGTTACTTAGCTCGTAGAAAAAGAAGGTATTCTATTATCCTAACCGTAGACTAAGGAAGGTTTTACTATATAACTATTTTTAGTTCGATCGGAAGGACGTATTCTTTACTAAGTATCATCCTAACTAGAGTTATACTAGTTATTCTATTAACTATTATCCGTTCGGCCTAAAGTATTACTAGTAATAAATCTTTCTAAGGTTTCTAGTTCCCGTTCGTTACTCGTTAGAAGGCTTCCTATATTATTAAGTAAGACCGTTCGATTCCTCCTTTACCTTAACTATTATATAGCGAAATCTTGATCTTTCTAACGTCGTATAGTTTTAGAAGTATATTAGTATATAGCTTATTCTTAGGACCTCTATTAACTCTAATCTCCGATATAATACTCTATTAATAGATTAGTTCTTTAAAGATAAAATCCGCGATATTCTTAGACGTAGGTACTAAACGGAGTACTCTTACCTTAGGCTAACCGCTTAATTCCTCTCTTGCCTGAATAAGATAGCTATAACTACCTTATAGGGTAATTATTATATAATTAATAGACTATCTTACGCCAAGAATCTTGCTCCGAATAATAGTTATATTTAGAGGTTCTACTACGTGTACTCGATCGCTTATTTAATATTAAGGATATTCCTTAATCTATTTACTAACGTCGTTATAGTACCCGTCCTAGTAATATCGATTCCGAATAAGTACTACGGTAGTTTCGCGTCCTTTATAGCCGTAGGCCCGTATTTATTATAGAGGGCGACGATAATTTCCTTTCGTTAGTCCTAGTTATTAATTACGCGACGGTAGGCTTATCCTCGTTTACCTCGCTTAAATAGTTATCGCCTAGCTATAAGGTAGCCTATTATCTTTCTTTTTATAGCCGTAATCTATTTACCTTTAAGATAGTCCGCGACTTTTAATATTATAAGCTAGTTAGTAATCGCTCGATATTCCGCGGTATATTCGCTATCTAATCCTTTATAAGGTTCTAATAAACCGAATTCTCCGTATTCCTCGTTCTAATCTATAGAACTTTCGCTACCGGTATTATCGTTATTTTCTAGAGTCTAGACTAGGTACGGTTATCGGGTAGAGCTAGATCGTATACCGTAGGTCGCGCTTATAGACGTAGATACTAGAATAGTAAAGGGCTCTAAGTCGTCGATCGATAAAATCCTCGATATCGAACTTAGGAACGGCGGGGACGTCCTTTTTAGGTATATTACTAAATTAGCGGGAGAGTCTATTAGCTACTATATTCTTTTTCCCGGGAACGTATCGGATATTAAAATCCTATATCTAAATCTATACAAGCTATCGTATAACTAGAGATCCTACTATATCCGAAGATACTCTATTAAGTTAATAGATTAAAGTCCGGGCGTCCGTTTCGACCACGAAATACGTTCTCTAAAGATAAAGGCGGAATTTCTTAAGAGCGTATAAAAGGGCGTAGTATTCTAGTTTAACTATATTATATTTCCTTTCCAATAGCGACTAGATCCCGCTTTTATATTAGTACGAGTATCTCTTACCTAGTTCGTCTATTTATTATAGGACCGCTCCCTATCTTTCTCCTAAAGTATCTACTATAAGAATAATCTCGCCTAAATCTAGTTCGTATATAACCGGTCGTAGTACGGGTATAGTTATAAGCGCTTCCTAAAGAGATTTTATTACCTTATTTTATTCCTTTCCCTAATTGAATTCTAAGTCTTTCTTAAATAATACGAAGATAGGTTTCGAAACGGTAGTAAAATCCTATATCTAGATTCGGTAATAGATATAGACTCCGATAAAAGCTCTTATAGACTTAATAGACCTAGGAGTTAACTAGTTCAAAATAGTAGTTACTTTTAAAGCGTTCGGGTATCGTCCTTCTCGATCGTAATAGTATCTAACTATATTTACGCCCTCTTTATAAATATCGAACTTTTCTCCTAATATCGTTACTCCTACGCGTTTAATATCCGTAAGAACTATATCTAGCCTAACTACGTATTCTAAGACCCCTCGATATACTCCCTTAAGTTCGGATTCCTTATCGTTATTATACCTTTTCGGGGTTCTAGTAATTATATCGTCCACGTAAATATCGCTATATTTAAACTAGTAGGAAATAATTATCTTAGATATACGGTAAAATTAGGCTACTAAGTTCGTTACTCCTTAAGGTAGGGTAGTTATTCGTAAAAGACTAAACGGGTATATAAATAAGGTAAGATCGCGACTTTCTTTAGTAAGTTCTAACTAGTCGTACCTAGAGAAAAGGTTAGTAAGCGATATCTATACGTATCTAGTAAACGAGTTAGAAAATTCATCGGCCGTTAGTAGTATATTCTAGGGTCCCTAACGGGGCGGGGCGAAACGGGGGGGGTCGGGTTAGGGGCGGGTCGGGGCGGGTTTTTAGGGCGGGTTATAAAGCTATAACCCTAACCCGACCCGCCCCGCCAAGATATAAACCCGCCCCGTTAGTTAGGGGCGGGTTTTTAAGGGGGGAACCCGGAGATTTTTTACGGAAACCTTAATAACTTTAGAACTACTATATATATTTTAGTTTTTCAATAGCCTATAATAATCTCTAGGTTATAGAGTATCTTTTAGGAATATAAAATATATATATATCTATATATATAACCCTATAAAAATCACGTGGAAACCCCGAACGGGGCGAACGGGGCGCCGGGGGCGGGTTCTCCTCTAATCTATAACCCGCCCCGGGACCCCGCCCCAACCCGTTAGAACCCGACCCGCTAACGGGGCGGGTTCCCTACCCTATAACCCGCCCCAACCCGCCCCGTTGGGGACCCTAGTATATTCGCGTCCCTAATAGTAACTATATTAATATTCGTAGCGCTATTAATTAGTCGATACTTACCGTTTTTCTTTAAGACTAAAAACTATAGATTACGATATAAGGTATAACTAGGTTCGAGTCTTCCCGTCTTAATTCTTTCGTAAAATATCTAACGAATCTCGCTTAATAGAGCCTTAGGGATATTAAAGGGTTTCGCTTACTAAGGTTCGTAGTCTACTACTCGGATAACTTACTAGTACTACTTCTTTCCTAATTTTACCGTATTCTTCGAAGCTTTATACGAGGGTAGGTTCTCGTCGTATAAGTATTTCCTTAACTAGTAATCGTTCGTTTAGGCTAAGGGACTAGTTAATACGTATATTATTAAACTAGAGTTCCGTAAGCCGAGTCTAACGAGGGAAAGGGGCGTAGCGTTTCTCGAGGAATCTATTAAGGTAATAGTAAGGTTCCGTACTAAACTACTCTTTTAGTATTATATCTCTCCAATCTGTACGACCGCTAGGTATAGATCTATTAGTAAGCTAAACGTTCTAAGGTTAGATCTTATCTACCTTCTTTTTATATATACTATTTAAGTATTTTATTCTATGTTTTATTAGGGAGCCAGTCGAAAATAAGGAAATCCTTAGAGAAAGTAGGTCCTATTTATCTAAGTATCTAAATATTAGTAATCCGGTCTAAGACTTCGTAGGTATAAGGTAACGATAGGTAAATATTCGGTACCTTATCCGTTATTCCTATAGAAGCTTATCCCTTTCTTTTTATAGCTTTATCTCGTTTACTATAGTAGCTATATTAAGTCTAGTCGTAGTATAAGCCTTATTATATAGAAGTCTCCTAAAGTCTAGTAGTAAGAGAAACTCGTCGCGGATTAGGTTGTTAAAAAGCTATTCGTATATTTTCTAGCCTAAGTTTAGTACTAGAAGTCTTAGGTTTCTTATATATATAGCGGATATCCTTCTAAGACCTAGGACTCCGCCTCCTCGTTTTCCGAATCGTCCGAATTAGAATTATCTTCTTGGTCTAAATAAGTATAAGGGATTCGAAGACTAGACTTATACCTATTATATAGGAATTCCGAGATAACTACTTACTATATAACGCTCTATTCGCCGTTTATAGAGAATACCTTATAAGAAATACTACTATCTACCTTAGCCTATATAACGAGACGGCTCCGTACTAAGAAGGGCTAACTAAGTATTATTCCCTAAGAGTAGTCCCTAAGTACTATAAAGACTATATTTTTATAATTAAAGTCTACTCTAGTAATCCGTATACGCGCGCTAGTCTAGCTAACTAGAGGAACTCTCCTCCCGTCGGTAACCTTAAGCTTATCTAAAACTAGTCCCTAGATATCCTACTTAATACTATTAACTACTAATCTATAACTCCTTATAACTCCTTTAGATATAACGTTCACTTCGGCTCTAGTATTATATAACGCCTTAATCTCTAGTTTTCCAATCCGAGCTATTAAAGTAGGGCTCCTTATAGAGACGCGAGAACGATTATTATCCTTATTAATATAAAGAACTATTTCCGAAGTTAGTTCCTACTCTTCTAAGCGTAGTACTATAATTCCTACTCCTTATTTTATTCCGTCCGCTTTCTATCTTTCTTCTATTTTCCGCTTCCTTTTAGCGGCCTTTTCCTATTTCCTTCGTTCCATTTCCTCTATTTTAGGTCGGATATTATTAGCTAATAATTCTAGTAAGGACTTATATAAGAGATCTCTAAATACCGGAATATAAATAATAGTATCCTAAAGACTAAGTTAGACTAATTACTAGAGGATATTCCCTACTATACGTATTCCGTTAGTAGCCTTATCTTTCTTTATAATATACTACTTAAGAGTCGGGTTCCTAGGCTTACGAGTTTTCTTTAGTAGTTCTAGTAGCGAGTTCCTAAGGGTTATATCTAGTTTATCGTCTTCTAAGTCTAAGTCTATATCCGAGTCTCCTTCGCTATTCTATTATTCCGCGGTCTTAGTAATATAACTATATACTATATAGTCTATATACTTAACTATCGGGGCCTTAGATCTACTAGACTTAGTAACCCTAGTAGGCTATTTTCCTTTTACCTTTTCTAATAGGGGTTTTCGTATAGATAAACGTAGTTAGGTAGTAGCCGTAAGAATAATAGAAGGTATAAATCCACCTCCTCCTACCTTACTAATATTCGATACCTAAATCTATATACCAAAGTCTTCCTATTCTAAGTCGCGTAATTCAATAATTCTAATAAATAACTTAACTATCCTAAATAACGAAAAACTACCGGAGCCCTATTAAAACTAAGCTAATTAAGTCCGGATCTAGTTACTATAGTTCTAGCTATTAATAATTCCTCCGATTTTTCCGCCTAGAGTAGCTAAAGTTCCCTAGTACTACTACCTAGGTATTACGTTTATATTCTAATAGTAAATTCCTTAAGTAACTAGTTCCGTAATATTAGGGTATTTCCGTTCGTAATATTCTATACTTCTATAGCTTCTGCAACCTCTCTTTTCCGATATTCCGTTCTAAGTAGTCTATATAGGGGGCGGCAACGAAGAAGGGATCAAAGGGTAGTTAGTAGGTAGGGCGGTTAGGTTCGGGTTTCTTAGCTAGGCTAGGGGTTGAGGCTAGGGGTTACTAGGGATACTAGTAGACTAAATATTAGCGGACTAACTACGTTAGTTAGCGGTATTCTAGATATACTAGGAGGACTAGTTAGTATTAGCTAGCAGCCTAGCCCCCTATAGTAATTTCTACGTAGGTTAGTATAAACGAAGGAACTTCCTAATAATATAGTATTAGACTAAGTAGAAAAGCGAAAGTTATTATAGATCTAATCGTTAAGTATAGTAAACTATTTTATATCTTTCCTAGCTACTACTATAGTAGGATCCGTGCTTTCGGTAATAGCGAAGAGTAGGATATCCCTAGAAGTATTCGTTCTACGAAGACCCTTAAGAGCTTTAATAATATTAGCCCTAAGTTAAGGTTTAGTAGTTTTAGGTTTTTCTTCGGCTATAGCCTTATTCCTTCGAAGGACTATTCGTTTAATAACCCTATCGAGGGCACTTCCTTTATAATTATCTAATATAAAGAGTAATATATTCTCGTTACTAATAATAATCCGTTTAGCTTTAAGGATGATCCGTTTAATATCGTTAAAGGTAGAGCGAATATAAGGGTCGATATTAAGCGTTAGGTTAACCTATTAACGATCCGATTCTAGTAATCTACTAAGGAAGATCCTACTTATAGTAGACCTAGTTAGTTCATCGGTATTAATAATAAGTAGATAGTAGTTCTTGAATTCCTTAATAAAGCTACGAGTGTCTAGTTTCTAAGAGGCGCTTTAAAAGGTAAGTTTATAGAGGTAAGTAGGAGTTTCCTTTCGCTAACGGTTGTTAGTAGCGATATATTCCTTACGAAGAGATTCACGGAGAGTTCTATAGCTACGTTTCTTATAGCTACCCAAAAGCTTAATATCGTATAGATAGCTAGACTTAATATTACGAGTAAGAGCCTAGATTTTATAGGTATCGTTAGTAATATCGTAGGTATCGAAGGTATCTTTAAGGCGAATAAGGAAGTCCGTAATATTCCTACCGTCGAAGCGTTCCTTAGGAGAGAGCGTATAGTTCTTAAGATTAAAGGCTTAAGCCTTTCTTTCCTATCTTCTAGTAATAGTAAAATCCTTAAGGGTATTAATAAGGTTAATTATATTAGAGCGAGTAGCTAGTCCTTTAATTATAGAGCTAAGATTAGCCGTAGACGGGTTACTAGAGGGAGGGCCGGAAGAATCCAAAGGGGTTCTAGTAGGAGGGATCCTTTAGTCTAGGCGTAAGTATATAGGTATTTCGATTTTTCGTTGGTCTTAAGTTATTCTATTTATTTTATATTATATTCGTTCGCGTACGTTTCTTAGAGATAAGAGTATTAATACTAAGAGTTACTAGATAATTTCGAAGATAAGTAGCTAAAAGGAGTCGGATCTATACGCCGATATACTAAGTTCGTAGCCTAGACGGCGAGAGTAGTACCGTTTCGTATATAGTATAGTTAGGCCTCTCTTTTCTAACTTATTAGATAAGAGTATATAGGCTGTAGAGGGGCAATATATTAATAGTATAGGTAATCCTAGGTATTTTCGTACAAAGTATAATTTCTACTAGCGGGATATCCTAGACTTAGTCTAAGGAGTTAAAAGAACTAGGATATTACTAGTAATTATTTTAAATTCTAATTTTCCGTTAATATAGCTTAGACTTAGACCTTTATAAAGATTTTTCCTATTTCTAAGTTTAGTAATAGTCGGTTGGTCGAGTATTATTCGGTTATAAGGAGAGAAAAAAGTCGGTTCGAAGGTACGAAGTAATACTAGTTAATATTCGTATAAAAAGTTCGAAGGTATTCTAAAAAAAGGGTAGTTAAAAGTCCAAAGTCGAGAGTCTAAAGTTAAGAGTCTAAAGTCGAGAGTCTAAAGTCGAGAGTCTAAAGTCGAGAGTCGTATATAGTCTAGTATTTAAAGAAAAGTTTAAAAGCCTAGTAGTCGAAGATTAATATACGAAGTTCCTTTTCGATAGTCTAATAGTCCTATAGTTAAGTTAATAGTAAAGAAAGAGAGTCCTAAAGTCCTAAAGTCTAAATATTTAAAGTTTAATATAAAGCCTAATATTCGAGAGTTCGATAATCTAGTCCGAAAAGAGAGAGAGTATATCCTAAGTATAAGTTCGATTATAATACTATAATAGCTACTAGGAATCGTCTTAGCTATAGAGAGAAACCCTAGTACGACCTCTAAAATATAGGTAAGATAAGCGTAGATAATATAGTATTAGATTACTATTAACTTCTACCGCTTAGCTACTACACAAAGGTAAGGTAATAGGATCTTTGGGTATTTCGTAAAGAGATAGATAAGGTAGTTTATAAAGAGATAGATAAGGTAGTTAGAAGTAAAGAAGAGAGAGTCTAGAGTTAATATAAGTAATAAGAATTAGATCGTATTATTATATTATCTTAGTTCCTATATATATACCGTTGATCTGGTTCCTATATTATTAATATTAGGGTTCTATAAATTGTAGTATTACGGTAGTATATTATATTATTTCTTTATATCTATCCGTATCTTATATCCTATTCCTATTCTACTTCCTATTCCGGTTATATACCTTTATCCCCCTTATAGTAGTTAACGTTAAAGGAAAATAGTCCTAGTAGACCGGTATCGATAGACGGACTAGGGTCTCTAACGGGGCGGGGCGAAACTGGGTGGGTCGGGTTAGGGGCGGGGCGGGGCGGGTTTTAGGGGCGGGTTATAAAGCTATAACCCTAACCCGACCCGCCCCGCTAAGCTTTAAACCCGCCCTATTAGTTAGGGGCGGGTTTTTAAGGGGGGAACCCGGGTTTTTTTTCTAGAAACCTTAATAACTATAGATCTATTAGATATATTTTAATTTTTTAAATACTTATTATAGTCTCTAGGTTATACTCTACCTAATAGGAATATAATATATTAATATATCTATATATATAACCTAATAAAAATCACGTAGAAAACCCGAACGGGGCGAACGGGGCGGGTTTTCTTCTAAACTATAACCCGCCCCGGGACCCCGCCCCAACCCGTTAAAACCCGACCCGCTAACGGGGCGGGTTCCCTACCCTATAACCCGCCCTAACCCGCCCCGTTAGGGACCCTACGACGGACATAAACAGATATCTATTAGTATAAATAATAATTAATACTTAATCGTACCTATAAGTCTAGTAGCTAGTACTAGATCCTATAAAATATAGTCTAACCTAGTTACCTAATAGGGTATAGCTGAATTAAGGATTTAGCTATCCCCTAGTAAAGATATTACTATAATCTAAATATATACCTTTCGGACTCGCTAATACCCCTATAAGTCTATAACCTTCTAAGCTTATATTAATAAGCTATTAAGCGGGTTGGTAGATAGTATCTATATAGTATACCTTAATAATATAATAATCTACTCCAAAATAAGGTCGGAATATATACGATACGTACGCGAGGTACTAATAAGGCTACGATAATTCGGACTCTATAGTAACCTTAAAAAGTATAAGTTCTTTATAGAAGAAGTCGAATTCCTAGGGTTTATTATTAATACTAGCGGAGTCTAAATAGATCGTAAGCGAGTCGTAACTATAGCAGAATAGCTAGAGCTAAAGACCTATATAGAGGTCTAGGTCTTTTTAGGATTCTATAACTTCTATTATAGGTTTATCGTATACGGTACGATACTCGCGGATCGTTACGCTACTTATAGAGTTATTTAAAGGCTCGAAAAATAGTAAGTAATATAGACCTTTCCGATAGCTAATAGAGGCCGCGTATACGCTTCGTATACTTATCGAAGTATTTAAAACTGCCCTATTATTACAATACTTCGACCCAAACCGACGGCTTAGGATAGAGATAGATACCTCTACTATAGAGGCCGTAGCCCGCTACAATCCTTACCTAACCCTAAGATACTAGGTACTAGTACCTAATTATATTCTAGTTAAGGAAGCTAACCCCTACCAAGCGTAATTATAAAACCTACGAGTAGGAACTACTTACTATTATAGCGGCCTTCTCGTATTAGCGATACTACCTTAAAGGGAGTATATACCCTATTAAGGTCCTTACTAACTATAATAACCTCCTAGGATTTAGTAAGCTAAAATAGCTAAATAGCCGTTAGGCCCGCTAGACTATACTACTAGCTACCTATAATTTCGTTATTACCTATAGGCTAGGTTTAAAGAACCTAGCGGACGCGCCGTCGAGACGCCTAGATTACGAAGCCCTAGTATAGTAGGAGAGTACCCTCCTCCCTACGCTCCAGAAAAAGCTTGGGCTAATACCGAGGATAGTAGTAGTAGAAAGCCTAACTACCTAGTAGAACTAGGGGGTTGAAATATAACTAGTTTATACCCTACGTAAAGGTATCGTAGTCGCTAGATAGACGCGACCGGACTCGAGCGTATATATCTCGTAGTTATTAAGTAGTAACGCTACGAGTTATATTTACTAAATCTACCCTATCTCTAGCTAGGAGGAACGAGCTATAAGACCGGGTACTATATATATAATATATCCGCGTACGTAAGGTACTTTAAGGAGAATATACCTATATAGACCTATCTAATATACTATTAGGATTCTAGGAACTTCAACGTAAAGACCCTACGGTTCGTAAGGTCTACGCGGACTTACTAAATAAGCTAATAGGCCCCTACTAATATTTATAACTAGTATTAGGATATATTACGTTTAGAGGAAAGATCTTTATCCTAAATAACGCTATAGTTAGACAAGAGCTTTTAAGGCTATACTATAATAATACCTTTACGGGCTATTTTAGGGTTACTCGAACCTATAATTTATATAGCTGCGGGGTAAGGACATTTTTAATCGTAGCTATATTATAAACCTTAGAAGCTATATAATTACTATATACCTATAATACCTCTATATATAGAAGCTGCTTATAATAACTACTATCTTATAAGGAAATCGTATATATCTAGTAGTTTAGCTAAACATTTAATTAGTAAATAACGTCTTAAAGCTTAAACTATGTTCTAGGATAGCTAGTATATTTATCTATCTTTGTAATATATTAAATGGTTCTTTTACTATTATGTATATAAATAATTTCGTTATATAACCGTAGAAAAACCGTAGAAAAACGGTTGTACAACCAAAAAACTACGGTTTTTATACTAATTAGGTTTTTAGGCTTAATCTTAGTCCTATTAGATTAATATTTTAGTATTAGTCAAAGATTATACGTCTCTATATATTAAGTAATTAAAAAGTAAAAATATATACTAATAGGCTTTATTTTATACAAATTCTATAAGAAAAAAACCATTTACTTAAGATATCTTATTAGATGATAGATTTTTCTTTTATATTTTTTGATAGTATATAGAATACGTATAGATCTATAGATTTCAAAAAAATATAGTTTATATATCTAGTATAGCTCTTAATGCGGGTAGAAAAGTACTTTTTTAGAGTAAATTTTAGCTTAGAAGCTTAGACTCGCTTATTTTTAATCCTAGGAATTATAGCTATAACTATAAAAATATATTTTTTTTATCCGCGCTAAGCTAGGAAACCGTTTATTTTTACGTATAGGCGTATATAGCGCACTTAATAATTAGCTATTAAAGTAGTATTAGATACTAAGTAGGAAAGACTTAGAGGTTTTCTCTTTCTTCTAGGCTCCTTCGCTTAATCTCTTAGTCTTATCTCTTATCTCGCTTATTTTCCAACAACCGTTTTTCTACGGTTACTTATTATAACTATATTTCTACGGTTGCTTATTATAACGTATTATAACCGTATTTCTACGGTTATAAGATATTACCTATATAAGGAGAAGCGTAACTTAGTTAAACTAGCTTTAATCTTATACCTCTTAAGTAATTTTAACCGACTAGTAGTAATTATAATCTCTTATCTAGGTTAAGATTCCTTTTGTCTAATAACATTAGCGGTATCTACTAGGGAATACGAAATTTACGATAATAAAACGGAGCTATAACCCCCCCTCCCGCGGCTATATACTTACGCGAAAGTATTTCTAGGCGTATATATCTCGCGACGTAGACGAGTATATTAAGACTTATAAAGTCTACTAGAGAACTAAAGTCAAGAGATACGCGCCTTTTAGGGACTTATAGTCCCTACCCTAACTAGAAGGGCTATAGTAGGACTCAGGAGTTAACTATAGACTTTATAAGCGGTATCCCGGCTAGTAAGGTTACCGGCTAGGCCTACGATACGTTACTAGTACTCCTAGATCGCTATACTAAGATAGCGCTCTATACCCCGGTAACTAAGAAGCTAACTACTATAGATCTAGTAGAGATTTTAGTAGATAGAGTCTTTATAAGGTTCGGGGCCCTAAGGGGGATTATTTCTAATAGAGATTCTAGGTTTACTAGAAGTTTCTAGTCGGAGTTATACGACTATACGAGAATTAAGCGACCCCTAAGTACGGCCTTTTATCTATAGATAGATAGATCATAGGCAAACTAAGAGGTAAAACTAGATAATCTAGGAATACCTTAGAGCTTTCTATTCGGAGAACTAGGGTACCTAGGCTAAGCTCCTCCTAGTTACTAAGTTTACGTATAATAATAGTAAGTATTCCTCTATAGGAATCTCCCCCTTTATAGCTATATATAGGTATAACCCTAAGATATATTTCAACCTAGAAGAGAGGCCTAAGGGTAAAGAAGTCCTAGCTATAAAGGACTATATCGAGGGGTTATATCTCCTACGCTCTAAGCTTATAGTACGCTAGTAAAAAGCGACGGAAGCGTAGTCGTCCTCGTATAATAAGAAGTATAAGCCTATATAATTTAATAAGGGTAATCTTATCCTAGTCTTAACTAAGAACCTTCGCTTAAAAACCCTAAGTAAGAAGCTATCCTAGCGAATAATAGGACCTTTTAGGGTACTAGAGCCTATAGGCTTATAGGCTTATAGGCTCTAACTTCTACCTACTATAAAAATATACCCTATGTTTAGGGTATCCCTCCTAGAGAAATACTACTAGAGAGTAGGGGAAGAGATTAAGCACTTACCCCTACTACTAACTAGAGTTAGTAGAGGGTAAAGAAGAATAGGAGATCGAAGAAATCCTTAACGCGAGGCGTAAGGGGGCCGTACGTGAATATCTTATAAAGTAGGTAGGATACCTAGATAACTTCAACTAGTAGATCCGGGGAAAGGAAATAGGGAATTTAAAGGAGATAATTTAAGACTTTAAAGCCTAGCTACCTTATATTATATAGGAGGTATAAGGGCCGTAGACCTTCCTTAAGTAGAGCCCGAAGACCCCGGATTAAGAAGATCTTAAAGATATAAGAATTAAGGAGAGTAGAATTAATTGTCTAGAAGCGGCGCGGGTATAGAATATAGAGAAGGCGCGTATTAAGCGCGTACTACTACCAAAAAAAAAGAGAGAAAAAAGAGAGAATATAAGTATAAGTACAAATTATACTAAAACCAGCCGCTATATACTAATAACGCCCGCTAAGTATAGTCGAAACGTAAAATTGGAGTACTAGCCTTCTAGCTAGTCATCTCTTATATTATTATTATTATTATCCTTATAAGTAGTAGTACTATTACTACTACTAGTACTACTACTACTACTACTACTACTAGAGCTACTCTAGGAGCTACCCCCTCTAGTCTCTATAGCTTCCTCCTCTTTATCCTCTATCTCTACCTCTACCTCCCTATTAGTTTCTTCTTCCTCCTCTATCTCTACCTACCTACTAGTAGTTTCCTCCTCTTCCTTATCTATCTCTACCTACCTACTAGTAGCTTCCTCCTCTTCCTCTTCTTCTTCCTCCTCCTCTTCAGCCTAGAGGTTCTAGAAGTTATAGATAGCGTTATCGCCGACGCTACGTATACCCGTAGCGGGGTCTTTACGTATAACGCGCTACCTACCTATCGATATAGGTGTATTAGATAATACCTAGTCCTAAGGAAATTAGCTATTACGAGTAGAGAGGGTAATATCCTTATTCTACGTACGATTAGTATACGCTAAATAACTACTAATATTAAACTCTTACTAATATTAAACTATTAGGACTTCGAACTTACTATATACCTTAGCTAGTTAGTAAGGTCTATAAGAACATCGGTCGCTACGCGTTATTCTAGTAGGGCGAGCGCGGCGGGGGAGTTATTATTAGCCTTAGACTTAGTCTTACCTAAGCGACCTTTTATACCCTTAGTAGTAAGCTACTATGTCGTAATACGGTCAAACCGCTTATAGTAGCGAGCTAAGTAGTACTCTATTAGTAATCCCTCTAAAGAAAGTAAGTATTAGCTTAAGAAGAAAATAAAATAAAGTAATAACGCGTCGAGGACGCGCCGAATAATAATATACGCTAACTTACCGTCTACGATCTATACCGCCGTCTCTAATAACTAGTTTACTATAGGGTAGATTTGGAACTAGGGGGGATCCTAATAAGTTAGCTTAACTCAACTTAAGCCTTAGCGCGCCGAGTACGTGCTAAGTATACGTATACTTACTAGGACGTAGTTATACCTACTACGTATATAGCGGTTATACTTCTTTAGGATAGGGGCGTTATAGGCGCGTATATATCCCGGGTCCCGCGTATAGCGGACGTAGGTAGGGGCGATAAGTCTTATATCCTAAACTAAAAGCTCTTCTATAGATTAGGAATTCATAATTAAGTATATAAATAAGGTAGCGCGAAGGGTATAGTAAGCTTATAAGGATTATATAAGTTTCGAGCGAAAAGCTTATATATATATAGGTTATTGTTGTTAAAAGGAGAAGGATAAGAAATTTTAAATAGTTAAGAAATAATTATTTGTTACAGTCAATAAGCCTACGTACGGACTACTTACCGCGGACGAGTAGATTAGTAGTTGACTAAGATAATTATTTAGTATTATAGTAGGAATTCCTAAAGCCTAGAGCCGTATAAGGAGGCTTTATAGCCTATCCGTACGCTCGCTATATACGATAAGTACTAACTATACCTACTCCTCTAGTACTATATAATATTCTATACTATACTATTAGATCTAGGGACCAGATCAATAGGAGGGGGAATAATTATAAGGACTAGACCTATATAAGGTATACGCCTTACTAATATAGTATATTACGTACGCCTACTTAGCGCGCCTACTACGCCTATATATATTTTTAGACACTTTACTAGGGGAATAACCTCCTTAGCTATTAGTTTATCTATAAATCTATCTCTTACTATACTTGTTATTACTACTCCTTTCATACTATAAGGCTGAGAAACTATTTAATAAAGTATAAATATAAAGATATAACTTCAACACGTAGAGATATAAATATATTAATAGTATTTACGGTTTTATATATATATCTTCTATAAATCTACTTACTTCTAGATAATATTATTATATACTAAGCTCGGAATATGTTTTTGAATGAAAATTAAATATATTTATTCAATCTTTATTCAAAAATATATAGCTAGCCGTTTATTCTTTAATAAAGTGATTCTTTAACAAAGTAATTCTTTAATAAAGTAATTCTTTAATATATTATTAAGGAGAGATACTTATTTATTAACTATTATAGAAATATTCTTCTTATATATAAAGAGCAAGTAATATATAATTGGAATATAAGCCTAGTAGTCTTCTAGTAGTTAAAGAGGGAGATATTAGTATAGAATATATCATTTACTAGTATACTAAATAAAATATATCCTCCTAGCTCCAAATTTATTAAATTAACTCTTCTTCTTACTATTACCACGAAGCCTTCTCGCTAAATCTATATCCTTAGACTAAATTGTAACACGATTTACAGAAATAGTATAGAGGTTAGTATCTAGGAATAATATATTAGTACTAGTACTAGTATAATAGGTTAAAATATAACTTATCTTTAAAAAGACTAATAAGATAGTATTCTATAGCCTCTTAGAGTACTTATATTATAGTTGCTTAAAATCGAAGATCGTCCTTAAAATCCTATACAACCTCTTAAACAAGCCTACTAAATAGTATTTTCTATATAAGGAGGTTAGTACTCTTCTAGTAGCGGCGGATCTTACGTAGAGCAACGGCTAGAAAGCGTTAGAGACTACTAGGATACTACTAGGAATTCTACGTAATATATAATTCTAACTTACTCCCTAGCTTGTAATAGTAGGGCTTTCTTATAGTACCTATATTACTTTTACCTTTCCTAGTAAGTTGTTTTCGAGTAGCTAATCCCCCTAAAGTCTTTACTAGGGCTCTACTACTAGTAGTAATAGCATTTCGAGCCTTAAGCGTAGATCTTCTTTTAGTAGCTATAATAGTACTTTTACTAGTACTAGTAACTACTTTACTAGCTATTAGTCTCTTTACTAGTATTTTTTTTACTAGTATCTTTCTTACTAGTATCTTTTTTGCTACTAGTTTCTTTCTTACCACTAGTAGTAGTAGTACTACTACTATTACTAGAAGTAGTACTACTAGTACTACTACTACTGCTACTACTAATACTACTACTACTAATACTACTACTACTAATACTACTAGTAGTAGTAGTAGTATAAATCTCCTCCTTAATTTAGGAATAGAATCTAAGGGTTTACTAGGGTCTTCTAGTATTTAAGTATTAAGCATTTCCTAGTTAGAAACCTATAGTTAAGTAGTATCTAGGTTTTTTATAGTAGTATTTAACTCTTCTATAATAGCATCTGGCTCTTAAGTAGTATTAATCAGGTCTTTTAGAGTAGCTTCTAGGTCTTCTAGAGTATCTTTAAACTTATTATCTTCTTTCTCTAGCTCTTCGGATTTTAGTATTTTAAATAGGGTCTATTCCCTAGTAGTCGGGTCCTTCTTCTTAGTCTTCCTATACTTACTAAGAATATTTCTATTATTATCTAGTACCTTAATATCTAATACTTACGAAGATAAGGAAACGCTTAAGGAATAGCTAGTACTTCTACTTCTAAATAGCTATTCTTCAATTTAGGTACCAGCTGGCTAGGAATTAAGATCTAGATCGCCTAGACTATTAGGATAACTACTAGGCTCTACTAGTTTAATTAGAGCAGAATCTAGTAGAGGTAGGGTAGCCTTTTTTAATTTATTAGCTACTCGAAGATCTACTATAGAAGTAAGGCTACGTAATTGGGCGCCCTTACTACGTACTATTAAGTAATTAGTAATAATTATTAGTTGCTTTGTTTTTAATTTGGTAGTTGCTAGTAGTAATCTAGTAGTAGTATAGGTTGAAAAGTAAGGATAAAGCTATATAGATTATTAGCGTACGTACGGACGTAAAAACTCTATAGTACTAGTAAACTAGCGTACCGAGATCGGACGACTATACTTTTCGTACTATATAGCGTAAATAAATAAAATACTTCTACTAATTATACTAATTAAATTTAAGCTATAATCTACTTTAATCTCGCTTACTTTATAAGCCTTAAACTACTAGTAAACTACTAGGCTTAGCCTAGCGCAAATCCGTAGATCTATAATAGCGCTACTAAAACCAACTAAACTCTCTACTAATATTTATATAGTTAAAGAACGTGCGCGGCGTAGTAAAAAGAGAGGCTTTAATCTCTAGGTTATAAGGAGTTAGCGCGTATTAAATTAAGTAAAGTTAGAGGCTCGTTAAAAGCTAAAAAAGTCTAATAGTTGGAATCTTCTCTTAGATACTAAGTAGCGGTCCTAAATTACGTAAGCTAAGTAAGCTATTAATAATAAGCGGTAAGAACCTAGTAGTATCCTAGTAGTAATATATACTAATCTAGCCCTAGAATTTTGAATAGTACCTATCCTAGCCTCCTTAAACTAGACCTACTTACGCTTTTCGATTTTGTTAATAAAGATTAAGATAAAGATATAAATAATAGAGTAGAAGAAAGCTTAAGTTAAGAATCGAGTAAAGAGAAGGAGATAGATATTAATATAATACCCTAGGCTTAGAGTAGTAATATTGCTATACTATTCGACGAGTCCTATAATTAACGCTACGTAGAGTTTTATCTAGGGTCCCTAACGGGGCGGGGCGAAACGGGGGGGGGGTCGGGTTAGGGGCGGGTTAGGGCGGGTTTTAGGGGCGGGTTATAAAGCTATAACCCTAACCCGACCCGCCCCGCCAAGCTTTAAACCCGCCCCGTTAGTTAGGGGCGGGTTTTTAAGGGGGGAACCCGGAGTTCTTTTCTAGAAACCTTAATAACTATAGATCTATTAGATATATTTTAATTTTTTAAATACTTATTATAGTCTCTAGGTTATACTTTACCTAATAAGAATAAAATATATTAATATATCTATATATATAACCCTATAAAAATCACGTGGAAAACCCGTTTGGGGCGAACGGGGCGGGTTTTCTTCTAAACTATAACCCGCCCCGGGACCCCGCCCTAACCCGTTAAAACCCGACCCGCGAACGGGGCGGGTTCCCTACCCTATAACCCGCCCTAACCCGCCCCGTTGGGGACCCTAGTTTTATCTAGTCGTCTTTATATAAGTAAGATAGTCCTAGTAAGTAATTAGGAAGGGGTTGACAAATTTAATAAATAGTAGTTTGAATTTAGTTAAGGGTACGTATAATATCTATAAACTTCTTTTAGAAGAAGATTTAGAGGTAAGTCTTTTAATCTCTAGTAGTCTCCTAGTAGTTTCTATTATTCTTTTAGAGTCTAGTAAGCTTATTCTATAATAAAGATAGAGAAGAGTAACTACTAGTATACCTAGCCGATTAACTACCCTTAATCTCTCCCCTTCAATTCTTTTCTATAGAGTAGGTTACTTTAATACGAAATGTCCTAGCTTATCGCTATAATTTCGATAAAAGGCTTCCTAGTCCTACTTATTAGTAGGCTATATACCCTATAGATAAGATTAAGCTAAAGGAGAATCTACCTAATAGAGAGCTTATAATAGAGGTATAGGAGTTAATATTTAGTAAAAAGGTAGAAGTAAGAGAGAGATTTAGTAGAATAAGAGATATAGATAAGTATAAGGACTAGCTAGCTAAAGACCTACGCCTTATATTATAGTACTATTACGTACGCCTCCTTAGCGTACGCGCTACGCCTATAAATACTTAGGTATTATAATAGGAGGAGGGCCTCCTTAGCTATTAGTTTATCTATAAATCCATTTCTTACTATACTTATTATTATTATCCCCTTTATAATTCTAATAGCTCTCCTAACCTAATAGGTCTAGTAAGAGATAGCTTCCTAAAGGACGATACGCGCGAAGAGTAGCGGCCTTATAGGAGGGTCGACTACTACAGGCGAGCGAAATATAAGCGAAGACTAATAAGGTAAATTATCCTAAGAGGAAATAGAATCCTAAACTAAGGAAGATATCGACGTAGCTATTAAGTAAGCGGAGTATAAGCTAGCCGTCTACGAGAAGTAGCTATAACTAGTAAAGCTTATCTCGGAAGTAAATAAAATAGAACTCGAGATAGGGTCGTAAACCGCGCGATACTATAGCTCTACCCTAGCGAGTTAATACTCTCGACCCCTAAAGGAACTCTAACTAGAGAAATTATCTCTATACGAAGGGAAAAGCGTACGTACGTACCGCGACTAGACCCGGAGCGCCGAGAATAAATTTCGCCTAGTACCTAATACCTTCGGTACCGAAATTATAAAGATATCCTATACCCTCTAGCTTATTAAGGGTACCCCCTATAGCTTATAGGTAGAGAAGGAGCCCTCCCTCTTAGAAGACTAGTTAATATAGGAATACTTTTAAACCTTCCTACTAGATCTAATCGAAGACCCTATTAACTACTAGCTCGAAGCGATATAATACTATATAGATAGTAAGTAAGGCGTAGACTAGTCGACTATATCCTTTAACTCTTACCTTATAGGTCTAGAGTCCTAGTTGGATAAACTATATATAGAGACCCAACTAAGGAACTACCTATAGTATAAACTAAGGCTAGAAATCCGGGGTATACTCTCTAATTACTAGGGAATTCCTAAGACTCGAGACGTAATCGTCGCGCTAGCTACGCGCTTAGAATCGAATAAGAGGAAGGCCTCTACCTCTAAACTATTAGAAAGAGACTAGAAGCGTCGACTCCTATAATACGACGCTAAGTTAGGAAGTAGACTACCCGTAAGCTTAGCGGCTATAAACTCGAGGCTTTCTAAAGCTAACTCTACCCCTATCTAGCCTAAGGGTAGTAATAAGGACCTTACTACTATTTAGTACTTTAACTATAGGTAGATAGGCTACTATACTAATAACTATAAGGAACCTAAAAAAGAGAGGGAAATTACTAAACTAGCCTTAGACTAGTACTATAACCCGGCGGGAAACGAGTCCGCGTCGCCTTAACCGCGTATACAACGTAGGAGCGAAACGCGGGTAACCCTAGCTAGGAGAGTAAAGCTATAAGTCGGGTACTTCTAAGTTCTAGGAAGTAAGGGCTAGTAGTACGGAAGTCTATTACTACTAAGGCTATTATCTATAGGGTCCCCAACGGGGCGGGTTGGGGCGGGTTATAGGGTAGGGAACCCGCCCTATTAGCGGGTCGGGTTTTAACAGGTTAGGGCGGGGTCCCGGGGTAGGTTATAGTTTAGAAGAAAACCCGCCCTATTCGCCCCGTTTAGGTTTTCCACGTGATTTTTATAGGGTTATATATATAGATATATTAATATATTATATTCCTATTAGATAGAGTATAACCTAGAGACTATTATAAGTATTTAAAAAATTAAAATATATATAATAGATCTATAGTTATTAAGGTTTCTAGAAAAAAACTCCGGGTTCCCCCCTTAAAAACCCGCCCCTAACTAACGGGGCGGGTTTAAGGCTTAGCGGGGCGGGTCGGGTTAGGGTTATAGCTTTATAACCCGCCCCTAAAACCCGCCCCGCCCTACCCCTAACCCGACCCCCCCCGTTTCGCCCCGCCCCGTTAGGGACCCTAATTATCTATAGCCTAGCCTCCTAATACTCGGTAATAACCCTTTTAGATATAGGTATAGAAGTTAATATTATTAGGCCTATCTAGGCCCTCGAAATAGATCTAGAAGCTATTAATATCCCGGCTCTACCGATACGATAGGGAGGCGGAGAGTACGCGGGGTACCTAGGGGTATATAAAGCGATCTAGTAAGCTATAGATTGCCTAGGGGTCGCTAAGAAGGTTAAGATAGAATTCTACGTATTAGAAAGGCTAGGGTAAAGCTATATCTTAGGTATACTAGCCCTATATAACGCGGGTATTAAGTTAGATACTAGCGAAATAAGATAGCGGTTTAAGAGTATAGGAAGCTAGGTCTAGCTAGTCTTAGCTAAAAAATTACTTAAGGAAGACCTAGCGTCTATCTTCGAACTTTAGAGCGAGGATATTACGCTAATCCTAAGCGTCGACGAATTCGAAGAAGAAGAACCTATAATAATATCCCTCCTACTAGAATTCGAAGATTTTAAAGACGACTTTAATAATAAGCTTACTACTCGTATACTAACCGTAGAGGGCGCGGAATACGTAATCAAAACTATAGTAGACCCCCCCTTCGGAAAAATATACAACCTTTTAGTAAAGGAGCTTAGTATTCTACGATAGTACCTTAGCGACGCGACTACGAGTAGATAGATACGACCTTCTACTAGCCCTATAGGGGCTAGGATCCTCTTTATACTAAAGAAAGGAGGAGACCTTAGACTCTATATAGACTATAGGGGTAGGGTCCCTAATAGGGCGGGTTAGGGCGGGTTATAGGGGAGGGAACCCGCCCCGTTAGCGGGTCGGGTTTTAACGGGTTAGGGCGGGGTCCCGGGGCGGGTTATAGTTTAGAAGAAAACCTACCCCGTTCGCCCCGTTCGGGTTTTCCACGTGATTTTTATAGGGTTATATATATAGATATATTAATATATTATATTCCTATAAGATAGAGTATAACCTAGAGATTATTTTAAGTATTTAAAAAATTAAAATATATATAATAGATCTATAGTTATTAAGGTTTCTAGAAAAAAATCCCGGGTTCCCCCCTTAAAAACCCGCCCCTAACTAGCGGGGCGGGTTTAAAGCTTAGCGGGGCGGGTCGGGTTAGGGTTATAGCTTTATAACCCGCCCCTAAAACCCGACCCCCCCCGTTTCGCCCCGCCCCGTTAGGGACCCTATATAGGGGGCTAAATAAGGTAACTATCAAAAATAGATATACGCTCCCCCTAATCTTAGAGCTCCTAGACCGCTTATAAGGCGCGCGCTATTATACTAAACTCGATATAAAGAACGCTTACTACCGAATTCGAATACGCCTAG
This sequence comes from Venturia nashicola, assembly GCA_004522665.1. Classification (NCBI taxonomy): domain Eukaryota; kingdom Fungi; phylum Ascomycota; class Dothideomycetes; order Venturiales; family Venturiaceae; genus Venturia; species Venturia nashicola. Next base: position 432,253 of record SNSD01000027.1, read on the forward strand.
GAGACGAGTAGAAGACCGCGTTTCGTACGCGATATAGTTACTTTAAGTACCTCGTTATACCTTTCGGACTTACTAATACCCCTATAACCTTCTAAGCTTATATCAATAAGGCCTTGAGCGGATTGGTAGATAGTATCTATATAGTATACCTTAATAATATAATAATCTACTCCAAAACGAGATCGGAATATATACGATACGTACGCGAGGTACTAATAAGGCTACGATAATTTAGACTCTATAGTAACCTTAAAAAATATAAGTTCTTTATAGAAGAAGTTGAATTCCTAGGGTTTATTATTAATACTAGCGGAGTCTAGATAGATCGTAAGCGAGTCGTAACTATAGCGGAATAGCCGGAGCTAAAAACCTATATAGAGGTCTAGGTCTTTCTAGGATTCTATAACTTCTACTATAGGTTTATCGTACGCTACTTGCGGATCGTTACGCCGCTTATAGAGCTATTTAAAGGCTCGAAAAATAGTAAGTAATATAGACCCTTCTAATAGCTAATAGAGGCCGCGTACGCGTTTCGTACCCTTATCGAAGTATTTATAACTACCCTACTACTACGACACTTTGACCTAAACCGGCGACTTAGAATAGAGATAGATACCTCTATTATAGCGGCCGCTATAATCCTTACCTAACCCTAGGATACTAGGTACTAGTATCTAATTATATTCTAGTTAAGGAAGCTAACCCCTACGGAGCGTAATTATAAAACCTACGAGTAGGAACTACTCGCTATTATAGCGGCCTTCTCGTATTAGCGATACTACCTTAAAGGGAGTATATACCCTATTAAGGTCCTTACTAACTATAATAACCTCCTAGGATTTAGTAAGCTAAAGTAGCTAAATAGCCGCTAGGCCTACTAGACTATATTACTAGCGGCCTATAATTTCGTTATTACCTATAGGCTAGGTATAAAGAACCTAGTAGACGCGCCTTCGAGACGCCCTAATTACGAAGCCCTAGTATAATAGGAGAGTACCCTCCTCCCTACCCTCTAGAAAAAGCTAGGGCTGATACTAAGAATAGTAGTAGTAGAAAGCCTAACTACCTAGTAGACCTAGGGGGTTGAAATATAACTAGTTTATACCCTATATAAAGGTACCGCGGTCGCTAGACGGACGCGACCGGAATCGAGCGTATACATCTCGTAGTTATCGAGTAGTAATACTACGAGTTAGGTTTACTAAATCTATCCTATCTCTAGCTAGGGGGAACTAGCTATAAGACCGGGTACTATACGTATCCGCATACGTAAGGTCCTTTAAGGAGAATATACCTATATAGACCTATCTAATATACTATTAGGATTCTAGGAACTTTAATATAAAGACCCTACGGTTCGTAAGGTCTACGCGGACTTACTAAATAAGCCGATAGGCCCCTACTAATAGTTAAGACTAGTATTAGGATATATTACCTTTAGAGGAAAGATCTTTGTCCTAAATAATACTATAGTTAGATAAGAGCTATTAAGGCTATACTATAATAATACCTTTACGGGCTATTTTAGGGTTACTCGAACCTATAATTTACTTACGCGAAAGTACTTCTAGACGTATATATCTCGCGACGTAGACGAGTATATTAAGACTTATAAAGTCTACTAGAGAACTAAAGTTAAGAGGTACGTGCCTTTTAGGGACTTATAGTCCCTCCTCTAACTAGAAGGGCTATAGTAGGAGTTAACTATAGACTTTATAAGCGGGGTCCCGGCTAGTAAGGTTGCCGGCCGGGCGTACGATACGTTACTAGTACTCCTAGACCGCTATACGAAGATAGCGCTCTATATCCTAGTAACTAAGAAGCTAACTACTATAGATCTAGTAGAGATCTTAGTAGATAAGGTCTTTATAAGGTTCGAGGCCCTAAGGGGGATTATATCTAATAGAGACTCTAGGTTTACTAGAAGTTTCTAGTTAGAATTATACTACTATACGAGGATCAAGCGACGCCTTAGTATAGCCTTTTATCTATAGACAGATAGGTAAACTAAGAGGTAAAACTAGATAATCTAGGAATACCTTAGGGCTTTCTATTTAGAGAACTAGGGTACGTAGGCTAAGCTCCTCCTAGTTACTAAGTTTGCGTATAATAATAGTAAGTATTCCTCTATAGGGATCTCCCCCTTTATAGCTATATATAGGTATAACCCTAAGATACATTTCAACCTAGAAGAGAGGCCTAAGGGTAGAGAAGTTCTAGCTATAAAGGACTATATTAAGGGGTTATACCTCCTACGCTCTAAGCTTACGGTACGCTAGTAAAAAGCGACCGAAGCGTAATCATTCTCTTATAATAAGAAGTATAAGCTAATATAATTTAATAAGGGTAACCTTATCCTAGTCTTAACTAAGAACCTTCGCTTAAAAACCCTAAGTAAGAAGCTATCCTAGCGGATAATAGGCCCCTTTAGGGTAATAGAACCTATAGGCTTATAGGCTTATAGGCTCCAACTCCTACCTACTATAAAAATATACCCTATATTTAGAGTGCCCCTCCTAGAGAAGTACTACTAGAGGGTAGGGGAAGATATTAAGTACTTACCCCTACTAGAGTTGGTAGAGGGCGAAGAGGAATAGGAGGTAGAAGAGATTATTAATACGAGGCGTAAGGGAGCCGTACGCTAATACCTCGTGAAATAGGTTGGATACCTAGAAGACTTTAATTAGTAGACCCTAAAAAAGGATATAGGAAATTCTAGTAAACTTATTAAGGAATTCGAATTACGTACGGTACGTATAGAGCCCGTATAAGCCTAGAGGTCGACTAGAGATAACCCTAAAGAGCTAGGAGTAAGAAGATCTAGAAGATACTTAAAGTAAGTAGAGTTAAATAGATTATAGCCGTAAAGCGGCTTAGTACTAAGACGTATATAAGGCGCTAGTAAGATATATACTATTAATATATCCTAACTAAGCCCTAAAAAGAAAATTATATAACTATACCTAATACTTAAATACAACAGCCACCTACTACCTATACTAGGACGCCGAATAGGAAGCGTACTACCTACGTACTCGCTAATTAACTAACTATCTATATCTTTATTATCCTCTATAATAGGGACCTAATAGTTATTGGCCTTATTATCGGCTACGCTACGTATACCTACCGTAGAATCCTTACGTATAATACGCTGACCCCTAGTTAACTATAGGGTATTAGATAAAACCTAGTCCCTAGGGAATTACCTATTACGAGGAGTAATAAGGGGGTCCTCGTTCTATATACGGTTAGTATACGCTAAGTAAGTATTAAGATTGAACTTATAATCTATCTTAACTAGTTAGCGATATCCCTAAGGGTATTAGTCGCTACGCGTTACTCGAGTAGGGCTAGCGTAGCCGGGGAGTTATCGTCGGCCTTAGACTTAGTCTTACTAGACCTACCCTTCTTACCTTTAGTAGTAAGCTATTAGGTCGTAATACGGTCGAAGCGCTTATAGTAGCGAGCTAGGTACTCCTCTATTAGTAGTTACTCTAAAAAATATGTAAGCTAGACCCTTAAGAAAATAATAGAATTTGAAACGCGTCTAGGACGTACTAAATATACGCGAACTTACCGTTAGTAATTTAAGACGTAGTCTCTAGTAATACGTTTACTATAGGATAGAACTATTTAGGAACCTACTAAAGTTTAGCTAAAATTCAAGCGAGAAGGGCGCGCGAAGCGTACGTATACTTATAGGGACGTAGTTATAGTAGCTACGGTTATAGTAGTTATACTTCTATAGTAGTAGAATATAGTAGGAGCCGACGTATTACGGGTCGCGCGTATAGCGGACGTATATTAGTACCGCGAGGCGCTTATTAAATATAAGGATCTCCTTAGCCACTTATTGATTTATATTAAGGGTTAAGGGGAGGGTACGAGGGTTATATAAAGGGTAAGAGAGTTAGGTACTAGGAGTAGGCGTATATATTAGTAAGTTAAAGGAGAAAGAAAAAACCAAAAGGGTTAAGGTTCGTATTCTTATTATTATTATTCCCCGTACGTACGGACTACTTACCGCGGGTTAGTACGTTAGTAGTAGACCAAAATAAAAATAATTTTTTTTTTTTGGTATTAAGTTAGGAATTTTCAAAACCTAGAGCCGTACGAGGCGGCCTCCTACTTAACGCGTATAGCCGCCGTATAATACTAACGGCTACGATACGTGCGCGTATAGGCTCTAAGATTCTCTCCTTATAGAAAAATTATTTATAGGATCTAGGGACTAGATCTATTAGGGGGGGGATAATTATAAGGACTAGCTAGCTAAAGACCTACGCCTTATATTATAGTACTATTACGTACGCCTCCTTGGCGTACGCGCTACGCCTATAAATACTTAGATATTGTAATAGGAGGAGGGCCTCCTTAGCTATTAGTTTATCTATAAATCTATCTCTTACTATACTTATTATTATTATCCTCTTTACAATAAGGTTAATCTTATTATAAAACTATTGGTATTATAGGCGACTAATAGTTTAGGTTATACTCTTAGTATAGATAAGAAGATATAAGAGCTCTAAGCTACTACTAAAAAATTAGCTAATAAAGTTAATAGGTCTAAGGATAAGGATAAACGTACTTTTCAATTAGATATTAAGAGTAATAGAGAGGAAGATAAAGAAGAAGAAGAAGAAGAGGAGGAGGATAACTAGATTATTAATAATATCTATATAGAAGATCTCTCTAAATGAGAAAAACCCTAGTTTTAGCTATTATAGTATTATTAAACGTAATTTCTATTCATCTACTTACTTTGACTACTAGGAGACTACTAGAAATATACAAATAATATATTAAAATCTACTAACTATATACTACTAAATCTAACTATACCTCTATACTCTATATAGTTAGGGCTATTATTACTTACTATTAGGTTATATCTTAGTAGTTATATAAGCGCTAAGAAAGCATTACGTGGACCTACGCTAGTATAAACGGGGCGGGTTCTCCTCCAATCTATAACCCGCCCCGGGACCCCGCCCTAACCCGCCCCGTTAAGGACCCTAGTCCCTACGTTTACCTTTCCTAACCTTACTATCTTTGTCTCTAAAGTATTACGCTCGGCTATTACTTGAGAAAGGTTTATACTTAAGAGAATATATTTACCGTTTTTTCTACTCTAGCTCCTTTAATAGCTTTTTACTCTTTAATAGCCCTCCTAGTAGTACTAATAATCTACGTCCTATCCTTTAGGCTTTATCTAAGCCTCCTTACTCTTGTATTTCAAGATTAGAACAGACCTATATAGTCCTTAGGAGGATAATCCTATAGGTTAAAGTAGTCGTATTCTCTTAGTCTTTTACTACTTGGTCTTTTACTACTTGGTCTTTTACTACTTAGTCTTTTATAGTTTTACTACTTACAATTTTACTACTCGGACTTTCGCTGTTTCGGCCCTTCGTAATCCTCGCCTATTCGCCTCTCGATTATCCTTAGTTAAATTAATAGTATCCTCTACTATTATACTAGTCTAGCTTTACGCTTAAACGGACTTAGTCGGGTATCGAAGATCCCTTACTCTACCGGTCCGGCTTCTTTTAAGTACTTTTTCTTAGTATCTTAGAGTTAGGAAGTTTACCTTTTTTATTTAAGCTACTATACCTTGTTCTAAATTAATTTATATATAAACCGTTTATATATTAGTCTTTGTTTGCGTTGAATCTAGTAAAGAGTATAGAAAGTAGGAAGGCGAACGTAAAGGGACGACGTAGAAGTTTTTAGTAGGGGAGGGAGAAGTCTTTTTTTAAGTCAGGAATCCGTCTTGAAGTCGAGCTATATTAAGGAAAATAAACGAATAAACTAGAATTAAATAATACGCATAATATTACGAATAATACTACTATAACTAGAAACTATAAGGAAAATTTTAACTAATTACCTCGAAAAGTCCTCCTATCTAACCGACTTTTACTTAAATATAATCGTAATAGATTAGGTTATTAGAGTAATAACCTAATAATTACTATTACTATCTAGTATACCTCCCAAGGAGCTGCTTCCTATACTAAACGTTAAAACGCGCGTCGTATAGAGCAACTTTAGAAATATATAGGATCTATTAATATATTTAATTATTTTAGGACTCTTTTAAGTTCTTTCTTGGTTTTTAGAGATGTTTAGGATTTTATAGTATATTTAGGTACTTTAGTATACGTATTAAGGTTTTATAACTCTTTCGAGTCCTTTCTTGCTTTTAAGTTCTTTCTTAGTACCTTAGGATATAAGATGTTCTATAACTCCGTTAAAATTCTTCTTAGTATTTAGATTTATTGGTTGGTCTTGTATAGTTTTAGCGTATATCTTAGAATACGTTAAGGGTCGACGTATTATCTACCTAGGGAGAGGATGTAAGGGGGATAAAGGTATATAATTGGAATAGGAAGTAAAATAGGAATAGTCCGAATAGAAGGATATATTATAATACGTAACAACGAACAACAACAACTACTATACTATAGAACGATACGTATATAGGAATAGAATAATAACTAAGACAATATAACAATACGATCTAATTCTTATTACTTACTTTAACTCTAGACTCTCTCTCTCTTGCCCCCTAATTACCTTATCTATCTCTTTACGAACTGCCTTGTCTATCTCTTTATAGAATACCTAAAGATCCTATTACCTTACCTTTGTATAGTAGCTGAGCGGTAGAAGTTAATAGTAATTTAATACTATATTATCTACGCTCATCTTACCTATAGTAGTTTTATAGAGGTACTATAGATATATAGTATTTATACGGCTTCTAAGGATTATAAGATAGGTATAGTTGAAAATATCCTTAGTCTAGGGTCCCTAACGGGGCGGGTTAGAGTAGGTTATAGGGTAGGGAACCCGCCCTATTAACGGGTTAGGGTCTAATAGGTTAGAGTAGGGTCTCGGGGTAGATTATAGTTAAAAAGAAAACCCGCTCTATTTACCCTAAGCGGGTATTAGGGGCTAGTACCCTAGAAGCTAAAAGGAAGGAAGAATAGACTACGAAAGGAGTAGAACCGGAGACTATACGTTAGAGTACGGTCTCCTCGTTAGAGTATAAGGAGAGAGCTCCTCTCCCTCTCTAGCTCGTTAGTTAACTTAGTTCTATCTACTATCTTACCTTTTAGTGTATACTAGGGTCTCCCGTAATATTAAGTTAACTCTTCTTTTTTTTTTCTCGACGCGCTCTAGAAGCTATAGAGACTACGATAGACCCTACGGAGAGTAACGGTAGTAATATTACGCCGTATAACTATAGTACTATTATCTAGTAATTAATAGTATAGTAGTAGGCTTAGGCTACCCGCTTAGAGGAGTAGGAGGCCTAGCTATAGAGGGCGTAGGCTAGTCTACTTAAGGCGGATAAAGCCTACGTAGAGCTAAAGGGTAACGACGTATCTATCTAGAGCCTAGTCTCGGCTATCTAGGACCGCGGCGTAGGCGGACCGGACTCCGCTACGGATAACCTAGTCTACGGACCTCGAGAATAGCGGCCGCTATAATAGGATAGGTCTATAACTACTTTTAGAGATTTTTTTCTCCGGATTTAGAGCTCCTATAGGACGAGGGCCGTATAGAAGCCGGTACTCCCCGCCCCTTTTTACTAGGGTCCCCAACGGGGCGGGTTATATAGGGAACCCGCCCCGTTAGCGGGTCGGGTTTTAACGGGTTGGGGCGGGGTCCTAGGGCGGGTTATAGTTTAGAAGAAAACCCGCCTAGTTCGCCCCGTTTAGGTTTTCCACGTGATTTTTATAGGGTTATATATATAGATATATTAATATATTATATTCCTATAAGATAGAGTATAATCTAGAGATTATTGTAAGTATTTAAAAAATTAAAATATATATAATAGATCTATAGTTATTAAGGTTTCTAGAAAAAAATCCCGGGTTCCCCCCTTAAAAACCCGCCCCTAACTAATAGGGTAGGTTTAAAGCTTAGCGGGGCGGGTCAGGGTAGGGTTATAGCTTTATAACCCGCCCCTAAAACCCGCCCCGCCCCGCCCCTAACCCGACCCCCCCCGTTTCGCCCTACCCCGTTAGGGACCCTACTTTTTACTAGGATACTATTAAAGACTACTTAACCTACGAGAAACGGGCTCGGATAAGAGGTTTTTAGGTAGCTAGCGGCCCCGACGGTAAACGGAACCCCGAGGACTTTCTCTCGGAGATTAAGCGTATTTTTACGGACTCTATAGAGAAGACGACGGCCCTAGAAAAGCTAGTAAGCCTAAAATATAACGACGGCTAGCTATAGTAGGATTACTAGCTAATCTTTAACGAACTCCTACTAGTATCTAACGGCTCCTAGTAGAGCGATAAGGTTAAGATATAGTAGCTATAGAAGACCCTCTATAACTAGGATAATATACTTCTAGTAACTATATAGAGGGAGACGGGGTATACCTAATTTACCGCGGGGATTAGACGTATTATATAGAACTACGAATATACTAGCTAGTTTACCGTACGATTCTCGACCTAGTAGTCTAAGTAGAAGTATAGGGTCCCCAACGGGGCGGGTTGGGGCGGGGTCCCGGGGCGGGTTATAGATTAAAGGAGAACCCGCCCCGTTCGCCCCGTTCGGGTTTTCCACGTGATTTTTATAGTATTATATATATAGATATATATATATTTTATATTCCTAAAAGATACTCTATAACCTAGAGATTATTATAGACTATTAGAAAATTAAAATATATATAGTAGTTCTAAAGTTATTAAGGTTTCCGTAAAAAATCTCTGGGTTCCCCCCTTAAAAACCCGCCCCTAACTAACGGGGTAGGTTTATTTCTTAGCGGGGCGGGTCGGGTTAGGGTTATAGCTTTATAACCCGCCCCGAAAACCCGCCCCGCCCCGCCCCTAACCCGACCCCCCCCGTTTCGCCCCGCCCCGTTAGGGACCCTATAGAAGTAGTTAGGCGGCGGTCCCTATACTACGGTAGCTACGACCCTAGCCTTATACGGTAGTACTATAGATAGTAATACTAATATAACCCTAGTACGGGTCGTAGACTAAGCTAAGGCGGCCGCGCCCCGCCCCCCTACGTAAGGGGGGAGTAGCGCTATACTAAGGGCGAAGTAGGTATCTAAGGCGGAGCTAAACGGCCGTAAGGAGAAAGGTCTCTACTTTTAGTACGGAGGGAGCGGGTACTATATAAGCGACTATATATACCGCCCCGCTAAGCGACCCTCCTAAAAGGGGGTAGGGATAAATACCTTAATAGTCCTAGCTATAACGGAGACCGCCCCGGTCCTAGAGGTTACCGAGTCTAACCCGCTAGGAAAAGGATAGCTCCCCTCCGAAGATAGAGGACGGGAGTAGGTCGAGTACTAATAGAGGACTAGGACGCTTACTAGGTAAATATAGACGGAAATAATATACTTATAAGTTATAGACGTAGTAATTAATAGTATTTCCTACGTATCTACCCTAATAGACGAAGGCTATTAGTACTACGCTATAATAGACGGAGACCTAGCTAAACGGCTCGGACTCTCTAAGGTAGGAAAAACGACGAGACGGATCTAGGGCGCTATAGGCGATATAGCCGGGTCTAGTATTTAGGGGGTAGTCGCCCTAAAACTTAAGATAGCCGGCTTCGAGTAAGTAGTCTACGTATACTACGTCCCTAAATTAGCCTTTCCGGTTATTTTAGGGAACCTCTAGAAGGCGTATAATTATATCCGGATAGCGCCTAACGAAGGCCGGTTATACTACGGGCGGGTAGTAAGGTAGGTAGCGGAATCTACCCCTAAAGCGGTAGAGGGCGGCGACCCTCGTATAGTAGTATATCGATTAGAGAGCCTAGGCGAGGACGCTATACTAATAGAATAGGTACGGCCGGAGGCCGATAACTTCGTAGTTACGCTAGCGACCTTCTATATTAAAAAGGTAGAAGATAGTTATTTAGTAATAGTCGCTACTATAGCGATAGAGGACTTCGAGAAGGCTATAACGAAGAAAAGGCCTAATACGGAGATAGAACTCCGCGCGTAACTCCCCCTAGAGGTTTACGATATAATCCCGCTATTTTTAAGCCTAGAGGCGGAGAAACTCGCCCCTTACTAGCTAGGGGTAGACTATAGAATCGAGCTACGTACGAAGCCTAACGGGATAATAGAGTCCTTACTATAGGGGCCGCTCTATAGTATATCTAAGGAGGAGCTCCTAGTCCTACGGAAGATATTAAACGAGCTACTAGCTAAGGGGTTTATTCGGCTATTAAGCTTAGACGGCGGGGTACTAGTACTTTTTATCCGGAAACCTACGGGGGGCCTAAGGTTCTACTATAACTATAAAGTACTTAATACCGTAACTAAGGAGGATAGGTACCTACTCCTACTTATTTCGGAGACCCTCCGAAACCTCGCGGGCTATACCTAATTATCTAAGGTAGACGTAGTAAGCGCGTTTTAGAAGCTTAGAATAGCCCGGGGCTACGAGTATAAGATAGCGTTCTAGACTAGATACGGGCTATTCGAGTAGCTTATAACTCTATTTGGTTTAGCTAGGGTACCGTCTAGTTTTTAATAGTATATTAATATAGTACTTTAGAAGTTCCTCGACGAATACGCCTCGGCGTATATAGACGACGTACTAATCTATACCTAAGATAGCTATAAAGACTATTTCGAGAAGGTACGTACCGTACTCCGGGCGCTTTAGAACGCTAGCCTATACCTAGACCCCGCGAAGAGCGAGTTCGCGAGGAAGAGTATTAAGTATCTAGGTTTTATTATTTACGCCGACGGAGGGGGCCTTTAGGCCGATCCGGAAAAGGTTTAGACCGTCTAAGATTAGGTAGTCCTACGTAACTAGAGGGAGGTCTATAGGTTCCTAGGATTTACAAACTATTACTAGATATTTATTAAGGGCTACTCTACGCGCGCCGCCCCGCTTACGTCGCTAACTAGGGTAAAGGCTATATTCTCCTAGAACGAAGCGGCCTAGGCGTCTTTTAACGATTTAAAGGAGTATTTTATAAGCGCTCTAGTACTACGATAGTAGGATCCCGCGCTTTCGACGTTTCTAGAGGCCGATAGTAGTAGCTTCGCGCTAGGCGGGGTTTTAAGCTAGGAGACCGGTAGGGTTCGCTACCTAGTCGCCTTCTATTCGGAAAAACTAAATAAGGCCGAAATTAACTACGATATCTATAATAAAGAGTTACTAGCTATAGTCTAGTACCTATAGTACTAGGATATAGAGCTTCGTAGCTATAGTCTATTTATAATTTTATAATTATAACGGATTATAGGAACCTAGAGTACTTTATAAAGAAGTAGAGACTATCCGAGCGGTAGATACGGTTCGCGGAGACCCTAATAAGATATAGGTTCTCTATAGTATATCGCCCGGGGTTAGAGGTAATAGTACTAGACGTACTATCTAGACGAGATTAGGATAACCTAGATTACTACGATTATATAGATACTTCGAGGGTCTAATAGCTAATCCCGGAGGCTAGCCTAACTAAGTATACGCTAGCCGCCCCTATAGTAACGGAATACGGGGTTTTCGGGATAGGTCGAGGCCTATTCTAGGAGGACGCCCTAAACGAGCTCTAGGATAGGGTAGTTACTAAAGATATATACTATTAATAGGTATTCTAGGCGGTATAGTCCGGCGAGCGAGCTATTCCTACCGGGGCCCGTATTAAGATCTAAATCGCGAACTATAAGATCGATACCTAAGGCCTATTACGATATCGAGGTAAGCTATAGGTACCTAGCGCCCCGTTTATAATAGACGTAGAGCGAAAGGAGTTAGACGACGATATAAGGGGTCTAGATAATTTAAGAACTAAGCTAATTTAAAAGAACTACGACTCCGTAGTAACTAGCTACCTAGGTAGGGAGAATACGCTCTCCGTTATAGGCCGAGACTTCTACTAGCTACTAATAGCCTCGTATATACGGAGGTTTATACGGAACTATAACGGCTATAGCCGTAATAAGGTTTAGCGTAGTACTAAATATAGTCTCCTATAATTACTCCCGGTCCCCGATAGATTTTTCTCGGAGTTATTAATTAATTTTATAGTAGAACTCCCGGAGTCTAACGGCAACACGAACCTCTATATAATAAAAGATAGGCTAAGTAAGGCCGTAGTTTTTAAAGCGATACCTACTACTAATATAGAGGCTTACGCCGAGATGTTCCTAAGATACTAGGTACGTTACTATAGGCTACCTAGGGTTATAACGTCGGACCGCGGAAGGAACTAGACGGGCGCCTTCTAGAGATACTTCTATCGCCTACTAGGCGTCGAGTAGCGGCTAAGTAGCGTATACTACCCCTAAACGGACGGAGGCCCGGAGTACCTTAACTAGGAAGTATAGGTATACCTATAGTACTTTATTAACTTTAACTAGAACGACTAGGCCTAGTAGCTACCCGTAGCCTAGTTAGCGGTAAACGGCCGATACTATATAGGAATCGGTATATCGCTATTTTTCGCGATATACGGCTTTGAAGCCCCTACGGCTATACTATTAAAGGAGGTAGCTATAGACTCTATCCCGATCCCTACTAAATAGAGAGCTAAAGAATTCGTTTAGAGGATAGAGAAGATTAGGGAGCTATACTTATCGCTAATAGGGGTTTCGTAGTAGTAATAGGAGGAGTCCTATAATAGGTAGCGGGTCCCCGCCTAAAGGTTCTAGGTCGGCGATAAAGTATAGTTAGACCTAAGGAACTACGGTAGCGAGAGGCTAAAGAAAAAGCTAGACGCGTAATACGCTAAATATATAGTAGCTAAAGTTATTAGCCCGATATCCGTACGGCTTAAAGGTATTCCTAGTAGGATATATAATATATTTTACCCCGACCTTTTACGGCGGTACCTAGATAACCTACTACCTAGATAGGTTATCGATAACTCCTAACTAGGCCCCGTACTACTAGAGTCGTACGAGGAGTTTAAAGTAGAAAAGATCCTTTATACTAGGTAGGCTAGGCGGGGATAAGGGCGCGAGGCCCTAGTAAAATAGCGCGGTTACTACGATATAATATAGGAGCCGCTAGAAGCCGTAGAGGATACTATAGCTATAGACGAGTTTAAACTAGTTTACGGACCTATACGAGAAAACGATAGCCCCCTATAGGAATTTAGTAGAGGGTAGCTAAGAAGGAGTAGGCGGACGAGGCTACTACGGTAAGTTATATTTCTAATATTTACGTAGAGTTAAGAGTAGAGTTTGATTTTAGAATATTTTTTTATTTTTTTTATTTTAGGGTTTATCCGGTCCCCTCCGGTTTTAGTACGGGCGGCGATAGCTAGACGCTACTCCCCGTACCTATAAAAAAAAAAAAAAGCGTAAAGGAAACTCCCTCCCCCCTCCCCCCTTCTCTTCTCCCTTAGTTATAGTTAGACCGCCGGGGTCCCTATACCTAAGAGCCGGGTACCGGGCTAGCTATTATAAAATTAAAAATTCATTACTACTACCTCGAAGGTAGTAGTAGTAGTAGTAGCGACCGTACTATTTTATACGGTTAGTATTAGTATTAGGGAGGGGAGCTTATATAGCTTACGGCGGGATAAGGGCCTAGTCTACTAGGGACCTAAGAACCTTATAGGCCTTAAGAGTAGTAACTAGGCTCGATAAGGCGGACTTACTATAGATAGTTAGCGTATATTAACGAATAGGCTACGGGATATACCTCTAGTTTTAACCCGACCGGGTCTACGCGGCGTATACTAGACTAGCGAGCTAGGGCCTAATCGGTTAGTAGAAGAAACGAGACGGACTACGATACGTATATTAGGGTATACTAAGCCCGGTACTAGGTATAGTACGTAACTACGTATAGGCGAGCGAGGGCCGGTAGTACTTACTATTATCCTATTAGTAGTTAGCCGGAGTCTAAGTATTTTTTACTAGTTACCTCTTATAGGCGGGGGCTTCTAGTAGCGGTAGTCCCGGCTATTAGACGTATACGTAGTATAATATATACGCCGCTAGGCCTAAAAGTAAGGATTAGTAAATAGTTACCGTAGAAGATTAGAGTACGTACGGTCCCGACTAGCTATTCGGCTATAGTATTAAGGGTAGTAAGGGCGGTATAGGCGGCGTTCTTCTTTTAGCGGCGGGCGGTAGTATTCTAGCGGGCGGCGAGGGTACGACGGGCGGCGGTAGTAGTAATAGGTAGGGAGGCTGAGGATATAAGGACTAGCTAGCTAAAGACCTACGCCTTATATTATAGTACTATTACGTACGCCTCCTTAGCGTACGCGCTACGCCTATAAATACTTGAGTATTATAATAGGAGGAGGCCCTCCTTAGCTATTAGTTTATCTATAAATTTATCTCTTACTATACTTATTATTATCGATCCCTTTATAATTCTAATAGCTCTCCCAACCTAATAGGTCTAGTAAGAGATAGCTTCCTAACGAACGATACGAGCGAAGAGTAGCGGACTTATAGGAGGGTCGACTACTATAGACGAGCGAAACTCTAGCGAAGACTAATAGGGGGAAATATCTTAAAACGAGATAGAATCCTAAACTAAGGAAGATATTAACGTAGCTATTAAGTAAGCGGAGCGTAAGCTAGCCGTCCGCGAAAAGTAGCTATAACTAGTAAAGCTTATCTCGGAAGTAAATGAAATAGAACTCGAGATAGGGTCGTAAACCGCGCGATACTATAGCTCTACCCTAGCGAGTTAATACTCTCGACCCCTAAAGGAACTCTAACTAGAGAAATTATCTCTATACGAAGGGAAAAGCGTACGCGCGTACCGCGACTAGACCTGGAGCGCTAAGAACGCGTTTCGCCTAGCCCCTAATACCTTTAGTACTAAAATTACTAAGATATCCTATACCCTCTAGTTTATCAAGGGTACCCCCTATAGTTTATAGGTAGAGAAGGAGCTCTCCCTCTTAGAAGACTAGTTAATATAGGAATACTTTTAAACTTTCCTATTAGATCTAATCGAAGACCCCGTTAACCGCTAGCTCGAAGCGATACAATACTATATAGATAGTAAGTAAGGCGTAGACTAGTCGACTATATCCTTTAACTCTTACCTTATAGGCCTAGAGTCCTAGTTGGATAAACTATATATAGAGACCTAACTAAGGAACTACCTATAGTATAAACTAAGGCTAGAAATCCGGGGTATACTCTCTAATTACTAGGAAATTCCTAAGACTCGAGACGTAATCGTCGCGTTAGCTACGCGCTTGGAATTAAATAAGAGGAAGGCCTCTATATCTAAACTATTAGAAAGAGACTAGAAGCGCCGACTCCTATAATACGACGCTAAGCTAGGAAGTAGACTAGCCGTAGGCTTAGTAGCTACGAACTCGAGGCTTTCTAAAGCTAACTCTACCCCTATCCAGCCTAAGGGTAGTAATAAGGACCTCGCTACTATTTAGTACTTTAACTATAGGTAGATAGGCTACTATACTAATAACTATAAAGAACCTAAAAAAGAAAGGGAAATTACTAAACTAGCCTTAGACTAGTACTACGACCTAGCGGGAAATAAGTCCGCGTCGCCTTAACCGCGTATACGACGTAGGATCGAAACGTAGGTAACCCTAGCTAGAAGAGTAAAGCTATAAGTCGGGTACTCCTAAGTTCTAGGAAGTAAGGGCTAGTAGTACGGAAGTCTATTACTACTAAGGCTATTCTCTATAGCCTAACCTCCTAATACTCGGTAATAACCCTTTTGGATATAGGTATAGAAGTTAATATTATTAGGCCTATCTAGGCCCTCGAAATAGATCTAGAAGCTATTAATATCCCGGCTCCACCGATACGGTAGGGAGGCGGAGAGCGCGCGGGATACCTAGGGGTATATAAAGCGATTTAGTAAGCTATAGATTACCTAGGGGTTACTAAGAAGGTTAAGGTAGAATTCTATATATTAGAAAGGCTAGGGTAAAGCTATATCTTAGGTATACTAGCCCTATATAACGCGGGCATTAAGTTAGATACTAGCGAAATAAGATAGCGGTTTAAGAGTATAGGGAGCTAGGTCTAGCTAGTCTTAGCTAAAGAATTACTTAAGGAAGACCTAGCGTCTATCTTTAAACTTCGGAGCGAGGATATTACGCTAATCCTAAGCGTCGACGAATTCGAAGAAGAAGAACCTATAATAATATCCCTCCTACTAGAATTCGAAGATTTTAAAGACGACTTTAATAATAAGCTTACTACTTGTATACCGACCGTAGAGGGCGCGGAATACGTAATCGAAACTATAGTAGACCCCCCCTTCGGAAAAATATACAACCTTTTAGTAAAGGAGCTTAGTATTCTACGATAGATCATAGTACCTTAGCGACGCGACTACGAGTAGATAGATACGACCTTCTACTAGCCCTATAGGGGCTAGGATTCTCTTTGTACTAAAGAAAGGGGGAGACCTTAGACTCTATATAGACTATAGGGGGCTAAATAAGGTAACTATTAAAAATAGGTATACGCTCCCCCTAATCTTAGAGCTCCTAGACCGCTTATAAGGCGCGCGCTATTATACTAAACTCGATATAAAGAACGCTTACTACCGGATTCGAATACGCCTAGGAGACGAGTAGAAGACCGCGTTTCGTACGCGATACGGTTACTTTAAGTACCTCGTTATACCTTTCGGACTTACTAATACCCCTATAACCTTCTAAGCTTATATTAATAAGGCCTTAAGCGGATTAGTAGATAGTATCTATATAGTATACCTTAATAATATAATAATCTACTCTAAAACTAGATCGGAATATATACGATACGTACGCGAGGTACTAATAAGGCTACGACAATTTAGACTCTATAGTAATCTTAAAAAGTATAAGTTCTTTACGGAAGAAGTCGAATTCCTAGGGTTTATTATTAATATTAGCGGAGTCCAGATAGATCCTAAGCGAGTTATAACTATAGCGGAATAGCCGGAGCTAAAAACCTATATAGAGGTCTAGGTCTTTCTCGGATTCTATAACTTCTACCGTAGGTTTATCGTACGCTACTCGCGGATCGTTACGCCGCTTATAGAGCTATTTAAAGGCTTGAAAAATAGTAAGTAATATAGACCCTTCCGATAGCTAATAGAGGCCGTATATACGTTTCGTACCCTTATCGAAGCCTTTACAACTACCCTACTACTACGATACTTTGACCCAAACCGGCGACTTAGGATAGAGATAGATACCTCTACTATAGCGGCCGCTATAATCCTTACCTAACCCTAGAATACTAGGTACTAGTATCTAATTATATTCTAGTCGAGGAAGCTAACCCCTACGGAGCGTAACTATAAAACCTACGAGTAGGAACTACTTACTATTATAGCGGCCTTCTCGTATTAGCGATACTACCTTAAAGGGAGTATATACCCTATTAAGGTCCTTACTAACTATAATAACCTCCTAGGGTTTAGTAAACTAAAGTAGCTAAATAGCCGCTAGGCCCGCTAGACTATATTACTAGCGGCCTATAATTTCGTTATTACCTATAGGCTAGGTATAAAGAACCTAGTAGACGCGCCTTCGAGACGCCCTAATTACGAAGCCCTAGTATAATAGGAGAGTACCCTCCTCCCTACCCTCTAGAAAAAGCTAGGGCTAATACTAAGAATAGTAGTAATAGAGAGCCTAACTACCTAGTAGACCTAGGGGGTTAAAACGTAACTAGTTTATACCCCGTATAAAGGTACTACGGTCGCCGGACGGACGCGACCGGACTCGAGTATATACGTCTCGTAGTTATCGAGTAGTAACGCTACGAGCTAGGTTTACTAAATCTATCCTATCTCTAGCTAGGGGGAACTAGCTATAAGACCGGGTACTATACGTATCCGCGTACGTAAGGTCCTTCAAGGAGAATATACCTATATAGACCTATCTAATATACTATCGGGATTCTAGGAGCTTTAACGTAAAGACCCTACGGTTCGTAAGGTCTACGCGGACTTACTAAATAAGCCGATAGGCCCCTACTAATAGTTAAGACTAGTATTAGGATATATTACCTTTAGGGGAAAGATCTTTATCCTAAATAACGCTATAGTTAGATAAGAGCTATTGAGGCTATACTATAATAATACCTTTACGGGCTATTTTGGGGTTACTCGAACCTATAATTTACTTACGCGAAAGTACTTCTAGACGTATATATCTCGCGACGTGGGCGAGTATATTAAGACTTACGAAGTCTACTAGAGAACTAAAATCAAGAGGTACGCGCCTTTTAGGGACTTATAGTCCCTCCCCTAACTAGAAGGGCTATAGTAGGAGTTAACTATAGACTTTATAAGCGGGGTCCCGGCTAGTAAGGTTGCCGGCCGGGCGTACGATACGTTACTAGTACTCCTAGACCGCTATACGAAGATAGCGCTCTATATCCTAGTAACTAAGAAGCTAACTACTATAGATCTAGTAGAGATCTTAGTAGATAGGGTCTTGATAAGGTTCGGGGCCCCGAGGGGGATTGTATCTAATAGAGACTCTAGGTTTACTAGAAGTTTCTAGTCGGAATTATACTACTATACGAGGATTAAGCGACGCCTTAGTATAGCCTTTTATCTATAGATAGATAGGCAAACTAAGAGGTAAAACTAGACAATCTAGGAATACCTTAGGGCTTTCTATTTAAAGAACTAGGGTACGTAGGCTAAGCTCCTCCTAGTTACTAAGTTTACGTATAATAATAGTAAGTATTCCTCTATAGGGATCTCCCCCTTTATAGCTATATATAGGTATAACCCTAAGATATATTTCAACCTAGAAGAGAGGCCTAAGGGTAGAGAAGTCCCGGCTATAAAGGACCGTATCGAGGGGTTATACCTCCTACACTCTAAGCTTACGGTACGCTAGTAAAAAGCGACCGAAGCGTAGTCGTCGTCTTATAATAAGAAGTATAAGCCAATATAATTTTATAAGGGTAACCTTATCCTAGTCTTAACCAAGAACCTTCGCTTGAAAACCCTAAGTAAGAAGCTATCCTAGCGGATAATAGGCCCCTTTAGGGTAATAGAACCTATAGGCTTATAGGCTTATAGACTCCAACTCCTACCTACTATAAAAATACACCCTATATTTAGGGTACCCCTCCTAGAGAAGTACTACTAGAGGGTAGGGGAAGATATTAAGCACTTACCCCTACTAGAGTTAGTAGAGGGTAAAGAGGAATAGGAGGTAGAGGAGATTATTAATACGAGGCGTAAGGGAGCTGTACGCTAATACCTCGTAAAATAGGTTAGATACCTAGAAGACTTTAATTAGTAGACTCTAAAAAAGGATATAGGAAATTCTAGCAAACTTATCGAGGAATTCGAATTACGTACGGTACGTATAGAGCCTATATAAGCCTAGAGGTCGACTAGAGATAACCCTAAGGAGCTAGGAGTAAGAAGATCTAGAAGATACTTAAAGTAAGTAGAGTTGAATAGATTATAGCCGTAAAGCGGCTTAGTACTAAGACGTATATAAGGCGCTAGTAAGATATATACTATTAATATATCCTAACCAAGCCCTAAAAAAAGGAAATTGTATAAATATACCTAATACTTAAAGATAATAGCTACCTACTACCTATACTAGAACGCCGAATAGGGAGCGTACTACCTACGTACTTACTAACTAACTAACTATCTATGTCTATATTATCCTCTATAATAGGGTCCTAATAGTTATTAGCCTTTCTATCGGCTACGCTACGTATACCTACCGTAGGGTCCTTACGTATAACGCGCTGACCTCTAGTTGACTATAGGGTATTAAATAAAACCTAGTCCCTAGGGAATTACCTACTTCGAGGAGTAATAAAGGTATCCTTATTCTTTATACGGTTAGTATACGCCAAGTAAGCGTCAAGGTTAAACTTATAATCTATCTTAACTAGTTAGCGATATCCCTAAGGGTATCGGTCGCTACGCGTTACTCGAGTAGGGCTAGCGTAGCCGGGGAGTTATCGTCGGCCTTAGACTTAGTCTTACTAGACCTACCCTTCTTACCTTTAGTAGTAAGCTATTAGGTCGTAATACGGTCGAAACGCTTATAGTAGCGAGCTAGGTACTCCTCTATTAGTAGCTACTCTAAAAAAATATATAAGCTAGACCCTTAAGAAAACAATAGAATTTAAAATACGTCTAGGACGCGCTAAATATACGCGAACTTACCGTCGGCAATTTAAGACGTAGTCTCTAGTAATACGTTTACTATAGGATAGAACTACTTAGGAACCTATTAAAGTTTAGCTAAAATTCAAGTGAGAAGGGCGCGCGAAGCGTACGTATACTTATAGGGACGTAGTTATAGCGGCTACGGTTATAGTAGTTATACTTCTATAGTAGTAGGATATAGTAGGAGCCGACGCGTCGCGGGTCGCGCGTATAGTAGACGTATATTAGTACCGCGAGGCGCTTATTAAATATAAGGATCTCCTTAGACACTTATTAATTCATATTAAGGGTTAAGGGAAGGGTACGAGGGTTATATAAGGGGTAAGTAAGTTAGGTACTAGGAGCGGGCGTATATATTAGTAAGTTAAAGGAGAAAGGAAAAACTAAAAGGGTTAAGGTTCGTATTCTTATTATTATTGTTCCCTATACGTACGGACTACTTACCGCGGGTTAGTACGTTAGTAGTAGACCAAAATAAAAAAAAAAATTCTAGTATTAAGTTAGGAATTTTCAAAACCTAGAGCCGTACGAGGTGGCCTCCTACTTAACGTATATAGCCGCCGCATAGTACCAACGGCTACGATACGTACGTATATAGGCTCTAAGATTCTCTCCTTATAGAAAAATTATTGATAGGATCTAGGGACTAGATCTATTAGGGGGGGGATAATTATAAGGACTAGCTAGCTAAAGACCTACGCCTTATATTATAGTACTATTACGTACGTCTCCTTGGCGTACGCGCTACGCCTATAAACACTTAAGTATTATAATAGGAGGAGGCCCTCCTTAGCTATTAGTTTATCTATAAATTTATCTCTTACTATACTTGTTATCATCGATCCCTTTATAGAGGACGAGCGACTAGAGATAGAGGTATAGGTAGAAGTAATAGTAGTAGAGGTATTATTAGGCTCTAGTAAGGATAGGGTAGGCGTCGTATTAATAGCGTCGGCGGTAGTAGTAGCGGAGTCCTAGGTAGGTAGCTAGGGGTCTTAGACGGGTAGCTAGGCGTCCTAGGCGGGTAGCTAGAAGTTATAGGCGGGTAGCTAGGCGGGTAGCTAAGGGTCTTAGGCGGGCTACTCGGCGTCCTAGGTAGTAGCGGGACCCGTCCCTAGAGGAACGGACGGTAGCTACGTACTATATAGAATAGGTCGGTAGTAGCGGGGGACTAGAAGCTCTTATACCTCCGAAGAGGGCGAAGAAGCGGGAGTCTATAGTAGTAGGTAAAGAGGAAGCGGGGGGCGGCGTAGAACTAATAAAGGATATAGTAGGAGTAGTAGTAGTAGTAGCGGTAGTACGATAAGCTAGATACGGTTAGTTTTAAGTAGAGGCTACTATCTTATTAGGGGCTAGTACCCTAGTAGCTAAAAGGAAGAAAGAATAGACTACGAAAGGAGTAGAACTAGAGACTATACGTTAGAGTACGGTCTCCTCGTTAAAGTATAAGAAGAGAGCTCCTCCCCCTCTCTAGCTCGTTAGTTAACTTAGTTCTATCTACTACCTTACCTTTTAGTATATACTAGGATCTCCCGTAATATTAAGTTAACTTTCTTTATTCTTTTCTCTCGACGCGCTCTAGAAGCTATAGAGACTACGATAGACCCTATAGAGGGCGACGGTAGCGATATTACGCCGTATAACTATAGTACTATTATCTAGTAGTTAATAGTATAGAAGTAGGCTTAGGCTACCCGCTTAGAGGAGTAGAAGGTCTAGCTATAGAGGGCGTAGGCCGGTCTACTTAAGGCGGATAAAGCCTACGTTAGGGTCCCCAACGGGGCGGGTTGGGGCGGGTTTTAGGGTAGGGAACCCGCCCCATTGGCGGGTCGGGTTCTAACGGGTTAGGGCGGGGTCCCGGGGCGGGTTATAGATAGGAGGAGAACCCGCCCCGTTTATACTAGCGCGGGTCCACGTGATACTTTCTTGGCGCTTATATAACTACTAAGATATAACCTAATAGTAAGCAATAATAGCCCTAACTATATAGAGTATAGAGGTATAGTTAGATTTAGTAGTAAATAGTTAGTAGATTTTGTATTCAATATTTATATATTTCTAGTAGTCTTCTAGTAGTCTCCTAGTAGTCAAAGTAAGTAGATAAATAGAAATTACGTTTAATAATACTATAATAGCTAAAACTAGGGTTTTTCTTATTTAGAGAGATCTTCTATATATATATTATTAATAATCTAGTTATCCTCCTCCTCTTCTTCTTCTTCTTCTTCTTTATCTTCCTCTCTATTACTCTTAATATCTAATTGAAAAGTACGTTTATCCTTATCCTTAGACCTATCAACTTTATTAGCTAATTTTTTAGTAGTAGCTTAGAGCTCTTGTATCTTCTTATCTATATCAAGAGTATAACCTAAACTATTAGTCGCCTATAATACTAATGGTTTTATAATAAGATTAACCTTATCTATATCCCTTATTCTACTAAATCTCTCTCTTACTTCTACCTTTTTACTAAATATTAACTCCTATACCTCTATTATAAGCTCTCTATTAGGTAGATTCTCCTTTAGCTTAATCTTATCTATAGGGTATATATCCTACCAATAAGTAGGACTAGGAAGCCTTTTATCGAAATTATAGCGATAAGCTAGGAGATTTCGTATTAAAGTAACCTACTCCATGGAAAAGAATTAAAGGGGAGAGATTAAGGGTAGTTAATCGGCTAGGTAGACTAGTAGTTACTCTTCTCTATCTTTATTATAGAATGAGCTTACTAGACTCTAAAAGGATATTAGAAACTACTAGGAGACTACTAGAAATTAAAAGACTTACCTCTAAATCTTCTTCTGAAAGAAGTTTATAGATATTATACGTACCCTTAACTAAATTCAAACTACTATTTATTAAATTTGCTAACCCCTTCCTAATTACTTACTAGGACCGTCTTACTTGCGTAAAGACGACTAGATAAAACTCTACGTAGCGTTGATTATAGAACTCGTCGAATAGTATAGTAATATTACTACCCTAAGCCTAGGGTATTATATTAATATCTATCTCCTCCTCTTTACTCGATTCTTAACTAGAGCTTTCTTCTACTCTATTATTTATATCTTTATCTTAATTACCGAAATCGAAAAGCGTAAGTAGGTCTAGTTTAAGGAGGCTAGGATAGGTGCCATTCGATATTCTAGGGCTAGATTAGTATATATTACTACTAGGATACTACTAGATTCTTACCGCTTATTATTAATAGCTTGCTTAGCTTACGCAATTTAGGACCGCTACTTAGTATCTAAGAGAAGATTCCAACTATTAGACTTTTTTAGTTTTTAACGAGCCTCTAACTTTGCTTGATTTAATACGCGCTAACTCCTTATAACCTAGAGATCAAAGCCTCTCTTTTTACTACGCCGCGTACGTTCTTTAACTATATAAATATTAGTAGAGAGGAGTTTAGTTGGTTTTGGTAGCGCTATTATTTATAGATCTATAGATTTACGCTAGGCTAAGCCTAGTAGTTTGCTAGTAGTTTAAGGCTTATAAAATAAGCGAGATTGAAGTGGAGTCAAGCGTAAATTTAATTAGTATAATTGGTAGAAGTATTTTATATATTTACGCTATATAGTACGAAAAGTACAGTCGTCCGATATCGGTACGCTAGTTTACTAGCGCTGTAGAGTTTTCACGTCCGTATATACGCTAATAATCTATATAGCTTTATCCTTACTTTTTAACCTATATTACTACTAGATTACTACTAGCAACTACTAAATTAAAAGTAAATCAACTAATAATTATTACTAATTATTTAATAGTACGTAGTAAGGGTGCCTACTAGCGTAGCCTTACTTCTATAGTAGATCTTCGAGTAGCTAACGAATTAAAAAAGGCTACCCTACCTCTACTAGATTCTCCTCTAATCAAACTAGTAGAGCCTAGTAGTTATCCTAGTAGTCTAGGCGATCTAGATCTTAATTCCTAGCCCGCTAGTACCTAAATTAAAGAAGAGCTACTTAGAACTAGAAGTACTAGCTATTCCTTAAGTATTTCCTTATCTTCGTAAGTATTAGATATTTAGGTAGTAGATAATAATAGAAATATTATCAGTAAGTATAGGAAGACTAAGAAAAAGGAACCGACTACTAGGGAAAAGACCCTATTTGAAATACCAAAATCTAAAGAGCTAGATAAAGAAGATTATAAGTTTAAGGATACTCGAGAAGACCTAGAAACTACTCTAAAAGACCTAATTGATAATACTTAAGAGTTAAATACTATTAGAGAAGAGCTAGATACTACTATAAAAAAGCTAGATACTGCTTAACTATAGCATTTTAACTAGGTAATACTTAATACTTAAGAGTTAGATACTATTAAAGGAGAGTTAGATACTACTATAAAAAAGCTAGATGCTACTTAAATATAGGATTCTAACTAGGCAATACTTGATACTTAAATACTAGAAGATCCTGGCGAACCCTTAGATTCTATTCCTAAATTAAGGAGGAGATTTATATTACTACTACTACTAGTAGTATTAGTAGCAGTAGTATTAGTAGTAGTAGTATTAGTAGCAGTAGTAGAAGTAATAGAAGTAGTAGTAGTAGAAGTAGTAGTAGCAGTACTACTACTACTACTACTAGTAAGAAAGGAACTAGCAGCAAAAAAGACACTAGTAAGAAAGATACTAGTAAAAAGAATACTAGTAAAGAGACTAATAGCTAGTAAGGTAGTTGCTAGTACTAGTAAAAGTACTATTATAGCTACTAGAAGAAGATCTACGCTTAAGGCTCGAAATACTACTAGTAGTAAGGCCCTAGTAAAGCCTTTAGGGGGTTTAGCTACTTGAAAAGAAATTGCTAGGAAAGGTAAAAGTAATATAGGTAGTATAAGAAAGCCCTACCGTTATAAGCTAGGAAGTAAGTTAGAATTATATATTACGTAGAATTCCTAGTAGTATCCTAGTAGTCTCTAACGCTTTCTAGCCGTTGCTCTACGTAAGATCCGCCGCTACTAGAAAAGTACCGACCTCCTTATATAGAAAATACTATTTAGTAGGGTTGTTCGAGAGGTTATATATAATTTTAAGGAAGACCTTCGATTTTAAGTAACTGTAATAGAAGTACTCTAAGAGGCTATAGAATACTATCTTGTTAGTCTTTTTAAAGGTAAGTTATATTTTAACCTATTATACTAGTACTAGTACTAATATATTATTCCTAGATACTAACCTCTATACTATTTATACAAATCGTGTCACAATTCAGTCCAAGGATATAGAATTGGCGAGGAGGCTTCGTAGTAATAAGGAGAAGAGTTGATTTAATAAATTCGGAGCTAGGAGGATATATTTTATTTAGTATACTAGTAAATGATATATTCTATACTAATATCTCCCTCTTTAACTACTAGAAGACTACTAGGCTTATATTTAAATTATAAATCACTTGCTCTTTATATATAAGAAGAATATTTCTATAATAGTTAATAAATAAGTATCTCTCCTTAATAATATATTAAAGAATTACTTTATTAGAGAATTACTTTGTTGAAGAATCACTTTATTAAAGAATAAACGGCTAGCTATATGTTTTTAAATAAAGATTAAATAAATATATTTAATTTTTATTCAAAAACATATTCCGAGCTTAGTATATAATAATATTATCTACAAGTAAGTAGATTTATAGAAGATATATATATAAAACCGTAAATACTATTAATATATTTATATCTCTACGTATTGAAGTTGCATCTTTATATTTATACTTTATTAAATAGTTTCTTAGCCTTATAGAACCTGAAGTAGCTTAGCTATATTCTTAGTACTTCCTATAAATATAATAGCAGCTTCAAATAAGAGATACTACTTATATACTATTCCTTCTTAACTAATACTACTTCTCTATTATAGCTTTATTATCTTTAGTAACCTACGTCCCTCCTCCTACAGGTAACCTACTATCGGTAGGTAAAAACGACGCCTGTTTTAAATAGATACCAAATAACTCTAAGTAGTTCTATAACTAGTAGATTATAATACGATAGTATCGGGAAAATATATTAGTCCCTACCCCTAACCTTCTAGTATAGGGAGCTAATAGGAGAGCTGCGGGCTAGTAGTATTTTATTAAAGGCGCTCTTCGTATTTCTAGTAAGCCTCGTGCCATCTATATACGATGCGATCTAGTCGTAAAATATCTATATAAGAATAGAACTAGTCAAATTAGTTCTTACGTAAAGACGAGGGTATATCTATCGACCTCCTTAGCGCGAGGAATAGTATAGCTAACTTTAGAAGAGGGCCTAAGGGTAGCCGTAAGACTACTAGGAGACTACTAGGTTTTCTAATTTTAGTTCTACTAACATTCTACTCTAGAATCGACGAGTTAGGACTAAGATAGCGAACGCTAGAAGCCTCGTACTATCCCTAGCTAATTTCGACGAACAACTCCTTCGTACGATTATTATATATAAGTAGTTATTAATAACTATCAATAACTTGGAATTCCTACGCCTAGTTATATACCTCGAACCTAAGCGACGGCTCCCTTCGTTATTAACTATTACTAATAAAATCCTTACCCTACGAAAGAAGTTAGAGGAGTCTATCCGTAAACGCCTCCTACTAGTACCTTAGAAAGTCTTAATCGTCCTCGACGGATAGTCTACGCCGCGCCGGAATAGCTTCCTCGTAATTAAAGTATACTAGGTTTATAATTGGACCCTAATAGAAGCTTTGATCGGTTTCGAGCCCTACTATAGCGCTTATACTAGTAGGGACCTTACTAGAGTTATAATAGCGCGCCTTAAGTATTTTAGTCTCGGTACTAGGGTTATTACTTTTACTACGGATAACGCGTCGAATAACAAAACAATAGTATAGTCGGTGAATAAATATATTAAGGTACTTAGTAGGGATATTCCTAATATAGTAAACGAGATCGCGCTATATCCCTATATCTCTTATATTATATAACTATATTATAATAGTCTCCTCGTAGATATCAAGTATCGGCCGAAAAAGGAGGAGTTTGTTAGGAACTAGGAGGCGGAGGAAGAGGAGAGGGTTCTAGTAATTACTAGGGGGGAGTCTACTAACTCTAAGCGTAGTATAAGTTATTTTCCTTCTTTTAGCCTCCTAGTAGTCTCCTAGTAGTCTCCTAGTATTCTCCTAGTAGTCTCCTAGTAGTCTCCTAGTAGTCTCCTAGTAGTCTCCTAGTAGTCTCCTAGTAGTCTCCTAGTAGTCTCCTAGTAGTCTCCTAGTAGTCTCCTAGTAGTCTCCTAGTAGTCTCCTAGTAGTTTCGTAATACTAATTCTTCTATAAAGCTACTATATACGGTTGTAAAGGCCCGTTAAATTACGATCTTTATTAACTTAAGCGAAGGCCGATAGCTTATATTCTCGGAGATTTAAATAATCTAGTATCGCGCTTACTACCCTATTCCGGCTAAGATTCGACTTCTACGATATACCTAAGATATTAAGACGAGATGGGACTCGACGTACTATATACTTATACGACTTCTAAGATTAAGAGACCCGATTAATCAATTTATAGATAAGGAATATTAATACCTTGGCCTAAGCGAAGATAAATAGGGCTAAGTTTCCTACCTTATTACTATCCTCCGTCCCTTCGCGGTATATACGTAGCTTATTAGCTCTACGCGTAACCTAATAATCTACTCGGTCTTCGATATCTATAATCGACTATTTATATACCTCGAGAATATAGAGGAACGGCTTGGAGATAAGAACCGTCGGTAGAAGTAAGAGATTAGTCGGGTATATAGTAAGGCGGTAGATAAGCTTAGGGTCTACTATAGTATAACGTCTAATATATAGGCTAGAAAGTACTATAGTATAGTAATCCTACTCCATCCTCGTTACAAGCTTAATACTTGGAACTAGCCTAAATGGCAGCCTATACTAGAAGATCTACTCGATTAGTAGGTATATTATTGGACGGAACTATACGTTCTATATAATACTTAATATACGTAGCGAAACCTAGTAATACGCCGCGTTAAAGTCCTATTATCGCTCTAACGAGGGTATATTAACCTTAATTCGGTTATAGATCTCCGTACGGTAGTAGAGCCTTCTACTAAGTATAATACGCGCCTAATAGCGACGCGCGTAGTAATAGATATATAGCGAGAGTTCGATAAGTATCGCTTATAGAGTAAGTGAAAACCCTAGTCCCTAGTAGTCTTCTAGTAGTCGCTAATAATCCCTAGATAAAGTACGGCTAGATCTTAAGGAACTATTCTAGTAATAGAGATCTATTAAGCACCGGTTCCTACGGATAGTAATAATAGTAAAGGATCTCTTTACTATCTAAGCGGCCGGTATTAGTATTAAACGAGAGTTTAGTATTACTAGTAACTTTAATACGGATGATAAGTTATATAGCGTATAGGTTCTTAGTACGTTAATAGTAAGTAACTATAAGCAGATAGTAGATTCCAAGTAGTATATACTTAACTACTATTTAATGGGGAGAAGGGATATTTATATAACTAAAGATAAATTAGCTACTAAGCGAGCTAAATAGACTAAGGAACTTATTCGTATAGTTAACGAGATATAGAGGTTAGATGAAATTAGCGATAGGGAGGATACTACGGACCCTAATAATACGCTACTACTAGCTAAAGGAGCTTCTCCCCCTATATAGAGGTTAGCGAATAGATTACGACGGGATAATAAGGGTCTATTAGGTAAGCGGCTCGAAATAGTTAAGGGTATAGGAGATTATATTAGTAGTCGTATTATAATACGTCGGCGAACCCAAGCTACTACCCGAAGTATAGGAAGGCGTAGGAGGGGTCGCGCTATAAGACTACCGGTAGTATTACCTAGAGGTAGTATAGATCTTCAGGCGATAGTTAATAGCCGACGTAGTTATAAAGGTAATAATAAGGGCCCTATAACTAGAAGTAGAGCTCGTCGTACTTAGTTTCAAGCTCTTGACTTTCGAGCCGTAGATTTAGTTATAATATAACTTATTATAAGCTCTATAACTACTAGAAGACTACTAGAAATATTTCGACTATCGTTATAACTACTAGAAGACTCTTTTTAACTACTAGAAGACTACTAGAAATACTACGTATATTCTAAATATACTAACGGTATTATATACGGGTTATAACGGGTTAGGTTACGAGACCCCGCCCCTATCTAACGGGGCGGGTTGAGAGCTTAGCGGGGCGGGTTAGGTTAGGGTTTTATACTTATAACCCGCCCCGAAAACCCGCCCTACCCTACCCCTAACCCGCCCCCCCCCGTTTGGCCCCGCCCCGTTAGGGACCCTAGCCTACGTAGAGCTAAAGAGTAACGACGTATCTATCTAGAGTAGGGTCCCTAACGGGGCGGGGCGAAACGGGGGGGGTCGGGTTAGGGGCGGGGTAGGGCGGGTTTTAGGGGCGAGTTATAAAGCTATAACCCTAACCCGACCCGCCCCGCCAAGCTTTAAACCCGCCCCGTTAGTTAGGGGCGGGTTTTTAAGGGGGGAACCCGTAGTTTTTTTCTAGAAACCTTAATAACTATAGATCTATTATATATATTTTAATTTTTTAAATACTTATTATAGTCTCTAGGTTATACTCTACCTAATAGGAATATAATACATTAATATATCTATATATATAACCCTATAAAAATCACGTGGAAAACCCGAACGGGGCGAACGGGGCGGGTTTTCTTCTAAACTATAACCCGCCCTAGGACCCCGCCCTAACCCGTTAAAACCCGACCCGCTAACGGGGCGGGTTCCCTACCCTATAACCCGCCCTAACCCGCCCCGTTGGGGACTCTAATCTAGAGCCTAGTCTCGGCTATCTAGGACCGTAGCGTAGGCGGACTAGACTCTACTACGAATAACCTAGTCTACGGAACTCGAGAATAGCGACTACTATAATAGGATAGGTCGGCGGCTACTTTTAGAGATTTTTTTCTCCGTATCTAGAGCTCCTATAGGACGAGGGCTATATAGAAGCCGGTACTCCCTACCCCTTTTTACTAGGATACTATTAACGACTACTTAACCTACGAGAAAAGGACCCGGATAAGGGGTTTTTAGGTAGCTAATAGCCCCGATAGTAAACGGAACCCCGAGGACTTTCTCTCGGAGATTAAGCGTATTTTTACGGACTCTATAGAAAAGACGACGGCCTTAGAAAAGCTAGTAAGCCTAAAATATAACGACGGATAGCTATAGTAGGATTACTAGCTAATCTTCGACGAACTCCTACTAGTATCTAACGGCTCCTAGTAGAGCGACGAGGTTAAGATATAGTAGCTACAGAAGACCCTCTATTAGGGTCCCCAACGGGGCGGGTTGGGGCGGGTTATAGGGTAGGGAACCCGCCCCGTTAGCGGGTCGGGTTTTAACGGGTTAGGGCGGGGTCCCGGGGCGGGTTATAGTTTAGAAGAAAACCCGCCCTATTCGCCCCGTTTAGGTTTTCTACGTGATCTTTATTAGGTTATATATATAGATATATTAATATATTATATTCCTATTAGGTAGAGTATAACTTAGAGACTATAATAAGTATTTAAAAAATTAAAATATATATAATAGATCTATAGTTATTAAGGTTTCTAGAAAAAAACTCCGGGTTCCCCCCTTAAAAACCCGCCCCTAACTAACGGGGTAGGTTTAAAGCTTAGCGGGGCGGGTCGGGTTAGGGTTATAGCTTTATAACCTACCCCTAAAACCCGCCCCGCCCCGCTACTAACCCGACCTACCCCGTTTCGCCCCGCCCCGTTAGGGACCCTACCCTCTATAACTAGGGTCCCTAACGGGGCGGGGCGAAACGGGGGGGGTTAGGTTAGGGGCGGGGCGGGGCGGGTTTAAGGGGCGGGTTATAAAGCTATAACCCTAACCCGACCCGCCCCGCCAAGCCTTAAACCCGCCCCGTTAGTTAGGGGCGGGTTTTTAAGGGGGGAACCCGGAGTTTTTTTCTAGAAACCTTAATAACTTTAGATCTATTATATATATTTTAATTTTTTAAATACTTATTATAGTCTCTAGGTTATACTCTACCTAATAGGAATATAATATATTAATATATATATATATATAACCCTATAAAAATCACGTGGAAAACCCGAACGGGGTAAACTAGACGGGTTTTCTTCTAAACTATAACCCGCCCCGGGACCCCGCCCTAACCCGTTAAAACCCGACCCGCTAATAGGGCGGGTTCCCTACCCTATAACCCGCCCCAACCCGCCCCGTTGGGGACCCTATCTATAACTAGGACAATATACTTCTAGTAACTATATAGAGAGAGACGGGGTATACCTAATTTACCGCGGAGATTAGACGTATTATATAGAACTACGAATATACTAGCTAGTTCGCCGCGCGATTCTCGACCTAGCGGTCTAAGTAGAAGTAGTTAGGCGGCGGCCCCTATACCGCGGCGGCTATAAGCTTAGCCTTATACGGTAGTACTATAGACGGCGATACTATTATAACCCTAGTACGGGTTATAGACTGAGCTAAGGCGGCCGCGCCCTACCCCCCTACGTAAGGGGGGAGTAGTACTATACTAAGGGCGAAGTAGGTATCTAAGGTAGAGCTAGACGGCCGTAAGGAGAAAGGTCTCTACTTCTAGTACGGAGGGAGCGGGTACCGTATAAGCGACTACGTATACCGCCCCGCTAAGCGACCCTCCTAAAAGGGGGTAGGGATAAATACCTTAACGGTCCCGGCTATAACGGAGACTACCCCGGTTCTAGAGGTTACTAAGTCTAACCTACTAGGAAAAGGATAGCTCCCCTCCGAAGATAGAGGAAGGGAGTAGGTCGAGTACTAATAGAGGACTAGGACGCTTACCGGGTAAATATAGACGGAAATAATATATTTATAGACGTAGTAATTAATAGTATTTCCTACGTATCTACCCTAATAGACGAAGGCTATTAGTACTACGCTATAATAGACGGAGACCTAGCTAAATAGCTCGGACTCCCTAAGGTAGGAAAAACGACGAGACGGATCTAGGGCGCTATAGGTAATATAGCCGGGTCTAGTATTTAGGGGGTAGTCGCCCTAAAACTTAAGATAGCCGGCTTTGAGTAGGTAGTCTACGTATACTACGTCCCTAAACTAGCCTTTCCGGTTATTTTAGGGAACCCCTAGAAGGTATATAACCGTATCCGGATAGCGCCTAACGAAGGCCGGCTATACTACGGGCGGGTAGTAAGGTAGGTAGCGGAATCCGCCCCTAAAGCGGTAGAAGACGGCGACCCTCGTACGGTAGCCTATTAATTAGAGAGCTCCGGCGAGAACGCTACGCTAACGCTAACGGAATAGGTATAGCTAGAGACCGATAACTTCGTAGTTACGCTAGTAACCTTCTATATTAAGAAGGTAGAAGACGGTTATTCGGTAATAGTCGCTACTATAGTAATAGAGGACTTCGAGAAGGCTATAACGGAGAAAAAGCCTAATATAGAGGCGGAACTCCGCGCGTAACTCCTCCTAGAGGTTTACGATATAATCCCGCTATTTTTAAGCCTAGAGGCGGAAAAACTCGCCCCCTACTAGCCGGGGGTAGACTATAGAATCGAGCTATATACGAAGCCTAATAGGATAATAGAGTCCTTACTATAGGGGCCGCTCTACGGTATATCTAAGAAGGAGCTCCTAGTCCTACGGAAAACGTTAAACGAGCTACTAGCTAAGGGGTTTATTCGGCTATCGAGCTTAAATAGTAGGGTACTAGTACTTTTTATCCGGAAACCTACGGGGGGCCTAAGGTTCTACTATAACTATAGAGTACTTAATACGGTAACTAAGGAAGATAGATACCTACTCCTACTTATTTCGGAGACCCTCCGGAACCTTACGGGCTATACCTACTTATTAAAGGTAGACGTAGTAAGCGCGTTTTAGAAGCTTAGGATAGCCCGGGGTTACGAGTATAAGATAGTATTCTAGACTAGATATAGGCTATTTAAGTAGCTTATAACTCCGTTCGATTTAGCCGGGGTACCGTCTAGTTTTTAATAGTATATTAATATAGTACTTCGGAAGTTCCTCGATAAATACGCCTTAGCGTATATAGACGACGTACTAATCTAAATCTAAGGTAGCCGTAAAGACTATTTCGAGAAGGTACGTACTATTCTCTAGGCGCTTTAGAACGCTAGCCTATACTTAGACCCCGCGAAGAGCGAGTTCGTAAGGAAGAGTATTAAGTATCTAGGTTTTATTATTTACGCCGACGGAGGGGGCCTTTAGGCCGACCTAGAGAAGGTTTAAACCGTCTAAGATTAGATAGTCCTACGTAACTAGAGGGAAGTACGTAGGTTCCTAGGATTTACTAACTATTACCGAATATTTATTAAAGGCTACTCTACGCGCGCCGCCCTACTTACGTTACTAACTAGGGTAAATACTACGTTCTCCTAGGATAAAGTAGCCTAGGCGTCTTTCGACGATTTAAAGGAGTATTTTATAAGTACTTTAGTACTACGATAGTAGAATCCCGCGCTTTCGATATTTCTAGAGACTAATAGTAGTAGCTTCGCGCTAGGTAGGGTTCTAAGCTAGGAGACTAGCGGGGTTCGCTACCTAGTCGCTTTCTATTTAGAAAAACTAAACAAGGCCGAAATTAACTACGATATCTATAATAAAGAGTTACTAGCCGTAGTCTAGTACCTATAATACTAGGATACGGAGCTTCGTAGTTATAGTCTATTTATAATTATAACGTATTATAGGAACCTAGAATACTTTATAAAAAAGTAGAGGCTATCCGAGCGATAGATACGGTTCGCGGAGACCCTAATAAGATATAGGTTCTCTATAGTATATCGCCCGGGGTTAGAAGTAATAGTACTAGACGCGCTATCTAGATAAGATTAGGATAATCTAGATTACTACGATTATACTTTAAGGGTCTAATAGCTAATCCCGGAGGCCAGCCTAACTAAGTATACGCTAGCCGCCCCTATAGGGACGGGATATAAGGTTTTCGGGATAGGTCGAGGCCCGTTCTAGGAGGACGCCCTTAACGAGCTCTAGGATAGGGTAGTTACTAAAGATATATACTACTAATAGGTATTCTAGGCGGTATAGTCCGGCGAGCGAGCTATTCCTACTAGGGCCCGCGTTAAGGTTTAAATCGCGGACTATAAGATCGATATCTAAGGCCTATTACGATATCGAGGTAAGCTATAGGTACCTAGCGCCCCGTTTATAATAGACGTAGAGCGAAAGGAGTCGGACGATAATATAAGGGGTCTAGATAATTTAAGGACTAAGCTAATTTAAAAGAACTACGACTCCGCGGTAACCGGTTACCTAAGTAAGGAGAATATACTCTCCGTTATAGGCCGAGACTTCTACTAGCTACTAATAGCCTCGTATATACGGAGGTTTATACGGAACTATAATAGCTATAGTCGTAATAAGGTTTAGTATAGTACTAAATACGGTCTCCTATAGTCGCTCCTAGTCCCCGATAGATTTTTCTCGGAGTTATTAATCGATTTTATAGTAGAACTCTCGGAGTCTAATAACAATACGAACCTCTATATAATAAAAGATAGGCTAAGTAAGACCGTAGTTTTTAAAGCGATACCTACTACTAACGCGGAGGCTTGCGCCGAGATATTCCTAAGATACTAGGTACGCTACTATAGGCTACCTAGGGTAATAACGTCGGACCGCGGTAGGAACTAGATAGGCGCCTTCTAGAGATACTTCTATCGCCTACTAGGCGTCGAGTAGTAGCTAAGTAGCGTATACTACCCCTAAACGGACGGAGGCCCGGAGCGGCTTAACTAGGAAGTATAGGTATACCTACGGTACTTTATAGGGTCCCTAACGGGGCGGGTTAGGGCGGGTTATAGGGTATAGAACCCGCCCCGTTATCGGGTCGGGTTTAAACGGGTTGGGGCGGGGTCCTGGGGCGGGTTATAGTTTAAAAGAAAACCCGCCCCGTTCGCCCCAAACGGGTTTTCCACGTGATTTTTATAGGGTTATATATATAGATATATTAATATATTATATTCCTATTAGGTAGAGTATAACCTAGAGACTATAATAAGTATTTAAAAAATTAAAATATATATAATAGATCTATAGTTATTAAGGTTTCTAGAAAAAAACTCTAGGTTCCCCCCTTAAAAACCCGCCCCTAACTAACGGGGCGGTTTTAAAGCTTAGCGGGGCGGGTCGGGTTAGGGTTATAGCTCTATAACCCGCCCCTAAAACCCGCCCTACCCCGCCCCTAACCCGACCCCCCCCGTTTCGCCCCGTCCCGTTAGGGACCCTAGTACTTTATTAACTTCAATTAGAATAACTAGGTCTAGTAGCTACCCGTAGCCTAGTTAGTAGTAAACGGCCAATACTATACGGGAATTAGTATATCGCTATTTTTCGCGATATACGGCTTTGAAGCCCCTATAGCTATACTATTAAAGAAGGTAACTATAGACTCTATCCCGATCCCCGCTAAATAGAGGGCTAAAGAATTCGTTTAGAGGATAGGGAAGATTACGGAACTATACTAATCGCTAATAGAGGTTTCGTAATAGTAGTAGAAGGAGTCCTATAATAGGCGACGGGTCTCTACCCGAAGGTTCTAGGTTAGCGATAAAGTATAGTTAGACCTAAGGAACTACGGTAGCGAGAGGCTAAAGAAAAAGCTAGACGCGCGATACGCTAAATATATAGTAGCTAAGGTTATTAGCCCGATATCTATACGGCTTAAAGGTATCCCTAGTAGGATATATAATATATTTTACCCCGACCTTTTACGGCTATACCTAGATAATCTACTACCCGGATAGGTTATCGACGACTCCTAACTAGGCCCCGTACTACTAGAGTCGTACGAGGAGTTCGAGGTAGAGAAGATTCTATATACTAGAAAGGCTAGGCGGGGATAAGGGCGCGAGGCCCTAGTAAAATAGCGCGGTTACTACGATATAATATAGAAGCCGCTAGAAGCCGTAGAGAATACTATAGCTATAGACGAGTTCGAACTAGTTTACGGACCTATATAAGAAAATAATAGCCCCCTATAGGAATTCGGTAGAGGGCGGCTAAGAAGGAGCGGGCGGACGAGGCTATTACGGTAAGTTATATTTCTAATATTTATTTAGAGTTGAGATTAGGAGTTTGATTTTAGAGTATTTTTTTTTTAGGGGTTTATCCGGTCCCCTCCGGTTTTAGTACGGGCGGCGACAGCTAGACGCTACTCCCCGTACCTATAAAAAAAAAAAAAGAGCGTAAAGAAAACTTCCCCTTCCCCTCTCCCTTATATATAAGTAGACCGCCGGGGTCCCTATACCTAGGAGCCGGGTACCGGGCCGGCTATTATAAAATTCATTACTACCGTCTCGTAGGTAGTAGTAGTAGTAGCGGCGACCGTACTATTTTATAAGATTAGTATTAGTATTAGAGAGGAGGGCTCGGACAACTTATAGCGGGATAAGGGCCTAGTCTACTAGGGACTAGAGAGCCTTATAGGCCTTAAGGGTAACGACTAGGCTAGATAGGGCGGACTCGCTATAGACGGTTAGTATACGTTAATAAACGGAATACGGGATATACCTCTAGTCTTAACCCGACCGGGTCTACGTAGTATAGACTAAACCGGTAAGCTAGGGCCTAATCGGTTAGTAGAAGAAATAAGATAGACCGCGGTACGTATATTAGGGTATACTAAGCCCGGTACTAGGTATAGTATACGTAGGCGAGAGAAAGCCGGTAGTACTTACTATTATCCTATAAGTAGTTAACTAGAGTCCGAGTAAGCTTTACCGGTCGTAACTTATAGGCGGAGGCTTCTAGTAGCGGTAGTCCCGACTAGTAGACGCGTACGTAGTATAATATATAGGCCTACGGACCTAGGAATAAAAGTTAATATATAGTTACTATAAAAGACTAGTAGACGTACGGTCCTAACTAGCTACTTAAGGTATAGTAGTAAGAGAGGTAAGGGCGGTATAGGTAGCGTTCTTACGCTAGCGGTAGGCGGCGGTATTCTAGCGGGTAGTATCTCGGCGGGCGGCGATAGTACGGACGGGCGAGGAGGATAGTATAGAGCGGCTAGAG